>CM077876.1:100038617-100071117 GCA_039720435.1 Amazona ochrocephala | reverse complement strand
TTTAGAGGTCTTAAATATATATATATATTTTTATATATATATATATATATATATTCCAGACTGCTGGATGAAAACATTCATAAAATACATAAATAATACTGCCTTATTAATGGCAAGTGGCCCCTACACAGCACATAAGAAGTCAAAAATGAGGGGGGGGGAGGGGGAATCAGAAGAGGCTTCTATCTGCTCGTCATTACAAATCTCATAATTTAGAAAAGAATGTGTTCTGTTACAGCAGAGTGCACAGGAATGAAACAGCTCATATCAAGCATTTCTTACATTCAGAAAAACACTGTCCTTGCACCCTGCCCATGTAAAAAAAATAAAGGTCTGCAAAATATTTAGAATTGTCTTGTCCAAATGTGGAACTGTCACTGTAAATATGCCAAGAAACCATATTTAACTCCCCACAGGGCAACTATACAGTGGTATTCTAACCATATACAAGTAATCTAAACTGTCACACACCTGCAGCAAGACAGAAGAAAACCTTTGTGGTGATTAGTGTTCAGGATTCAGCAGAAGCAGGCTGTCCTTTTCAGGAGAGCGTGAAGAAAGAAAATAAATACATCAACTCTCCTCCTGAATGTCAAATTATGAAAATTAGTCTTGGAATGCTCCCATACAACCTTGCAATAAAACAAGGGCAAATTTAATCCTTCATACTCAGTAGCTTGGCTAGAGTCCAGGAAGGTCCTCAGCATGAAGGCTGAAGGCAAGACAAATCATGAATATCTAGGAGAGCACAAATATTAGATTGAAGGTTCTATTAATACAGAAATGACTAATGCTGGCATTAGACAAAATTTATCTGCTATTTTACCATGGAATTAGAGTGTAATGCACTGCATCTACCTCAGAAAAAAATTCTGAAGACATATCCAGATAAATGTACAACTAGTGAAGGTATCTCATACACACGTCCGCAGCATGTTTTCAGGCACACCATGTGCATACCCCAAGTGAACCATTACCAGAAAAAACAGTGGCCACATGAGCAGTAAAATGGTAGCAAACCCCAGTTTTCCTTACACTACAGTTCACTTTCTAGCAAGAGCCCACATGCAAGTTTTGGCATGTGCAGCACATCTTCATGAACAACGTGTACAGCTAAATTTGTGCTCTTTTGTACAAGGCCATTAACAGAAACTCTTTATTCAAACACAAGCAGTCAGCCCACGTCATATGCACCTATGTTTATCTGGCTATAGGCCAAGCCTTTAAAAGATGGGCATAAGTATATTTTAGAGATACTTGAACAGAATAAGAAGGGTTCATTTACCACTTAAGTCCCCCACCTCAACATCAGAGTAAGCTTTGATTCTGCTAATAACTTCAGGTAAGTCAGTAAGACCATTCATACACATATCATGTGTACGAATCTGAAACTTCTTCCCATAAGTCTTCTCCGTGACTAGGAAACATCCTGCAGAATCACTCAGGTTTTCAACAAAGGTTCACAGCTAAAAAATAAAACTGGGAGACAATAGGATAGATCAAAGAATAAATAAAAACATTTTAAGATGTCTTAAGCCTGAGAAAATAAACTGAAAAGTGGCCTTGTGTTCTGTACTTATCTGCCATACTTATTGTACGTAAAATTAGTACTTGTCAGTACTAATTTTTGGTGAGTACTTACTGTGCAAAATAACGTAAATAGCATATTTCATAATAAGCTAAACCAAGAGTTAAACCATCCTGTCATAAACTACTACAAAAACAAAGCAAACTTTTTTAAATACAAACCATTACTTTTTGCTCTTACCTGAACAGAACACCTTTCATCTTCCAGAGAAAAAGTGTAAGCTACCAGTAGATACTATAATTTCCAAATTATAACTGCAGTTTCACTGCTAAAGCAAACATTTCTTGCACCACTGAAACATAAATCTCTCTGGGACTAGAAAAGAGCAAGTCTGACATAACATAATGCACAACAAATTAGTTCCTGATTAGGAAATCTCATTAAGACTAGTTTAAATGTCCAATCTCATGACTGGTAGTCCAACTGGCCAGCTGACTTTTGCAAAGAGCTCCATTCCGTGGAACTGAAAAGCCAGTAGGGTTGCTCAACAGCTTTCAGAGATGCATGTACAGGAATAAAACATGATGAAAGAAAAGGGTTAGGCCATAAGCAAGATCTAACTGACTGTGCTGAATTGGGTAAATTTTACATTTTGATACCCATTGTAATTTTTGAATCATTGTATTGTAATCCCATCATTATAATATTAAGGGAAAGCACCTGGGGGCTAAAATTAAGAAGTTAAGAGTTTGGTTTATGACTATATGGTTGAATTGGTGTGTTATAATTGGTGCATTATTTCCTCTGAAAGCAGTGAGCTGTTAAACACAGTAGCCAGTGGCATGAAGGAGTAATTCTTGCTCCCTACTGTCAAAGATCATGATTTTAAGCTTATTTTTTCCTTTCTACAAAATTGACAGATTTAGTGTTTATCAGGAAAAGTTTGTTTTGCGTTTTTTTTCTGACTTTATATTTAGTGTATAACTTGCTTTCTTGGAACTCAAAGCAGTGTAAGGAAACTACAGGCAGCAGTGTATACAGCTACAAACTTCTTCATATTATCATTCTCATGTTTGTTGGCATAACATCAATCTTTAGCCCCCTCTGTTATTAATTTATAATAACAGGGGGCCAAAACCTGATTGCCACATTCCTAATGATGTCAGGCAATACCTGGGAAATTAACTGTAAACAGCGTTGTGATATAACGTCTCTAAGGGAACTTCTTCATAGCAGAGATCATCAAAGCAGGCAGACCATTGTATTAATCTGTATCTCATATGATGGCATTACACTAGTTACAGAAGGCCCTGTGGTACAGTGACATCTAGGACTGGGGTGCTCTGTCAGCTACCATAGCTACTGATAAAAAGGTCTTTCTCAAAGACATATCAAAACTGTGTACAACAAGACTAGATTGGCATTGCCACTATCAGGTCATTCAGTCTACTGGATCTTCCTATTAAATACCCCAAACATGTGAGGAAACACAGCTGGACTCTGAACATTTGCAGCGTAAGCAATAACATTAAGAGAAAGGAAATGGGGCCAAGTCAGACAGCGAGATACTTAATTTGGAAAGGTTGGGTCAACATGTTTTTTTGAGTCAAGCAGAATAGATATGTGACAATATTCATGTAAGAATAAAGAAATACAAATTTTATGCTGGATTTTAAGTGCCAGACTGCAAAGTAAAAAGAAAAAAAAATAAAAAGGAAAGGAACATTTGCACAGAAATTCATACGGAATGACACATTTATCAAGCTGGAATCATATAAATATTTCAGATGATTCAGCAGAATCAAGCTCTTCGCTACAAGCGGTGAAACAGGTCAGATGATCTCAGGATGTTAAAATGTACTTCCATGGCAGCTTGAGAAAACAGATCAGCAAACCTCTTTTACAGAAGAGAGAGGCCAGAGACAGAGCTCTGGATCATGAAGCATTTTAATCCTTTAAGATACCGATTTGGATAATAACTATTCTAAAGTAAGAGGAGCACCTATGTAGAAGACTAGTCTCTTCATTGCATATCAAAAGAAATTAAACAGTCAATTTTGGGAAAAGAAGCCAACACATGAACAACACTGCAGCTGGCCCATGCAAGATCATTTTTCCTGCAGACCTTTCAAAACCTTTCTATTATGATGCCTTCCAGATTTGTGCAGTCAACATATGGCTTTTGCACATCCTTACTTTTCATACTGAATATTAGCAGTGTGAACTAATCTTGGGCCAGTGACTGATCCTTGAGGAATCTCTCTAGTAACTGCTAGGTAATTTTTCTCATTAACAGAACTTACTATTCCTTCTTAAATAACTGTTCTCAGGCAACATGACTTACTTAATCTTCCCTTTTAGAATACCTATTGTACTAATATTAATCTTCCATCTCTGTGTATCTCTTTGCATCTGTGCATCTGTGTATCTCTTTTTTTTTTTTTTTTTTTTTTTAGAAAACCTGTTTAATAGATTTTTACCCCAAATGGAAGCAACGAGGCTAAATTCAGTCCTCAGTTTAGATATGCCTATGGTTCATTTATGACTTCCATTAACTGCATAAAGTAATGTAATATAGCCCTGTCAGATATCTACAAGCCCATGTGGAGTTTGTACTTTGCCTGGATTGTCAAACATCCAGAAATGCTGGACAGACAGCCAAAGTCTGAGCAGAAAAAAGGGACATAAAGCCTGTTTTACGTACCATTTATGCTTGGCAAACACCGACCACTGTTAGACCCATGTCAAAATCAGCTATTTAAGGAATCCAAAAATAGAAGATGTGTGGATTCAAATTTGTCCCCAAAAAATAACAAATATCACATACCATTGCCAATTCACAGAGGTACATCCAAGTACCACCCTCTGCCTCTCAGAATGAGGCTGAAAAATGCCTTGCGGTATGTCTCAAGACCCAGATGGTAGTGCCAGAAAGGAGTGCAACTGGTAGCGTATAGACATATGCACTTCTGCCCTCCTCAGCCCCTTGAAATAATTCTCAAAAGTAGGATAGGAAAAGCTCTGCAGGCTGTTAGGAAACATTTGCATGCTACAGGCCCACATTTTACTCCTCATACTACTTCATAGATTGAGTTCTGTCAGCAAGGGATCTCTCACTAGCACTGAAATTTTAAAGATAAAATGCTATGTTAAAATCACTTTTCTAGCAGTCAGCTCTGAATGGGAGGATTCTTCTATTATTTGAAGCTTTGGGTACAAGTAATTAAGCCATTTTTGTAAAGGGTTTCAGCCAAAGCACATTTAACAGCAGGACATAGGTCTAACAAAATACACCATTCAGCTAAATGATTGCACTTTTAAACACTGTCTTAGCATGTTACTAAATATTCATTTTTACAGCTTTAAAGTGTCTTGCTATTTTAAAAAAAAAGTAAGTCTGATTTATCCTTCCTTCAGAACTGTAAAATATGTATTGAACCTTTATCCCAAGTGTTTCCTACTTCTGTTTACTAATGAAACGTCTTGACAGTCTTGATTAGAAAAATGTCACTTAGAACTCTTTGATCTGGTAATATAGCAATGACACATTTGACACATTATAAAATGCCAGAAGTTAAATGATGCTGCTTTTTTCTATTAAAAAAAAAAAAAAAAAAAAAGAAGGCAAACTTTACCATGCCAACTCAATTCCACCTAATAAATTAGAGAAATATAAAATCTTTTTCATTTTAAAAAGGATAGGTTAGCAAGCAACTGTGGAAGAAATCTCACAACCAGCCTTTGTCATTTTACAATCATCCTTCATACCATGTCTTCAGTCTGATCTTTTAAATACTGACTTTAAGTGTCTTTGTGATTGTTTTTTGCTATACTTCACTTTTATTGGTATTTTTCTTTATTCTATACTTTGCTTTGTTGTAATGATTTTCATGACTCATGGAAGTCAACCGCACTATAATTACCAGACATGTAACAGAGATCCCTATGTAAGCAGTTCTACACCCAGTTATATATCTGAAGTGGGAGGTTTTTTGATCTTTTTTGTTTTGAAGAGTAATTATAGTACTAGGTAGCAGTATTGGTGAAAAAGTAACTTAGAACATGAAGACCTTGTCAACACTCAGATTTGCTTGTGTAAATACACTAAAATATATACTGGCAAATATTAGGAAAAGAGCTAAAGAAAATTCTATTTGTCAAAAGAGAATAAAAAAAATCTACAGCAATTAATAAAAAATAAAAACATAAGTGACAGCACAGGTAAGTTGTACTGTAAAGCAGTTCTTTAAAACCTTTTCAAAGATTTCACAGTAAAGAAGACTGTTCAGATCCAAGTCCTGAACCAAAATGAATAAATTACCCTTCATTGAACATTCATTTAAAGTCCCCCCCCCTAAAATTTCATGTTGCTTACATGAGCATTTTTATTATGGATGTTTCCTAGGTCTTTTGTAAATTTAATTGCAATAATACTTACTCCCCTCACAGAGATGTTGTAAGAATAGACACATTACAGATGGCAAGATATACAAGTATTATTATACAGGGGACGTACATACTGATTCAAGCTTGCTAGTAAAATTTATCAGAAAAATAAAAAAGAAAAACTGAAAGCTTTAGAATTGCACAGGAACTATAAAAGCATATGCGTAATACCTTAGGAGTCTTTTAATTAAGTTTTAAAGGCTTTCAAGTTCAAACTTCCATCTAGAAAGGCATGTTCATACATCTGTAGCAATTTCTAGGTATTGTTTGATTACAAAGGTTAGTTACCATCAGCGCACATACTCTAAACAGCCATTTAGAGCAGAAGCAGTAGTTGTTTGCTCAATAAACTAAACCATATGTCATGTTTTCTGCTTCAACAAAAAAGAATCTTGAATGAAAACAAGAAGATTGCCTCTAGACAGGCTTCCACACCTAAGTTTCCATGTGCGCCTTGCTTAGTCAATGAAAACCTTTGGAAGAAGGGTGATGGTCATTAGTGTTAATCACCCCATTATGCCAATAACTCAACCCAGCAGTCTCAGGCTTTACATGATGTGTTTAAGCATATAAAAAATACAACCAACCCTGATCTGTTCACTTCTGTAGTGGTTTCTTTCCGCCTTTACACATTGCTCACGGTACTGAGTTAGGCAAAAAAATAGTGTGTGATCTCATGGCGAGCCAGATGGAGAGTCTCATGTGACTAAGAACCATCCCCATTTTCTACCCTCTTTCTCGCGCCTATGTAAATTTTCAAGTGCGTTAGTTCACTGACCAACCTCCCAAACCTTTGGAGCAAACAGAAGACAGAGTTGTGTTAATATGAGCAGGAGACAATAGCTGTCACAGAGAGCTTACCTCCAATTGTGGCTTTAGATTATGGTTTGTCACAGATTCATGCTGTAAGAATTCTTAAATGAACAAAAAAAAAAAAAGAAGCGCTAATATGTCATATTATATTCAAGCCAGATCACTAGTATATTCTCTGGCATTTCTTTAGATAACTCAACATGGTCTGCAGACTTCATAAAAAAAAAGAATTAATATTTGGATTCACAGCAATCCTGAAAGAAGAAAGTTGTATCCACAATGATGCAAACATTAGGCTGCTTGCCCTGTGCCATACAGAAAACAAAACAGAAATGAAAATCTGACTGAAATAGCCAAGTCAAATTTCTGATTTTTTGTACAATAACCAATGTCCTAGTTTCTTGTGCAAAATTGTAAATTTTCTAGAACTATTTTTATTTAAATTTCTCAACAGAAAAAAAAATTAGTTTGATGTGGCCCAAAATGATTTATTTCAAGCCAATTAATTTTAAAACTTCCCTGCTGCCTAGAGAAATGTAAATTAAGGTCTATCCTCTCACGCTGAGGAGGCTCCCATGAAGGTCTTGCCATTGATATAGTGGCTGGCTATGAGAGCAGAGCAACTCTGCTCCTGTCCCCGGGAACAAGGTTATGACCGGCGACATCTAATGCCTCTCCCTCCTCGGTCCTCCAGCGCCACAAGACAGGAGGATTTCACAAAAGGGTCTCTAGAGATAACATCTATTACCACTCTAAAAAACAGTCCCAAGGCAGTTTGGGCTGGGGCTATTCAGAGCACAAGGAAGGCCATAAACCATTTGCCTTGTTTTGCCATTGCACTGATTGGCCTAGATGTCAGTGCTGGGGAAAGATAGGGTTACAGAGCCAGATCACCAGATCCCCACACAGGTAGCTAGCATGAAGTCTGCATGCACACTTACCAAGTTGGGAAGGCATTTTCGTACTCCAAAGATGAAAAGATAATTTTTTTTAAGTCATTGAGTGATCTCACTTATGCATATTATAACAAGGTACATTTTGATTGTTAACAAGAACCAATTTATTTTTGGTTTGGACTCTACCTTCATGCAGTTTTGTGAAGTCTTTTTATCGATCACCAGGTCTGAAATACAACCAAACTGTTGTTTCTCACCTGCATGACAGGCACACAGGTACAAGCCTGGTATGTTGATGAAGTGGCAGAATAAGAAAGCGAGAGTGTTCCTCGCATTGCCCTCTATTTGTGAGTGAAGACAGATCATCCACTGTGTCTTATCGATTGGTCCCTGCCATAGGGACTCCAGGGTCCTCAGCAGTGTTTATGATATTTTTCGCCACATTAACTGTTGAGATTATATGCTATGACAGATCTTTAAAAAAGTGTACCCCTGAGCTCTAAAGTGTTCCAATTATGCCTTTAGCATAACAGTTGCCTACCAAGGGGCACTGCTCAGTGCCTTAGGAAAAGAAGCAGAGGAGGGGAGCCAATAATCTTCACATATGATGACCTCCCCCTACCCTCACCCAGCAGAAGCCTGTCATTGCTTTCCTTCACTGTAGCTTTTCATAATCCTTAACATATGGCCTTTGTTTTGATAGGCATGAAATTACATCAAGGTCATTTTTAATAACTGTCAATAGCCCCAGAACAGTGGTCAGCTTTATTGACACCTTAGTTGAAGGGCTCAGAGAGCTGTAAGTAGTGCACAGACCCTGGTCGAGAAAGCTGATCCACTGGGAAACAGATTATTATTGATATTAGTAAATTAGTATTGATAGAAATTTGATGAGTATCGTGCATCTGGATCCCTCCACAATACACTAATGTCAGCCAAAGACCACAGCTACCTCTATTTCAGACAGGCAATTTATTTGCATTCTCTACATCTCTTTGTTGGAGGGTGGGAATAGCAGTAAGAAGGGGAAGAGGAAAGCATTCAAGATGACAACTTGTTCTTGCAAATTTGGAAACTCAGAGAGATAATAACAAAACAAAACACAAACAGCCCTACTTAACCCTGAGTTACCTGAAACATGTTCTAACTCTGCATGAGGGACAATGGTTTCAATATTCTCCATGTAAGCTCAAGATGGCAAACATGTGAAACCAAATATAAGATGCACAATTTTTATCCTCCTCTTACTATTTCTTTTAAATATATACATAGATACATAAATTCTCAGTCTGTTTTTCACTCTCACCTGTATTAAACAGCTATCATTCAACTACTTACAGCAGCTGAGGATCTTGTCTGACAACTCCATTTCTTTGATAACGTCATTGTAACACGTTCACTTAATTCCAAAGCAATGTTTCAGTCCCTTTCCTACTAATAACCAATACAGTTACTTTGAACAGTCTACCCAGCTAAAGATATGAGCCCCTTCTACATTACAAAGCAGTTTTCACAAAAACACACACCTATTTTTTTTCCAAAAAAGGAAGCAGATTAATATCTGCTATAACCAATAAACAGTAAAATGATACCAATAAAAACATTACTTGTTCCACTAAGATTTCCCTTTATATCAGATATTGAAAAATTACAAATCATATTAATATCATAAAATCAAATGTATTACTAAGCAGCCTAGTCTCAAGAAAAACCTGTATGCAGAGACTGCAGTGGAATAAAATGGAAGACAAGCATATTTATGGAAGCAGGATCCAGTCTGTTCTCCATGCAGCCTGTAGCTGCTGTTGCTAGAAACAAACCAGAAAATTTAAGACAACTAAGAGAATTCAGAAACTATGTAAAGCCTAAAGTGACGAGTATTTTTGATACTGAACAAAACTGAGAAGTGCAGTACTGAAAATAAATTAAAGAACAAAAAAAAAACAACAACAAAAAAAAAAAAAACAACAAAAAACAAACAAACAAACAAACAAACAAAAAACCACCACACCACCACTATTTCTTATAGCAATTCATTTAAGAAATCCCTCACTGCCAACCCTGGCAGGAATCATACTTTTCAACCATCTTCTCTGAGCAAAAATCTGCCTTCGCACTGTTTGGTAAATCTTCCCAAGAGCATTAGGACACTCAGAAACCAGTAATGTTCAGAGCTCGTTAACATCATCATGACTTTTAGTATCATTGCAGCAGAAGAGAGACAGATAAAGCCTTGATGCTCATAACCATTCTTGAGCTGACTAAAACCAAGTTTTACTAGATTCCCTGTTAAACTCAGTCCAAAGCATTTTCTGCATACCAGTTAGTTCAGTATGTATATATAAAACATCTTTAGCTCTGCTAACCTTAGTGTCCAGTTGGAAAAAATAAAGATGAAGACTCTCCTCAGTGATACCCGGCAAATGTCCTCTCATTACGTGCCTTTGTAAAAAAACACTCTCCAAGCCTTCTTGTAGGCCCCCATTAGGTACTGGAAGGCTCCTAGAAGATCTCCCCAGAGCCTTCTCCTCTCCAGGCTGAACAAGCCCAACTCACTCAGCCTTCCTTCATAGGAGAGGTGCTCCAGCCTTCTGGTCATCTTTGTGGCCTCCTCTGGACTTACTCCAGCATCCCCATCTCCCTCTTGTATTTGGGGCCCCAGAGCTGAACGCAGTACTCCAGGTGGGGCCTCACAAGAGCAGAATGGAGGGGGAGAATCACCTGTCACCAACAAAGATATTAAACAGCACTGATCCTAATACTGAGGTCCCCTGAGGACCACCACTCATCACTGGCCTCCACTTGGACACTGAGCTGTTGACTGCAACTCTTTGATTGTGACCATCCGGTCAGCTCTTTATCCACCAAGTGGTTCACCCTTCACAACCATGCCTCTCCAGTTTAGAGACAAGGATGTTGTGCAGGGCATTTGACACTATCCTGCGCAAGTCGAGGTGAATGACATCAGTGGTTCTTCCCTTGTCCACCAGCACCATAGCCACATCACAGAAGGACACCAGATTCATTGGCGATGCTTTGTCCTTAGTGAACCCATGTTGGCTGTCACCAATCAGCTCCTTCTTGTCTAAGTTTCTTAGCAAAGTTTCCAGAAGTATCTGCTCCATGATCTTGCCAGGCACCAAGGTGAGACTGACCAGCCTGTGGTCCTCTATGTCTTCATTTTTCCTCCTTTAGTGGCTTGGCAACTACATTTGCCAGTTCCTTCAGGACCTGCAGATGCAGGTCCCATGGACTTGTGCACCTTCAGGTTTCTTAGATGGTCCTGAACCTAATCCTCTCCTACAGCAGGCAGTTCCTCATTCTGCCAGTACCTGCCTTGGTGTTCTGCAATTTGGGCAGCATAGCGGAAGCTCTTGTCAGTGAAGGCTAAGGGAAAAATGTCACTGAACCTCAACCTTCTCCATGTCCCAGGTAGCCAGGTATCCAATTCTCTTCTGGAGGGGGGCCACATTTTCCCTTGTCTTTCTTCTATTCCCGGTGTCCCTGTAGAAGCTTTTCTTGTTGACCTTAATGTCCCTCACTAGATTTAATTCTATCAGGGCTTTAGCTTTCCTAATCTTATTCCTGCCTACTCAGACAACTTCTTTGTCTTCTTCCCAGGCTACCTGCACTTGCTTCCATGATCTGTAGGCTCCTTCATGCTGGAGTTTGTTCAAAAGTACCTTGTTCATCCACACAGGCCTCCTGGAATTCTTACCTGACTTTGTCAGGACGCATCACTGCTGAGCTTGAAGGAGGTGATCCTTGAATATAACCAGCTTTCTTGGGCTTTATGCCATTGTACTCTCCCAAGCAGATCCCTCAAGAGGCCAAAGTCTGCCGTTCTGAAAGTCCAGGGCAGCAAGCTTGCTGCAATGTAATGTTGCTCTAGATGGTCTCCAGAGGTCCCTTTCTACCTCAGATATTCTATGGCCCCTCCCTAAAATTACTTTTCTCCTCATCCAGTAGCTTTTGTATCCTACCCTCAATATAATAACAGCTATGGTAGGGTTTTTTTTCTTCCAGTTCTCTAAACATTAAACAGCTTCTCTAACTGCTCCTCCCAAGGAAGGTTACCCAAGCTTCACACAGTAGAACCAATTCAGACCCAAAACTATTCATAAACAATTCACAGGTGGTCAAGCTAACAAGATACCATTAAGACAAAGTGCGGAATTTAATAGAATGTGGTTGCCTCACTGAAATGCTCGCATACATTTTGACATATACAGGAAAAACTAATTACAGTGGTGTTATGTAAGCTAGTTGCTCTTCATCTTCCTTCTCTACAGTTAGAGAGATAAGATGAACTTGCACATGATGAATGTAAACGCAATTCAAACACTGGACAGGACCAACTGGAAGGTCAGTATTTCCTAAGTACTCTCACTACATCAGCTACATTTGTTGCCTTACTCTGGAACAGCACGCTCAACAATGCTGCATAATTTTTGTGTCCCTATGTGAGTAGGAAGCAGGTAGAAAAGGAGAGCTTATTTTTTTTTTTTCTTATAAAGGAAAATAAGAACATTCTATTTCAAACCTGTTTTCAGTTAGTTTTCTGTGTAAGTTCTTATATGCTAAAAACATGAAAAAACGTTAGGAGGTTGGGGTTTTGTTTGTTTGGCGGATTTCTCCCCTTTTTTATTTTACTATTATTTCAGATGAAGTCAAACTTATTTATAAGTAAAAGCATAAAAGTACCTCCTCGTGTAGATTTGACACTTCAGTACATTTTGCAGTATATCAGAGGTTACGTATTTGATTTCAGAAAATTATAAAACACTTTACAAACACCCATGTGATGTGAATTATCTCGGGAATCAGCTATAGCTGATTTGGGTACATAGCCTGTTAAGAATACAAGACAACACTATGTTTCACATTTCCTGGAAGACAAACACTTATTTACATGCAGCATATTACTGTCTTTCTTAATTGTATGCTATTTAGTGACAAAGATGACTACATTTTCTACTTTGCCTCCTTCTATATTTCTGTCTTCCCTTAGTAAGTTCTTAATGTCTGCCATAAATTAGTTTCATATGTCTGAAGACTATATTCATGCTGTTAATGAGGATGACCTACCAGATAGCAGGAAACAAAAGCTGCTAACACACTAGCTACAGAAGGTATATATTTTAGGCAGCCTTTCATTTTGAAAATTGTTTTTATAACACTTCAGCTTGTGAAAGCATTTTTGGGCCTGATATGAATAACATAACTATGCAATTAGGCACAGTGAGCAATACTAACATGTTGCTAGTCTAAACAAACTAAGTCTTGTAGACTTAGACTTATAGTGTCCCTGCCCATGGAAGGGGGTTGGAACTACATGGTCTTAAGGTGCTTTCCAACCCTGACTATTCTATGATCCTATAAAACAGGACTGCAAACAAGGTGTCTTTTCTCTCAGGTGAGCATTCTCACCACCAGGCTTTACAATCACCCTTAGTTACTCTTTCAATCCTTTGCCAAAGGTTATGGGGTCGTGCATGTGAAATTATGAGCTTCAGATGGGAAGGCTGAGAGGTCATTATGCTGGAGCATATTTACAGCACTGGGATGAGCAGGACCAGATTAAGTCTTGGCTGAGGAAGGTGATGCCTGCTCCTGGGAAGGGGAGTTTTTGGCCAAAGGCTGTGTTTTCAGTCAGGACACCAGAACTGGAAAGCAGTGTGTGTGCCGCATGGAAAGTGAATGCTTTAACTTTTAGTCTAAAAAGGCAAATGGCAGTTTCTCTAATCACTCATACTGTGAACAGCATGTAAATTTCCCTACTAAATTTAACCTGAAACCCAAACTGGAAAAAATTCTCTACAGAACTATTTCAGAATTTAAAAAACAATTATTGTTCTTCAATATGAAATTACCAATTCAATTCTCAAAATATTTTCCTGTAGGGTTTTGTTTGGTTTTTCTTTTAAACAAATAAACTAGCTAGGATGAAAAAAAATGAACGCCCAGTTTGTCATAAGAACCTCCAACTTCATATTAAAAATTCCACCTACAGCTTATTGCTGGGCTGTGGCCATTTGATAATATGCCAAATGACTTCTCAGCAAGCACTTCAAAAATATTGGAAATCCAGTGTGCTGGGACCATAAGCAAGACACAGAAATATTTATGAAGTGACACCACCAAGCAAGAGAGCAGAACCAGTGCTTGTGAACCATAACTGAACAAATATCCACAGAGAAGACAGACAGGACACAAATAGGTCAGCAGCCATAGATTTGAGATCTACTTGGCATAGTTTGAGCTTTTATTTACTATGCTTTCACTGCATCCACTGTCCAGGTATAAGTGATGCTTAGCCATTTATTTCTAGTATGAAAGCTGGAAATCCTATAACATGCAACACTTGTGAATTTGTAGAAAATGTGCAAACAAAACAAGGAGACAACTTGCTTTGCCTTTGAGGAATGTAACACTCAAGTGTGAAAATTAATCAGAAATGAAGAAAAAAAAAAAAAAAAAAAAAAAAAAACAAACCCAAAACTGTGAGCTGGGAACACTTCAATGGAATCCAAATCCAAGAGGCAAGCTGGAAATTAAATTTACCCATAACCACTGAAAAAAGGGCCTTCTAGCCTGAAATGCTGAGTTAAAAATGTCCCAAATACTAACCTAATGACCTACTAAAAAATATAAAAAGTTCACTCCTCCCACTGACCGATTTACAGCAATAGCTGTAAAGGAAAAGTCTGTAATAATGAAAAAAATAAAATCCCACAGAATAAAAATAGTAAAAGAATAGAACCTTCTCCAAGTGTACAGCCAGATGTGAAAAAGGTTACAAACAGAATTATGCAAACCAAACACACCACAAAGTAGAGTTAATGATAACTATAAAAAAATCTAAGTATCATATAACCATAGAATCATAGAATAGTTAGGGTTGGAAAGGACCTTAAGATCATCTAGTTCCAACCCCCCTGCCATGGGCAGAGATATCTCACACTAAACCATGTCACCCAAGGCTATGTCCAACCTGGCCTTGACCACCGCCAGCAATGGAGCATTCACAGCTTCCCTGGGCAACCCAATCCAATGCCTCACCATCCTAACAGTAAAGAATTCCTTCCTTACGCCAAATCTAAACTTCCCCTGTTTAAGCTTTAACCCGTTACCCCTTGTCCTATCACTACAGTCCCTAATGAAGAGTCTATCCCCAGCATCCTTATAGCCCCCCTTCAGCTATTGAAAGGCTGCTATGAGGTCTCCATGCTGCCCTCTCTTCTCCAGGCTGAACAGCCACAACTTTCTCAGCCTGTCGTCATACGGGAGGTGCTCCAGTCCGCTGATCATCCTCGTGGCCCTCCTCTGCACTTGTTCCAACAGTTCCATGTCCTTTTTATGTTGAGGACACCAGAACTGCACACAATACTCCAAGTGAGGTCTCACGAGAGCAGAGTAGAGGGGCAGGATCACCTCCCTCAACCTGCTGGTCACACTCCTTTTGATGCAGCCTAGGATACGGTTGGCTTTCTGGGCTGCAAGCGCACACTGCCGGCTCATGTTCATTTTCTCATCGACCAACACTCCCAAGTCCTTCTGTGCAGGGCTGCTCTGAATCTCTTCTCTGCCCAACCTGTAGCTGTGCTTGGGATTGCTCCAACCCAGGTGTAGGACCTTGCACTTGGCATGGTTAAACTTCATCAGGTTGGCATCAGCCAAACTCACAAGTGTGTCAAGGTCCCTCTGGATGGCATTCCTTCCCTCCAACGTATGAACTGTACCACCCAGCTTGGTGTCATCGAGAGCTTTGTGCTCTTAATTTGACCCTGTATATGGGTCAAATTTTACCAAAATCCCTGGCAAAGCATAGAGGATCAAAAATATTTTATTACAGATAACAAACACTTTAAAATCTTAGGCAATGACTTCAAATTTTGATATCCATGAAAAGCATTGATACTTACACTGTTTGTTACCAGTTACCTCACTGGTTAAAAACAACTGCACATTATTTCTACCCAATTTCACATAAGTCTTGCATAAGAGACTTCCTCTTGTTTGAGAAACACATTAAATAACATTAGACCATTCCAAGTCACTCATTAAAATACAGTTCATATTCCAGACACAAGCATGCATTTGTCCATACTGTAGTCAATAATACACTGCAGCAAGATATAAGCAAGCTTCATTATAGTTAGCTTGCTACCAGAAAATACAGCGCAACTTGCAGTACCTGCCCTTACAATAGGAGGTCTTGGCTTACATTTGGCCCTATATGTTATTATTCAGCAGAAACTGAATAATTTACTCCTAGCTCAGTCAGGTAATGTCAATCAGTGCTGGTTTTATACTGTAGACATACTATTAACCCAAATTTTTTGAGGAAGATTTTTAAGAACAAATGCCCCAAAGGAAAATAAAATCATAACATTGTTAGAGAAAGGAAAAATAAATAAGGTAAAGATTAAATAGCAATACTTTAAGAATACTTCATCTCAGTTGTGAAGATACAGAAGTCTCAAAAGAAAAAACAGATTTCAGAGCACCAGACATTTAGAGGGAATCTTGTCGTTTCATAGCAGGAAACAAGTGTTTCAAGTGGCATGCTCTGAGTGACCACTTTAATGCACTGGGAGATCTCTGTAAGAGGCTCTGGTAATTGCATGACCTTTGGTTCAAGCTTGAACATGCCCTTTTATTCCATCTGATAATCTCAGTTTCTCATTGTGGCTCCATTTTACACCCAATAGCACTTTTCTGGTATTGCTTTTCAACCTCTCATAGCTTTAGAATGGATGCTGAGCTGGACAGCAGAGAGATCTCAACTGTTGGTAGGTGAAGCTTCCCTGCATTTATGTAACCTCTAGATTTCCACCATGACAGGGATGCGTAAGGGGAGTCAGTGAAATCATAACATGAAAAATCTCAGGCCAAGAGTATGCAGAACGGTAGCACTTCTGTAACCACAGAACAGATGCTTCAGAGACTGCCCTGTGGCTCTTGGCTGAAGAACCTGTGAAAACAGAAAGCCACTGAGCTGGAACTGCGTGCTGGGAGCATATAATCCAGCAGGCAGAAGCACTGGAATCATGTGCAAATTGTAGTACTGCAACCTAGATTACACTACCCAGGAGGAATTCATTGATGCTGAAAAAAAACAGTACATGAGAGAGGTAGAACATAAATTCCGAGGAACTAGAAGAAACCTGGGACAAGAGAGCACTTGTGCTTTGAAAAACTTTGTCCTGGGTTCAGCAGTAGCAGTCATTTTTCTCCTTCTTAGTAGCTGGTGTAGTGCTGTGTTTTTTGACTTTCAGCCTAGGAACAGCGCTGATAACACCGATGTGTTTTGTTGTTGCCCAGTAATGTTTACTCTGACCAAGGACTGAGTCTCATGCTCTGCCAGGGAGGAGGGGAAGCCAGGAGGAAGCAGAGAGAGGACACCTGACCCAGACTAGCCAAACGGGTATTCCATACCACAGCACCTCATGCCCAGTATATAAACTGGGGGGGTTAATCTGAAGGCCCAGATCACTGCTTGGGTCAGGCTGTGTATTGGTCGGCAGGTGATGAGCAGTTTTATTCTCTCCCTTTGTTATTCCCCTTATCATTATTATTATTATTGGTGGTAGCAGTAGCAGTTTTGTGTTATACCTTAGTTACCGGACTGTTCTTATCTCAACCTGTGGAAGTTACATACTTTTTATTATCCTCCCCATCCCTCCAGGACCAGGGGGAGGAAGAAGTGGGGGAGTGAGCGACTGAATGGTTCCGTGTTACCAGCTGGGCTTAAACCATGACACTCTTGCAGACTCATTCTCAGGTAGAAGGGTGATGGGAGAAAAGGAATACTAACACAGGACAGGCTTTCTCAGAGAACGCATTATTTTTTGTCCCAATGCATCCATACTGATGGAGGTGCAATCAAAACCAGAATTTTGAGGGACTTCAACCGCTCCTCATGCCCCCCGTAAATAGTATACCAGGAACTTAGACAACATCAGGGAAAAATTCACTTGCTTTTGGGACAGGCATCAAAAGCTTTGCCTTAAAGGATTGAAAGTAGTTTACAGATACCTCAGGGATATGAGCAAGATAGATCTCTGGACAAATTCTGTTTTCCTAGATGTCAACTTGATATTGAGATGACAAGCAAAGAGAGAAAAGCAGAAGTCTAAGTACTGTTTCAGGGCCAAATTTCACCACTAACAGAAGTACAGGGGATAGTTCATATTATATAGCTATTTAACCAGTCGCTATGACACGTATGCCCTTTTTCCATAACCATTGCTCTGAGGGGTTTGGAAAGGACTCCAGTGGTTTGTATAATAAGCCAAGGAGAGAGACAAAGTTTAATTATGTAAAGATACCACATACTATGGTGGCTCTGGCCGAGCTGATGATAACGAAGAGTCCAAAATTACAGTTCAGTAACACTGATCAGCAACAGAAAAGTTACACTTTGGTGTAGGAAGGGAATTTTGCCTTAGCATCTTTCACATTCAAATGTGCGTATAGAGGTGACTACCCAGAACCAGTGTCATCTGAAGTGAATAATTAGCCTGAGCAACTTAAGTTTAGGGCTTTACCAGCGTGAACCAAACATAGCTGCTTACAGATTTTAATTCAAGTTCCCAGTAATACACCTATTGAAGGTAAATTCCCTATATGTAGACATCTTCAAAACTAACTTTTTTTTTTCAAGAATATTTTCATAGGCTTTTATTATATTTTCTCAACAATAGATTGAAATAAAACATGATGGTACAATATTTATACAATTATTTATGGTACAATAGCAAAAGCTGCACAAAATTAATCATATAACTGCTTAACTTGCATCACAGAAGTTGACATTCTTGGTTTGTAAACAGCCCACACTTGCAGTGAAGAGGTATATTCTCGTGTATGATTCTCCAACCATAAGCAGTTATCAGGTAACTATTAAAATTAAAAGCAATTAAGATCTTAAATAGGCAGTTATGTCAAGCATTGCCATAAACTGAAACAGAACAAAAAAGCTCCACTCCTATTCATTAGGCATTTGTCACAATGTATACGCTGCATGCTTTTGTTTGAATAGAAAAGCAATTATGTTTTAATACACTTATATTCTACTCATCACCTCATCATCCTAGGATAATGAGTCATTAGAAAAAAGAATATTATATACAGCAATACAGCTTATTGTTCTGTGCAAATTATTATTGCATCAGCTGAGCATAAGCACCTGACAGTTAGGAAAGCTTAGTTGTCAGCAGTTTCTGTTTGTGCCTGTACTATCCATGCAAGCCTCCAAAAGGCTTTTTCTTCACCTAGCCCTGTTTTCTGCTATTGCTGAACCTAAAGATCATGACCCCTGCATCAGATATAGGCACAGAGGACACAGTTTGATGACATGGCAAAAAAATAAAAACAAAAATCTCTGTACAGCTGCCATGTGACTGGCTCCCATGAGGCACAGATGCATCGGAAGCAAGTCCAGAACATACAATTACCATGACTACAGGAGAGTAACTTATTTAACACAGCAAACAGTGAATACAAAGTAAACAAATCATAGAATCATTAGGGTTGGAAAGGACCTTAAGATTTTTGGGAGTTCCAACCCCCCTGCCATGGGCAGGGATGCCTTACACTAAACAATGTCACCCATTGACAGGCCCTGTCCAACCCACCCTTGAACACCGCCGGGGATGGAGCATTCACAACTCCCATGGGCAACCCATTCCAGTGCCTCATCACCCTTACAGTAAAGAACTTCTTCCTTATATCCAATCTAAACTTCCCCTGTTTAAGTTTGAACCCATTACCCCTTGTCCTATCACTACAGTCCCTAATACATAAATAAAGAGTATAATATTCATTTTCATATAAATCAATATCATCAAATTGCTGGAGTACATATTCAAGGCAGATAGGCTGCAGAGATCATTGGTTTTAAATGAGGAGAATCAGAGTTCAGGCTGCTTTCTGAAGATAACCTGACTATCCTCAAACCAATGCCAAGATAAAAATCATGCTTCCACACCCATAAAGCTACTATATTAGCTCTGAAAAGGGAGCTATGAAAAACAACAGTAGCCAAGGTGAAATGTTAGTCAAGGTTAACTATCTGTCTTTAAACAGTATATGCTATGTCCTTGTCCTCACCTACTGCGAGATGTCAGGAGCATGACCCTAGCAGAGACCTCACACAGGCTGGGAAGACTGCAGTAGTCATCCCCACTAGAAGTGAATCTTCCTCCTGCAATGTCCAGACTGGTGCTAACTATTAACTCTGCTGGAGCCATTACCCCACAAGCCATAAACAGCATAAACAAAGACAGATAATTGGTTAAGAATGTTGAGAGGCTATATTTTTACTGCCCAAACAAATGGCTCTTTAAAGTAGGACTCTGCCATTCCTTATTATATTACGGTATTTAAAGCAAGTCTAAAAGTAAATCGTGTTTCACAGGTAATAAAGATAGGAGGCCAAAATCCTGCCCTGTAATAACTGCTATTTACAAAAGTCATAAAAGCAACTTGCACCATAATGTCTCTCTGTTAATTTTGAAAATAAAATTTTTGGAAACTAATAGAAAAAAATATCTGTTATTAACGTAATTGGTTCAGTTTTCTTCTTGGGCAAAATTTCTACACACTTCAAACATCCAAAACTGAATTTCCTCATTACAGTATTTTTTCTTACATCATTGAACCACTGTACTCAAACCACATCAAAATATGTACATTCATGTGGGAGAACAGTTAGTTGCTTCCTATCTTACAGTGACAGAGGCAAGCTATTAATTCTCAAGCATATGGCACAAAATTAGAGCCTATTGCTACTACATTTTTATCATGTTAGAACATTAGTTCAAGGTTGCACTCTTTATTTCTAATGTAGTCTATTAGATCTGTATAGAATTAGGTCTTGGTAAACTTTGGTTTTGGGTTTTTTTGTTTTGTTTTTTTTTTTAAATAGTAGACTTCAAACCACAAGTTAATAACATATACAGGGAAAGTATCTTAAAGTCTCTTACACAGTTAAAAGGTAAGCAGAAGCAAGTGATAAATAACTGCATATATGCAGTACTAAGGTTAACCTCAAAAATCAAAGCTTTTGTTGCAAAGTTAAAGGCACGGTATACCATCAGTCTTTCATAAACACTTTTATGATACCTTTGTGAATCCTAATGCACTATTACTGGAGTTTCTGGTAAAGGTTTACATTACAGTACGTTTACAGAAACACTATTTTAAAGGTTTTACAGTAAAAGATGGTATCAAGATAGCCCTTCTGATAAGAAGCAGAAATAAACTGAAGCAGAAATAGATTTATGCTAAACAAAGCTTTTTGGATTCTAAATATTATGATGTTCAGCATATGCTTCCTATACAAGTCTATTTGATTGCTGATTTACTAATGATGATATTGACGTGCTGTTAATAGATATATGCAGCACAGACTTGCTAATCATGATAAGCATGCACTGCAAATCCATTTGATTTTTAAAATTCCTAATGATGATATCAATGAAATATTGACATGCTGTTGAGAAAAAAAATCCAGCATGCAGTGATTGGTTAAATGAGGTAGGATACATCAGATCTCTTTGATTGTTAAATGTCCAAAAACCACTCTAAAGCATTTTCAAGGAAATAAAAAAAAAGAAAGGTAAAACCATGCAACAAATGCTCTTCTAAATATCCTTTACTAATACTTTTCAAGCAGCAGATGTACTTTTTTTTTTCTGAAAACATCACACATATTAAAAAAAAAAAAAAATTCAAGATCTTCTGGGTAGCATGTTGATAACGAATATTAAATGAATACTGTATTTTGACAGGTTTTGCACTATTTTTCACAGGAGAAATATTCAAAGTGAAGGGGGTTTTTGTGTTTGGTTTTTTTTTTTTTATTTGGTTTTGGGTTTTTTTGAAAGCTTGTTTTATTAAATAAAACAATAGCACAGGCACTGCAATCCGGTGGCTATTAACGAAATAGTAAATGCAGAGCAGTAAACGCTTTTTTTTGCAAGTATTTTGCTTTTTAAAACTATTATTTCAGAAAAAAATAAAGTGCACGGAATTATTGAAGTGGAATGCTTAGAAGTTTTTCCTGAAAATTATCATAAGAGCAGAGCAACATTTTTTGGCAATAAATTTCATATCCTATTCTCCTTGGTTTAGCACTCTATGAAGGCACAAATAAAATCTCATATTTATTCACAACTTTTCTTTCATTTCCTGCTCTGTTACTCACCCTCGTCCTTCCCCTCTAAAAAACAAACAAACAAACAAACAAAAACCAAACAAAACAAAACAAAAAATCAAATTCACTAAAACCTTAGGATGGGGGCAGGGGAGAAGAGAAATCCAGCAGCACAGTCCGTGCTCCACAGCAGCAGAACTCGCTCTTCAGCGCACACAATGCATTTCATCTCCGATACAAATTTTTGTTTCATCAACAATATAAGTGATTTAATACTGACTGAACTGATCCAAATCATAGGAATTTTCAACTTCGGATGCACGTTTGATGGCCCTTTGCATCTCGGAGGATAGACTGCCATCTAGTGACCACAAAAACGTTGTCAACCAGAAACGAACCGACACCCGGAGAGAACTGGGAAGCGTTTCGACTCCGGCTGTTGTCCTCACACCCCGACCCTGCCTGCTCTCTTGGCCCAGGGAAGCGCGATGTCTACCCTAATATGTCATCCAGAGCCACTGCAGAAAGGTAGGAGTACTGCTCACAGCGTATCCCAGAAGTAGATTTCAAATAAGCCCATAGGACCTCCCTTCTTGACCAATACATACTATTCACTGAAGAAATTGTTTTCTCCAGAAAAATACAGTACAAAACATTCTATAAAAGACCATAGAGTACGTTCTCATATAGGAGTTGCAGAACTGCTTCAGACTATTATTCCTGATGTTGCCACTTTAACATTCCGCCTTTTTCACCACTGAAACCTGTAATAGAACAGAATCCATAACACTATCATTTATTAGTCCACATTGAGAGCAAAGAACAGACGAAAGCTGAATCGTAGAATCATAGCATAGTTAGTGTTGGAAAGTACCTTAAGATCATCTAGTTCCAACCGCTCAACAGTAACAAACTCTTAGCAAAGAGAATCATAATCATATGCGTAAGAACAAAAGGAAAAATAGGAAAAGCAACCCACACATATTTTTACAAGTGTTTGGATAAGCAATTAGCACATGGGAAAACATTTTAAGAGACAGTGGAACCTCACCCCAATCCTTCAGACCTGTACATTAGTAGGAATGTCGAAGTTGATACATTCTGCATTGCCAGTTTTCCTATGCATTGCCATAAGCAACAAGTGGACACAAGAGGAGAGGACTGACAGACTAGGCAGGAAAAAAAACTCTTTTGTATAATCAAAGTAGTCACTGCCACTTCTACTGCTTCCCTGAAGGAATTAGATAACATGCAGAAAAAGCATACTGAGAACAAGATGTTTCTACTGCATACCAACCTGAACAACTGGACAAGGCAAACACATAACGTTCTATTGGAGATACTTAAGCTAAATGGCTGAAGCTGCTTTCAGAGGTCAATAAATTATAAGAACTTGAAAACTTGAATGTGGCCTTGGAAGGGGTGCAAATTAGAACTTGGTGTTTATTTTTTATTTTAAAGCTAACTTTCTGTTCCTCTGGAACACGAGGTTGAGGTGTTCTCCAAGGTGATAAATTTGCAAAACAGTCTGCCTGGAGAAAATTCTGAAATGCAGGTTATAAGACTGATGAAAAAGGAGGGCGAGCATGGAGGATGAGGTTATGAGCAAGTCAGAGATTCATTCAGGTGGTTAGAAAGCAGCTTCCATGACATCCTGAGTGACAGGATTCCTCATCTTGCAGAAAAGTTAAAAGCACCAGATCTGTGTACAGTATGATGCACCTAGTTCTGGTGCCTAGTCCTGTTCCTAATCTTGGGCTTCATCTCCAAATGTTAGCTGCTCATACAGTCAGAGAAATGGGTCTGCCTAGAATAAAATGCAGAATTATATCATCTCAGCCAGTCCAAAAACCCCAATAGCTTTGTGTTGGCATGCCAACAGTGTAAGTACAGTATTTAGATCTGGAGTTGCCAATTGTCCTGTTCCTTAATTTAGGGGAAATATAGTTCTTTTTCTTTACTACCACCAAATAGGTAAATGACCATAGGTAAGCCTTTAAAGGCCAGTCCTAAGTATATGCTGTGAGTATAAGAAAGTATTTGTTCATCAGATTTATCATTACAGTTATATTCTGCAATATTCATGACAATTCCACCTTTGCTTTTAAAGATTGTTTTCTACACTGACAATATCTAATATTTTTGACCTTAAAATTAACCTGAATAACAATTCCAACACACAGTTGGGTTTGGTCAACTCAACTTTTACAGGAAAAAACATCATAAGAGTTTACAAGACTTGTGAAAAATTTTTATTAATACTTTACTTGATCACTGAAATAAAGTGGATCTTAAAAGGCTTTATTCCATAACTCGCTTAGCCAAGTTGAATACACTAATGACAGACTCAATCCTACAAGAAAGAAGGCTTCAATCTGTGAGTAAGAAACACACTAGTAGAACAAGAAGTAAAATGGATATATAATAGCTTACAAATTAGTGAACTGTGGTTAACATATTTCCAGGAAGAAAAAGGCATTAGCTAAAGTTTAGTTTACACACTTCATTTGTGGTTACAGATGTCATTCCACAGAGGATTGAAAAGGATATAAAGCAAGGGTGGAGTGAGTGGTATTTTAATCAGACAATTAAGGAGGAGTTGCCAATACAACCTTCATTAAAAAAGTCAAATATGATTTGATCAATTTTTTTCCACTCAATAAAGTCATCTCAATCAGTAGAAGAACTTTTAGTTTAAGTTTTGTAGCAAAGAGATTTTTGAGAACATTAACTTTTTAGTGTTAGAAATAAAGTTTTATTCTTTCCTAACATCATGCCTCAGCTCTTGTGCCAATTAAAAATCAGTTCTGTGAGTGCTTCTAAGAACATGAAGCCTGTGAGAAATTCCAACCCTCTAATTCAGAATTAAAAACACAGTGAAGTATATAATTTCAATTTAAAAAAACTACACAAGTCCGATACGGTAACATCATCAGTCAGTGTAATGAGCAATGAGCGCTGTTTCTTAGTTACCAGTTAATGGAGAAACTTCTGTCTCAGCAGATGAAGGAGGAAGAAAACCTTAACTTTTCAATCTTAGATAAAACAGCAAGGTTAGGAAGGAAGCGCACTCAGACTTTACAACAATATTTCAGGTCGATGTAGTCCTTATAAAGTCACAGATGAGAGAAAGTCCTGAGAAAGCTCAAGAAATAAAAATAGTATGGATGGGAAACAAACAAATCCATACCCACGTAATATTTCAAATCTATGCAATTTCTTCTGGAAGAAAGATAGGCACCTTCCATTATACTGTCACATGCAGACTTACTTCCTTTTATGTTATATTCTGACAGAACCTGCTTGCCACTAAGATATCTTTCTCACCTTATGAATCCCAAATATACCAGGAATAAGAAATAAAACCTGATGATAAAGCCAGACTAGCATCAGAAAATGCCAGTGTCTGCTGATGCTGCAAAGGGAGGATTTGCCACCTTCTGCATCACCCTGAGCATCATTCCCCCTTCTGGCATGGGCTGCCATGGATAGAACAGCCAAGCAGAAACCTGCAAGGTTGTGAATACTTCCTTCCTTCCTGCAGCCCTCGGGCCTGCAGCTCCCACCCTCTTTATAGTCATCGCAGGGCAGCCGACTTTGGGACAGGCAAGCAACACCCACTTAGCCTGGGAAATGGATTTACTTTGTAGGAGAAGAAAGTTAAGGACACCCATAGCCAGCAGACCTTATTTGGGCAACTATACTCAGCAGTCCCAAGCAATGCTGTACTGGATCAGAGACCACCTATGACCAGAATACATAGCAGAGATTTTATCTTCTGAATGGGCAGAATCCCTTCATCTCACAGCAGTTCTCATCAAGCCCATCATCTAGCAGGGGCCCTACAGATAAACTAGGTTGAACAAAATCTGGGATGTCAGACCAATCTTCAGGAAAGGATAAATGACTTCTAACCACTAAACTAAGTCATTCTGACTAGTAGAGTGCATCCACAGAAAAATTTGCTTTAGGAAAATAAATTTCTCCTTTGCCAACCACCAGGTGAGATGATCAGAAATTGTATTGCAGACATGATAAAGAAAGAGATCAGAAAATTTCACAGAAATTTCACAGAAATTTTCTCAGTTATGTCTGTGAAAGATCAAAGTATTTCACTGCATCTGTAAATTGGTTCAAAACAGTACAATAAGTAATTTACAGGTCTTTGGATAAAATAGTAGATATGTCCAGAGCTGGTAAAAACTATAGAGACAATTGATAAACTGCTAAAACTTGTCAAAATAAAACATATCGCCAACTGCAAGTCAAAAAAACAAGAATAAAAATAGCAGAGAGGGAATTGATCTCCTTCAAATTTATTACAGAGGACAGGGGATGCAAGAGTTCCCAGAAAAACAAGTGTATTGTCATGCTTGCCGCAACACCAACCATTTTCCAAGACTGTTGTTCTCAGCACAAATTGTGCAGAAATACAAACCAAAATACATCCATAAAGACACAGCTGGAGGACAAAATTTTGATGATACAGATACAAATATCTTTTGTTGAGTTACTTAATAAATTTGCCAGTTTGTAAAGCAGATTAGTTTTTGACGTAAACTGCAAGAACGGAAACAGAATTTCAAGGCGATGCTGCAGCAGAGCATAAAGTAGCTATTGCATCTGAAACTGTGTCCAGAGGAATGAAATTGTCTCCAGGTGAAAGTAGCTGTCCCAAGGAGAAACTATTTTGAATTGGAAAGACATTAGCCTGAACAGAAGCAAGAACCAGGGGAAAGTTTAACAAGCTTTGTCAAGTGACCTTATGCTTCATGCTTTCCACAAGACACTAATGTTCTTCTCGGAGCTTTAACAATTACACATTCATTGTGAAGTGATTAATGGCTTGCCACCATTAAACTAAAAATAAAAATAATATTAAAAAAAAACAGTAACAAAAAAATCCAAAAAGTACACATGGGGTAAAGACTCCACACAGGTACATACAAATTTCAGATACACATAGCTTAGGTAGGATTTTGTTCTTTACTTATCATTGGATGTAAAGAAACATGAGCTTCTAGACAGGGGTCAAATTCATCATGTAAGAAAGGAATCTGCAATAAAATAACAAATACCAAACGTAATCATGCTGTTTCTACACTTCGTTTTCTCTAGAGAGATGTATTTGTGTAGACAAAAAACAACTAAGAGCACTACTACTGGATCACAGAAGAGGGTTATATTAGTTTATTACTTTTTAGCTATTTCTATTCTAGTTTACAATATACATCCCTAGTTGATAGATAAGGAGTCAGGATTTCGGTCTCACGCTTCTGAAGTGTCTATGAACATAGCTAGTCATGAAGCCTTACTCCAGTGCTCTAAGGACCAGCCCTAAGAGGGGCTAGGGAGCTTTAACACTGCCAAGTCTGTTACAGCTAGAAACTGACACAAGAGCTTGGACTCTTTCTTATTCTGTTGCCCTTTTAACCTCACCTGAACATCCTCCAGGATAAAGATAGCAAAGTCTAGGCTAGGCTTCTGGGAGGAGGAAGCTCCCTCTTATGCTGATGTGAGTAATGTAATGAGTCACAAGTCTCCAGCCAAGAGGGAACAGGGAAAGCAGAAAAAACAAACCACAACGTGCCGCATCCTCTGCTGGCCACAGTACCCCACATTCCCAGTTTTTAACAACTACAGCAGCACATGATACTCCCTTAGGGCAAGCCTCCAGGTGAGGCCTGGACCAAATGAAAATGAGCCTGAACTTAAATAACTGACCAAATGAATATGAGATTAAATGTAAATAAAATTAAACTTGGTGAGCCAGGCGCACTTCTTAGGTTAACAGAATGCCAGTGAATAAGAGCAAGATCCTGCTTACCCATTGCTCCTGAAAAAGGGCAGGGTGCAGCACTTGAATCATAGCATTAACACACACACAGGTCCCTCACACTCCCTCTATTACAGCTCTGTTGAAGATACCAACTATTGGTTCAGTATCCTCATTTCCATCTTCCACAGCCTCACAACGAGACTTGGGATTCTGCCATCTTCCAACCAAATTGACACTGGGGAGTTCTGATTAATGATAGTCAGATTTGGAGTACAGATATAAACATAGTTTCAAACAAATCTATTGGTGATAGAGCAAAAATTGATTTTGACCTCCATAGCCTGAAGCAGAATAGCTTTATCCAAATGTCATTGACTGGCCTGGGGAATCAGGACCTCTGTCTTGCAAATCTTTGCCATTTTGAAAGGCCTGGTTCAAATAGCCACTGAACATTTCTTAACGGTTTCCAGCAGTGTCTAGGATTTGAACAAGCCATTTAACATAATGCAAGGAGGACTCGAGAAGGTAGCATCAAGAAAAAAAAATAAAGCACTAGTTTTTTCCACTTGTTCTCTAGTGCTTTACTGATAAAGATTAGCACTGTAGGCCTTGTAAAACTACATTTTCAGGTACAGTTAACCCCTTAACTCCAGGCATACTAAATTCACAGCACTGCCTAGTCAATTACCTTAATTAAGTGCTTTTTTTCTTCGCTAATTATGAAACTTTACCTTCAATAATCATAACCCAAAACCTCCTAAAATTGATGATGAGCAATAGTTCAAGACTTGGCAGAAATTGCACATGTGATGGCTATAACAGCTACCTGTTTAATGCTGCTGCCGTACCAATATATTGTAAAAAATTAGACATTTCAGTTAGCAGAGTCTGTCTCTCAAGGGAGTCAGTCCTTGACATGCCAAATAAACCACCTCCTTCCCCCACAAATGCTAAATAATTGCATGTCAATTCTCATGTCGCTCTACATTTATGCAAAAATTACTGTGGATGTTTATTTAGGTATGTTACACTTGCACCAGTGTTATAGGCTGAGACTTGAGGAAAATGAGCTTCCTGACCTTTCTAGTGCATGGCAGCTCTCTAACAGAAAATGGCTTTAGCTTATATTAGAGCAGTTTTACAGAAGATAATTTCTTTTCTATTACAGAGACAGTTAACCACATTGTTTTGCATCTTGTTGTACACTTCTGACTTACAATTCTTATTTAAAGATCATTAGATTATACCATACTCTCTCAGGGGATCGTTTTGGGTTTTTTTTCCCCCAAGGTGCTAAATGTTTAACATTGGTTAGTACATTCAGTTACAAGGAAAAAAAACAAAACCAAAATCTTTCACTGTCAATGAAGGTTTGAGTGCCAATATTTTGCTTCCCCATAGTTTATCTTGAAAAGTTTGAAGATTAAACATAACAGATTTTCCCTCCATCTTTGGCTTTGATGCAACATCCACACAAGGCTACAGTGCAGGAGGTCGCAGTCAAGTCACCAGTAGCCCAGTGTGCAAGCATTGCATGTTTTTCTGGGTCATTTCTTATTCCGGAAAGCCCTGGGATACACAGAAATAATTCAGAATCAAGATTGTTTTGAAGGCAGAACTTTCCCCCAAAGGATGAGGAGAAAGAACATTAAAAAAACAACCCAACCAAACAAACAAGAAATCTTTAGCCTAATAATCAATCTTCTGATTATCATCATCAATTATTAGCATCAATTCTCATGACAAAATAGGTTAAATGTAATATGATCCTCACTAGATCAGGTCATTTGACAGTTTGCACATGGGACAACGTAGGTAAAGAAGAAACTCCTGGAGAAGTTAGTTATGTATGCCTTTAAACATGTTTTAATTGCCTTCCTCCTCATTTTGTACGCTTTTTAAAATTAACTCTGCCAATTATGGTTGTGGCTTAACTTCATACTGCATACTCTAAAAGGTGTTTTAGGGCTTTGTAAAGGCAGCAACAACTAATAAAACATTTCTTTAATAACACTGCATCACAGGTTATCTCAGGTGGTGGTGCTTTGGTTTTTTTAAATAGACATGATGGTTTAACCGCAGCCAGCAACTAAGCATCACGCGCCACTTGCTCACATCCACCTCAGTGGGCTGAGGGAGAGAACTGGAAGAGTAAAAGTGAGAAAACTCATGGGTTAAGATAAAAACCACTTAAGAGGGAACGTAAAAGCTGTGTGTACAGGCAAAGCAAAACAAGGAATTAATCCACAAGTTCCGCTCAGCAGGCAAGTGTTCAGCCATCTCTAAGAAAGAAGGGCTCCGTCGCATGTAATGGTTACTTGGGAATCATAGAATCATAGAATAGTAAGGATTGGAAAGGACCTCAAGATCATCGAGTTCCAACCCCCTGCCATGGGCAGGGACACCTCCCACTAAACCATGCCATCCAAGGCTATGTCCAATCCCACCTTGAACACCACCAGGGATGAAGCATTCACAACCTCCCTGGGCAACCCATTCCAGGGCCCCACCACCCTCACAGTAAAGAATTTCTTCCTCAGATCCAATCTAAACCTCCCCTGTTTGAGTTTTAACCCATTACCCCTTGTCCTCTCACCACAGTCCCTAATGAAGAGTCCCTCCCTAGCATCCCTATAGGCCCCTTTCAGGTATTGGAAGGCTGCTATGAGGTCTCCACACAGCCTTCTCTTCTCCAGGCTGAACAGCCCCAATTTTCTCAGCCTATCTTCATACGAGAGGTGCTCCAGTCCCCTGATCATCCTCGTGGCCCTCCTCTGCACTTGTTCTAACAGTTCCATGTCCTTTTTATGTTGAGGACACCAGAACTGCACACAATACTCCAAGTGAGGTCTCACGAGAGCAGAGTAAAGGGGCAGGAGCACCTCCCTCGACCTGCTGGTCACACTCCTTTTGATGCAGCCCAGGATACGGTTGGCCTTCTGGGCTGCAAGCACACACTGCCGGCTCATGTTCATTTTCTCATCAACCCACACCCCCAAGTCCTTCTCCGCAGGGCTGCTCTGAAAACAGCCACCACCACTCCACGCTGCAAAACTACATAACAGTTGCTATGGTATCCCATTGTCACTTCTGTCCATTTTGAAATATTTCCGAACACTAGTAGTCAGAAGAGCATTTTGCAGGGTGCCAAAGCACATTCTTTCCAAGTATTAAGTTAAAAAGCGTTTGTCATTTTAAAAGTAACAAAATTTGATTTACTGCTTCAAAGTGTTAGTTTTTATGTGTTCATTAGAACAACCATTCGGTAGCTTTCTATTGAGTATTCATAAAATCCTGCCTGCCAGACAATTATATTGCATTAATATGGTAGTATGAATAAATGAAAGCAGTAATTATGGGTTTATTCTCTATTTTGCAATTTACAGTTTGGTTTGCTTCAATGCAGAATATTTTTATGTGTGAAACACTACCACATGGTAATTTGTTTTAGGACTTTTCAGAGCATAGAAAACCCCATCCAGGGTACTTGGATGAATAGTGTAAAGAACATATAGATTAAACCATTACCTTTTCTTTCTCTCAGGCTCTCACTGATCCTCAGGAATTGCATAAGATGGCAGGAAAAATTTTCTATTTTTGTGAGGTTCAAGTCTGATGCTTAAATATCCTTTTTTATTTAAATTTTCCACCTTTCTATCACCATGCATATACTATACCACGCCATCAGTTCTGAAGCCCCCAAGGAAATTCCATGATGATTACTGCAGAAGAAATAGTTCAAAATAGCCTGCTGTATCAAGACTACTTGATTCTGTAGCACATAACTTAAAACAGATGCTGTAATACATATTAATATGTATTTTTTTTTCCAGAAATCAACTTTCCATTTCATTACAACTGCAATAAGTACTGGCCCACAAGAAAATTCAGGCAGACTACAGCTCAGAGAAGTGCAAGTTGCCTTTCTTCTATCTAAAAGTTTGAGTAGAATTCTCAGTGTGTGCCTTTCTCGTAGCTTTGGGCTTTTCTATCACATCTTGGTATTCATCTTTCAGTTGCAACTGCACACCTCAGCAGCAATGTAAAGGTTTACTCCAAGATAGCTATAAAGAGGGGATGCACATAACAGATCCACCAGTAGACAGGATTCCCCTCTCCTGGAATTCCAAATGACCGTACCTCCTGTAGGCATGTATGTCAACCTCATGGGGCACCGACTGACAAGGTTTCCAGATCACTTCACTACCATTAAGCAAGTATTCCCAGAGACTCTCAAATATGGTGATCCTGGTTTCCACAACAGACAAAAATACACAGCAAGTCCTTGGCACTTCAGAGAGTCTTCACTATGGCTCTTCACAGCCCTCTCATCAGAAGTGCAAGGGAAGCACAGGAACTGCATAAAAGCCTTCACATAGGTGCAAGGTAGAACTAGCCATCAATCAAGAGCACATCTAACCACCATAGTCAGCTTGTGCTTGTGCTTTCACAGTATTTTTACTTGAGGTAGACAGACCCCCAGAAGCCAGCACAAGAGACTATGCAAGAAGTATTGGGGATAAAAGCAGCAAAGTTATTTCTAGAGAGGAAGCAAATATATGTGATGAAGAACATTACTGCTTGTTACCTGGCTTGCAGGTGGAGGCAGCTGTCTGAGAAGAAAGCATTGTTCAATAGGCATCGCAATTTTGCGTAATCAAGGCCATCCAGACAGCCATTGTCACAAATTGTAAAATCTGTCCCTTAGATGAAGATTAAGATTTTTATACCAACTTCAGAGATGTTGTCTCTGCACAGGCGTACAGGGAAAAGGAGATAGCTGTAAAATCAACTAAGACATCTATTCTTATATGCCTTAGCATATAAGAAACCAGGCAAATAAAAATTTTGTTCATATGATATGGATGTCTTAG
>CM077876.1:100013617-100033617 GCA_039720435.1 Amazona ochrocephala | reverse complement strand
CAGTGCCTTTGCAATACAAGGGACATCAACAAATAGACACCAATCTGAAACTGCATACCTTCTTCATCCAGTGGTAAAGAGCTGAGACAAAAGAGTAAAGTTATTCCTCCCAGATTCATCTCTTCACACAAACTTCGTCAGACTCACCATCACGTAAACATGGTCATAAGACAGCCCTCATTTTCAAACAGCCCTTGCACCAGCTGATGAACATAATCTCTGCTAGTCTTTCTCACACATCACCTTTGGCTTTCAAGGCTTTACTAGATTGTCTTCACCTTGTAGAGGATTTGCTGTGTGTTGGATAAACTTTTCTGGTAACATTACATCTCTGAGAAAGACCAAGTCTCCTGAAAACCTTTGCGTAGGACTTTCTGTGAAAGACTATGTGAATTGCATGAGACAACAAAATGGTCATTTGTTTAAATTTATTCTTCACACTTAAATACCAAAATACACATGGCACTAGAAAACAGACACTATTTAAAGACATGGCTTAAATAAACTTCCCACATGTAAAATGCTATGATTGCATTTACAGGTTGACAGAATGTGGGGTTAACAGGTATGTACTGCTACTTCATTTTGCCAGCAGGAGATTTGATGGCTTTCAAGTAATAAATCATAAAAACTTTCCTATTTCTAAACAAGATAAGGGAGCTGGAAATCAAATCAGTTTAGGTTTCTATAAGCAGGTTCCAGTCTTTCTAACCAGGGACAAATATGCTGTCCTTGTCAAATCATTTCAACATGAACCAACTGAAAATTTATTATCTTATAAAGACCATCAATGTATTTTCCCAGCATTCTTTGAAGACTACACTGAGACAACGTCCACACCAGCTGCAATTTCACTTAAGAGAAGCAGGGCGGGAGGGAGAAACAAATGCACACACACATATCTGCTGTGTTATAAGTCAGTCTATCACAAATGTTATTTAGTTTATATTTAAACAGCAAAAATCATACATGCAAAAATTAAGTTAGATTTGTGTACTTTATGTGCTATGTCCTCACATACTTATTACAGGGTTTTTTTCTACAGTGCTTTATAAATTACATTTCCCTCAACATAAATGTTGAATAGGCTGTTGCTGTGTGATTCCCTCTCCAGGGGCAGCTTCTGAGACAGCAGATTGTTCAGTGTCTGGGGCAAGTGGGTGGAGGGGAGCAAGCAGTAAAGGACACAAGGGGCTTCTTGCCAGAGAAGGAGCAGCCTTCAGCTGAGAGAGAATCATAGAATCAACTAGGTTGGAAAAGACCTTTAAGATCATCAGGATGAAGAGGACGGTTCGGGCAGCATGAAAGAGTCTAGCCATTTGAGCCAAGACTGCTGTGGGGCTCTTTCCTTTCCTCAGTGGCTGGTTAAGTGGTCCAACTCTTTCCCAGAAGTCTCCTAACAAGCGATGGTATGGAGAAAGGGAAGGAAAGTAGGAGACTGATAGGCATGGAGTTTGTGGGAGTAAGTGTACACTTTCTATCACGTTAGCTCAATTCTTGCTCAACCTCAGTATATTTATGCTCATTTTTTAAACCCTGAAATCTACAGTTTACGGTTTTATCATGCTCATGTACTGGAAAAAAAAATTGTACACACAGATGAAAATAAATAAACCAAAATTTATTAAAATTGTACCACTGGCATTATGATAAAAGTCCTGCTATCCAATCAGTGCTGGAGCAAAAAGCCAGGTGTGTAGATGGGAACATCAGTTCTGCTTCCTAGGCGAACTGTACTAATTCACATAAGTGTCAAGGATACTCCAAACCGAGAGGATTGGGCCCATCCTGCAGCTGCGCTCAATTAACATGTTAATGCAAAGCTGAGAAGCAGATAGGTAACAGGTGTGGCTCACCCTAATTAAATACCTCTACTCAATTTCATTATTTATTTCCTGTTATACAAAATGCCATAGTACGTACTTTTCTGAAGCCATCATTTGAGGGGGAGGCCAAGGAAAGAAACTGCTAACAAACATATCAACTCTTACAAGAAAGCAAAAGCCCAGCAAAAATGCTCCTAATGACATTTCATTTAATCAAAAGTTGTTTAAAGAAAAGAAAAAACAAAAAGCCAAGGAAGCTGACAGCTGCATAGTTCCAGAATATTACACATCTATTCCCCATCACATACCACAGTACACACAGATAACACTACTAAGCAAAACTACCATTACCATTAGAATAGCCATAAAGTAATGCTAAAAGGGATACACTGATGGCTTTCATACACTGGAAAATACCATAATGTTGGCAAAATGGACTTTAAAAAAAAATTAGTTAATAAATGTGAAGTTTTGACAAGAAGCACACAGTACTTTCAGCTGGATGATCCAAGAGACCAGATGGCACCGATCCCAGAATTCATAGAAAAAGTTTTTCACAATATTTAAATGGAAAACATGGCAATTCTTCTGTATTAATGAACAGCTTTTTCCTGCAGTCTTTCTAATTCGAAATTTCTTGCTTTTTTTTTAACTTTTTTGATAAAATAAATGACTTGCAATTCTTGATAAGTTTCTAACCGAATCAATACTAGACAGAATGGATTTAACAACAATTATTTTTTTGTTGTTTAAAGACACCCTATTGCTAGTCTTCATGTGACAACTATCGTATAAACTATGGAGTCATCACACAGATAAGCACAATGTGTTTGATAGCTTCTTCCTCTAAACACCTACCTCAGATGGAATAGTGTACTATTACTAAATCAAGAAATCTTTAGGTCCAAATGCTTATTTTGCATATTTGATAACAGTCGCTCTTACCTAATTTGCCCAATTCAATAAGACAGCATGTAAGTTTCAAAACAAGAAAAAAAAGCCAGCACCAATAAAAATGTTTGGTGCTACCAGACCTTATGTATCACCTTTTGCTCTGTAAACAGCAGCTGTACTGCAAATGCAGTCTTCCCATAACTGTGAGTACACTTGCTTACATTTGTCGTGGCTCAACCCCAGCCAGCAACTGAGCACCACACAGCCACTCACTTACTTACAGTGGGTTGGTGGAGAGAATTAGAAGAGAAAAAAACTCATGGGGTGAGATAAAGACAGTATAATAGTTAAACCAAAAGCCATGCACACAAGCAGAGCAAAACCAAGGAATTCATTCACCACTTCCCATTGGCAAGCAGATGTTCAGTCATCTCCAGGAAAGCAGGCCTCCATCACACTACTTGGGAAGACAAAACACCATCAGTCTGAACAACCCCCTTCCTTCTTCTTCCCTCAGTTTTTTATTGCTGAGCATGATGCCATTTGGTATGGAATATCCCAGTTGGGGTCTGCTGTCCTGGCTGTGTCCCCTCCCAACTCCTTGCGGTTCCAAGCCTACTCACTGGTGGGGTGGTGTGAGGAGCAGAAAAGGCCTTGACTCTGTGTGAGCACTGCTCAGCAATAACAAAAACATCATTATCAATGTTATTTCATCACAAAGGTGTCTAAGGACACCAGTGTGTGTCCTTAGAAAAACACATATCTTCCTCTTCTTAAAATGAGAAGGATAAGAAAACCACATTAACAGGAACCATGAAGCATTGGTACAGATTAGCTGAGGTCCTGTGAGATCTCCAATGCTGCCTGTCATTATGAACCAATTAGATGGCTTTCTTTAATCCTACTTTTGAGCACAGGGATTAAAATCCTTATATGACTCCCCCTCTATTTCTGATGACTCTCTGGCTCTATCTTACAACATTCAACAAACCAGAAGTGCTCAGAGAGCAGTGGAGGAGCAACTGAGACAACATAAGAAAGTGATGCCTGTAATAGTGAGGGATCCTGTGCACACAAAAGTGTCAAACAGCCATGCAAATTATCATTGAATCATAGAATCATTCAGGTTGGAAAAGGCCTTCAAGATCATTGAGTCTAACCATTAACCTGTCGCTGCCAAGTCCACCACTAGCCGATACCTGCAAATGTCACATCTGTATGTCTTTTAAATACCTCTATGTATGGTAACTCAACCACTTCTCTGGGCAACCTCTTCCAACGCTTGACAACCCTTTCGGTGAAGAAATTTTTCCCAATATCCAAGTTAAACCTTCCCTGGTGCAACTTGAGGCCATTTCCTCTTGTCCTATCCCTTGCTACAGAGTTTGATAGAACAATGAGAAAATATAGTCCCAAATTAACAGTGACAATTCAACAAGAACTCCAGGATGCTAGGATCCCTCAGGGACTGTGCAGATTGCCCAGTAAGAGTTAGTACTGGACAACACCAATTCTTTTGTGCATCTAAGTCTCTAAGAAATCAAGACAGAAATATTGTGCAGGAAATAATGTTCCTGAGGGTTTTGCCTATGGACAATTCCTGTCCTGTAGGCAGCTATGCCAGTCTGCACAGACTTCAGCTGAAACAGAATACACCCCTTACATGGATGCAACTATTAGTAAATTTTCTGTGTTTGAAGAGAGTTCACTTTTTGTACCTTTTGAAATGCCATCGCTGTTGCGATTTTGTTATGTATCATTAAAATTCTTATTTCATTATATCAATTTCCCTTCCCTTTAATTCCATCAAGTTTCAATAAATCTGTTTTTAACATTATTGGAAGAGCTTGGTAGACAAAAAAAGCTGAAAAAAATGCTTTATTAAATACGCATAACATGTAATTACTTATTTCCTGCTTAACTGAGCTATTGAGGAATTCTCTTCCTCAAACCCAGACCCCTTCACAGAAACATGCTGGTTTTGAAAAACTTTCATCTGAGATGTTTCTTGTGTTAAAGATTAAATTATTGGTCAAAATGAAACACAAACTACTGGTTCATCATTGGTCATAAGGCAACAACTATTCCCTACACTCTGATAATTAGAGCAAAGAAGAAATTCAGATTTCAATGCCTCACATACTACATGAATATGCTAACCTGTGGCCTTTTATCTCCTCAACCCTTTTTTTTTTTTCTGTGCACAATAAAACCACTTCAATGTTTCTGGCAAAACAACCCATTTTGTTGGGGAAGAGCACAGAGATTTCAGTGGCTGGCTGGGAATCAGATAGCAAGTAAATCTCTCTGCTATGGTAACACAACATGAAAAATTGTCCTAGATTTGGTATATGAAGATTCATCAGTATGCTGTCACTCAGGAACTTCCTCTAGTTACTCTGCTAACTTTCCCCTCCTTTTCTTTCAGAAAAATATGAATTGTTTCTGCTACCTGATTTCAAAGTGGTTTATTACTATATTTTATCAAACTGAACAGGGATTCTTAACAGCAGGAAAAAAACTAACCAGTTGGATTTATTATTTTTTTTACTTTAAATACATTTAATAATTAAAATTATTACAATGAAAGAATAATTCAGATTTACAGAGAAATTATAAAACTACAAACATTATCAATTCTCAATTTCATTAGCTTTAAGCTTAGCTAAATATTTTCTGCCAGCATTTTTTCTTCTGCAACTCATGACTGTCTAAGACACAACATTAAAAACTTTGCGTAAAGTCAGCTGATATTGTCTTCTACACCTGGCCAAAGAATGAGATTTCTGTATCTCTCTGCTCAGAATTTGTTTGCCAAACATCTTTTCTTGATGTGCACTTCTAAAGTATTCATGAAACACTAACACCAAAACAGAAATACATGGAGAATGAGTAGAAATACCAAAACTCAACACAGCAAAGTTTAGATTAAAGTATTATATAAAAAGACGACAGAAAACGTCAACTGAATGACTATGGTACATATGCATTACATAGACAAAACCTGATAATTCATAAGAATAAAAAGCTAAATCAATCTTTTGGGGTGAAATTTTAAGTTTTTCTTGTAATCATGAAATGAATTTTCTTACTGAACCTATTTTCTAGGTTTGTGCGCATTTAAACAGAAAAAACATTACCTTTCAAAATCAAGAAGTCACATTACACTGTTTATAACAGTAATTGGTGAGTATAAGTAACTTCCTCTTAATACTGGAGGTGACTCCAAAACAGTCCACCTTGTCGCCACTGAAGACAACAGTAATCGCATAAAAGACTAGTGCAAGTATCCTGCTGTGAAAGTTTCAGAATATATTTCATCTAGATAAGTTAACTACCTATCAATACAAACAGGCCAAGTCAGACTCTAAGGCACAAAATGATCAGGATATTACACATACATAATATATACACCACTTTCAAAAAATATATGTTCCCAAAGAGCTATATATCTTACACTCTGAAAGTTGTAAGCCGCTTTCCATGGAAAATGGGTGAAACAATTCTGTTTTTCTAACCTCCGATATTTCAGGCCTGGCCCATCCATTGTGCATGCCACTTCAGAAACAACTGGTTGATTCACTTTAGAAGACAAGTCCTAATAATATTTCACTTTCAGTAGCCTACTGATGCTGCTATTTAGAGCTTCAGCAACGTGTTTAGTATTTTCTACATTAAAGCCATTAATAAATGAAACCTATTCAAATCTTAATGCTGTTGAAGAGAGCATACTGAACTGCTTTTAGAATCAGAACATAATCTCCTGTCTTCCCAAACAGGGGTGAAGTAGCCTGGGCCCTTTGACTTCAAGGTAAAATCCCATTTCATTTGATTTGCTCTGAAGTCCGCTTTCATGTAATCTGTATTCATTGTACTTCCTCGAACTTGAAGAAACGGTACTTACACTAAGAACTGTAATTCAACTCCTTGTAGGCTTCACCTTGCCTTTTAACAAAAAACTACCAGTAGTCTTTCACATAACTGTACAAGTCTCCTTTGGGATTTCAGCACAGCGCAACTTGGCACTTTGACCAATGCATGTGTTAGAGAATGAAGCTGCTGAAAACACTGGCATTCCTTCAGTCACTTCAGACCTTGTTCAGGTGCCTTTCTTCAATGTTAATAAGGCAATATGTTGTCAGATGCATACAGAGATTCTTGGGTATTGTGCTGGCTGTGGAGCCAAACATGCTGCAGTCTCAACCCACCCATGCTGTATCGATGAATGAGTAAGACCTTGAGCCAGTGTTTCATTGACAGCTCAATTTACAGTCTCCTCAAGACAGAAGTTAGAGTACTATTAAAGATGACAATGCACATTTGCAACCATTAAGCCCTGAATTTTTCTAATGGAATCAATCACCTTTTAGACCATAATCATGGGCATATGATTACTATTATGGCGAACTGGTAAACTTTAGAAGATACTTCTCACTACTGTTGCCACCAGACCATTGCTAATATTTTTGTGGCAGCAGTCACATGCGCCTCTCTAAGTTGATGCACAATATATCAAAACTTATTACTCGGTTTGCTGTATCCTGCATTATCTTCATTAAGTGCATGTCCATCATAGCTTGCTCAGATTTTATTTATTTCAGCCCTGATCTTGAATGAAGGCAGAATATTTGCCTGTCACAAGGAGTCTTGGTGATCAAAACTGTTTTCAAAAGGAGTGAAGGTCTCTGATACATACTTCTCAGAGTAGTGTGTGGACCACTCCATCTCCCTGCAGAGCAAAATAGCATAGTACTTTATTAAGCAAATTACACCTAAACAAATAGTCTGGTTTAAATATCTAGTGTCTGCTACATCCACCATCACTCTAGGTCATCTCTAATGGAGGAGTAGTTCATAAATCAATTGGTGTTTGGCATAAGAAACCCTGCCATGTTGCTTATGTGACATTCACAATAAGGTTCCTAGGTAAATTGGAAAACCCTGTGGAAGAAGGGTAGATGGGTTGGGAAAGAAAAGAGAAAAAAAAAATCAATTTCATTAATTTAATTTAATATTTTTCAATTTAATGTTTCTCAAAAAATCCCTCTAAGCCCAAAAGTCTCTTACCAGTAAGGTGGGAAATATTTCAGGGAAATTATGTTGGGGTATATATAAAATATACTGCTGCAAAGCACAAATGTTTGGAGTACTGTACAGAAATAGTAGCCTTTGTGAAGGGAAATATCTCTGCACAGTAAAAGCATTTGTTCTAAAGTACATTTCTTTATATTACAAAGCATCTCCCTTCCCAGTCTTCTGTATGATGCTGCCCCTTCAGCACAGTCACAGTCTAGCAGAAGATTAATATTTCAGAACTTGTCATGGGCAGTTTCACTTGACTCTGTCACTGCCTATGTCTGACAAGCTATTTATCATGCTGCTAAGTGTCAGCATTAAATTATCCCTCCTGTTATGACAGCAACATTATTCATCAGGATTACAGCCCCCGTACAAGGCTGCTTACAGCTGTTACCTTCTTCTTCTGAGCTTTATTGATCTCTGCTCTATTATAAAAAAAAGGGGTCTATGCACATGACCATTCACATCTTGCATGTCTGATGATTTTTATTTCTGTGCCAACATTGAACAAAAAGACTTCCCAGAAATAGGCTGCCACAGTTATAAAATGTCACCATTAGAAAAGAATCGCTTTCCCTTCAACTGGAGGCACATTCTTTTTGAGGGGACAGAGAAGGACTGTAAACATTATTGATCATAATGCATAGGCACCCAAGGTTGAACCATGTTGCTTGAGGAATCAATCTGCATTTGTTTTAACCAAGTCACCCTTCCTTAACCACTGCAATGAAACGACAATGAAATCAAGAATTATTTATTGAGATGTGCAGTGTTATTAACAGGCAGCTCAACTGTGCCCTGTCTCCAGTCCAAACCCTGAACACTCCAATTACTTTCTGAAGGGTTGTGGGTGCAGAATGGTATGATGAATAAATATAAGGGCATCTTGAATTTTTTAAAAATTCTTTTGCAACTTAAGCTGGGTTCATTTTTCTGACATACCACCACCACCCCATGAACAGAATGGCAACAACAAAAATCACTAAGCTATTTGGGTTAAGTTATGTTGGCTTTCATTTCTAGGACTCCTACATTTTTAGAATGCTTCCTCTGTAATGACTTCTTTGCCAGTATACTCCCATTTTACCTTTGGTTGCCACTGCTGGACTTCAAAAACAAACACCAGCACTGTTAAAATACGTTAAGAAAGTTATAAAGGCTTACCCAGAAATCTATATATGATTTTTTAAACTATAAACATATTTGAGGTTTTGGAAACATAGAAGTCAATTCATATGGTGGATTATGTGATGCCCCACATGCCAGAACTCTGGAAGAAATCACCAGACACTTACAATGCATCATATCATTCATACTTAACTATTATCAGGAACAGAGATCTCAGTAAATTTAACAATACACCCTGCTATCTCCATACCATTTTCACTCAGTAACTTAGACTTTGATTTTCCAAATCATGCTATTAGCACTCTCATTGAGTGCTTTTACAAACCACTAATGTGTAAAAATATAGAAAAGGGTTTCTGATAAGTTCTTAAAATTCATTCAAAAGTATAATAAAAAAAAAAAATCCCAGAGGAATGCCACCACAGGGAATGGTATTATGGTGTTTCATATTCTTGTTTCATAGCATCTTGAGCATATTACTGGCTTTCGAATCAAACATAATATTTAATTTTCTTTAGCTAGCAAAGTGTGTGATTGAGGAATACTTTCAGCTTTTATTAAGGATGCATTTTTCATTTGTTTATCAGCAAAATCCAAAACTAGTGGACAACAAGCCTTTCCACACATCCACGATATTTCAGAGAATCACAGTTTTAGGGCGTGGCACTGTTTTTGAGGGGCTGAGGCACTACTGGCCCAGTTTTCTGCATTGCAAGATTTCTAGCCCATCAATGGGATGTAATAGCATGGACCTTCCCGTAGGAGACCAGAGGTGTGGTGGTACAAGACTGCAATGTGCCAAACCAGTGATCTTGGAGCTGCAGCCCAGCAATTAAAAACACATGGAATCAGCTACAATTTCGACCCTTCTTATTAACCAGCTACAGTTAAAAGTGTGAGGAGTACAGTACAATCCTGTCCCACCACTTTCTTTGTCTCACTAGCTTGCTGTCCCGGGTTCAAACAAGCCAAGTGCAAGGTCCTCCACCTGGGTCAGAGCAATCCCAGGCACACCTACAGGTTGGGCAGAGAAGAGAATCAGAACAGCCCTGCACAGAAGGATTTGCGGGTGTTGGTCAATGAGAAAATGAACATGAGCTGGCAGTGTGTGCTTGCAGCCCAGAAAGCCAACCGTATCCTGGGCTGCATCAAAAGGAGTGTGACCAGCAGGTCGAGGGAGGTGCTTCTGCCCCTTTACTCTGCTCTTGTGAGACCTCACTTGGAGTATTGTGTGCAGTTCTGGTGTCCTCAACATAAAAAGGACATAGAACTGCTGGAACAAGTGCAGAGGAGGGCCACGAGGATGATCAGGGGACTGGAGCACCTCCCGTATGAAGATAGGCTGAGAAAGCTGGGGGTGTTCAGCCTGGAGAAGAGAAGGCTGCATGGAGACGTCATAGCAGCCTTTCAATACCTGAAGGGGGCCTATAGGGATGCTGGGGAGGGACTCTTCATTAGGAACTGTAGCAATAGGACAAAGAGTAATGGGTTTAAACTTAAATGGGGGAAGTTCAGGTTACATATAAGGAAGAAGTTCTTATTGTGAAGGTGGTGAGACCCTGGAATGGGTTGCCCAAGAAAGCTGTGAATCTCCATCCCTGGCAGTGTTCAAGGCCAGGTTGGACAGAGCCTTGGGTGACATGGTCTAGTGTGAGGTGTCCCTGCCCATGGCATGTGGGTTGGAACTAGATAGATTTCAAGGTTGTTTCCAACCCTAACTATTCTATGATTCTATATTTATATTTTGTTCTAAACCACTATGACAGAACAGGCAGATATACAAAGTAAGACTTTCGATCTGTGGGGTTTTTTTCACAACTTTCAAGTCCAGATTCATCAAGATATTGGATCTCGATGGATTTTGGAGCAAGGGTCTCCAAGCACTCTATTTCAAGGTCTGTTAGTAGTTCGGGAAGCCACTTCATTTTTTTTCATCCTTTGCGCTAATTTTGTCTGGTATTTGGCAGTGAACTAAAATTCCACTAATAGTATTTTGTCCAGCAATGAACAATTCTGTCAGAAGATTATGACTGAAGAAGTCTTTATATTCTTAGTATTCTTATCTCTAGGAATTAACCTTTAAAATTCTAAAATTGAGGTATTTACTGCAGTTCTCTTTCTTTGAAATAACACAAAGCTAGGGATTTACATTTTAAAAAGCTGCAGGGATTTCAAATAGATAATCTTAATACCTTGTCTACATATAGTTTTGTGTCTCTATTTTTCTTTTGACAAAATCAGTCAAAATTTTATAGGCATTAGCACAGAGTTAGGGGACCAGATTAGACTGAGTTTGATCTCAAGGGAAAATTTGCAGTTAAAAGCAAAGATGCCATTTGAAATTAAGTTTCAAAGTCCCAAATCTGCTAACAATGCTCACCCAAATACTACTTCTCATATTCTTCAGCAATCATGGGACCATAATCTATGCTATTAACAAAGAGCAATTTGGTGTTCCTATAACATAGTAAGTTGCCAATCTTTAGACAGCTATACAGAGACATAAAGAAAATTGCAGTGATGTGAATAGGATCAACAAGAACAAGTGTCATTGTTGAAAATACTGGCACTTTGCCAGGTGAGAATAGAGATTTGAAGGGAAATACCAATAAATATGGCAGAAAAGTTATTTGCAAATAAAAATAATGGAAAAAAATATACTTTGAATTTAATTCTGAGATTGACCTGTACACATATAGCCATTTATTTAATAAAACAAGGCCACAGCAGAAGTATTTCCCCAACAGCCTGTCCCTCACAGTGAATCTGTTTACTTTAGATTCACTGGTGATTACATTCAGCTGTACTATCTGTTTGAGAGCTTTTAACTTTGAATGCTCCAGTAAGTGTCAATCTTTATATTACTGAAGGACAATTAGGCAAACCATGTAATTGTATTGTCACTTATTAATTTCAAGCTCCAATGTCATAAATTATATGCCTTAATTAATACCACGTGTCAATCACAATCTGCAACTTTGAAAGGATAAAGAGATTAACAAGAATACATAATTAAAAGAAAACAGTGAATAACGGCACGCCTGAACAGTTTATAAAATTAGACAAGAAAACTGGTGCTGTGTCAGCATGTAGGAGCCAAGACAAAAACAGGGGGGTTGACAAAATGCACACAGGAATTAAGAGTGAGAAAATGAAGGAAAGTTTTAATTCTTAAGGTTTTATTCCATTAGCAAACCAAATGTCCGGCAGAAAGTTATTTGAAGAGAGCCACAGAATAAGCCACTAGTTCCTTTTGTACAGTGCCATATAGGATGAAGACGGAAGCATCTCTGTTTGCACATGTATGAGTATAAATGGCTCAGTTCAGCAGAACCTATTCATACTGTAATAGCTTTCCATCACAACAAGGTGCCGATAGTGCCTTAACACACAGGCATGCCAGAGTTGGCAAAATGTACCAGGCAAATTCTTTCTTGTTTTGTTTTTTTATGTTTGTTTTTTTTTTTTTTATACGTAAGAAATGAGGCCATAACTGAAGGCCAGGGCTCCTAGAGGGCTCGCAGCTCTAAGTAATGTCCTCGCATGTCATCTGCCCCTCGGAAGAAACTGCAGTAGCCTTGCAGCCCCACTTACCGAAAGCAAGGACCAAAAAGAATCCAAGCAACCAGTAGTAAAATTGCTTCAAAATGAAAGCATCTCAGATGTGCATATGATGTCAGGCAGATGGAAGTAAGTAAGCATGCAACAATTCCTGTGATGGAGAATAAGGACATAGAGAAATATCTAGTAACAAAGAGCAACTGAGTATGCAGCATAGGTCACTTTTAAGCACTACAAAGTATTATCTCAGTCTGCCTACACTGTGGGACATTTCCTAAAGAGGAAAAGAAAACATGGTTAGGAGTTTTGTTATTAAGCCATTAACACATGTACAAGTGTGTCTGTAGTAGCTGCAAGGAATTCAAGATCTTATAATGAGTAGAAATAAGACGGACTGAGGGCTTATTCAAACAGAATAAAGAAAACTTCTATTTTCTCCACCACTTATATTCTTTTATTAGAGACTATATAAGTAAAACATAGAGAAATGTTCAGTGGCTAATATTCAAGATCTCCAAGAGGTACTTTAAACACACTCCTCTCCCACAGGTAAAGCAACGTGTTATTCTTCAGTTCTGTACACTCCAGGAAACAGAGAGATAGGAGCCTGTTCATCTGATTTCCCTTTCAAAGCATCCACAGGCAGGTTTCTAAAACCCAGAATCCTTCCTCTACCCCTTCCCACTCATGCAGCATCCAAAAGAAAACAAAGGCCAAAGCATACCCAGCAGCAGTAGGGCACTTTCTCTGGGTGATGGCTCATGGACTTTCAACACCGGCCACATGTGAAGGATATCCATTTTCATCTATTTTCCCACCAAACTGAAGCATGGTCTTCTTATCCCTCTTCGGAGAAGAGCAGTTTATCTCTCTCTGAGCCATCTGAGGGACTGACAATATGGCACAGCACCATGTATGCTTGCAAACACAGTGTAGCACAGATGCTCTTACTCAGCCAAGGAGTTAGCAGAAGCACATATTTTGAAACATATCAAAGCAAGATTCATTATAAGCTCTTCTCTACTTTTAGGGCCCAAAGAACTCAGCTGTGGTTAATTTAAGATAGCAGGGCTGCAGCAAAGCTGGCAGAAAGCAGCTCTGCAGAATGGGGACAACAAAGCCTAATAGTGCATGCTTACACTCCCAAGCCAGACCTATAGCCACTGTGGGTGCAGTCTCCCCTGGCCTCCCTCCTTCTTTTTCCAGCATGAGATTGCCATGGACAGGCAGGTATGGGGACCCAGGTGGGCAGTGCTACCTTCCTGCCTTCCATGGCCATCTAAAGCAAATGCAACCACCCACCCCATCACTATGCTTGTCCTTTAGTTTTCTTTTCCTTGGTATACTCTCATTTTAACAGCTTGTGAAAGGCAGCACATGAGAAGCTTGCAAACTCTACTGACATGTTTAGGTTGCAAGAATAATTTTATTCCAACCTTCAATCATAGAAGACCTGCTAACAAAGCTGCTAAACACATATTGCAGTTTCATTGCATCCCCCAGGTGACAGAAGTGGGATAGCCACAAGGGTATGCCCTGAAGTGTGGATGACCCAGGACCCTGGGCAGTGACAGGAGTGGAAGAAGCTTGTCAATGCCCCATAATTTCTGACAACAGTTTTCCTTTTCCTAAGCAGCCCTAATGCATGAATAAAATCTCTTGCTTTAATTATCACTAGCTGTGCTTTGAGATAGATATTTGTTTCTGTGTACAGCCTCATGTTCTTATCTTTTAAATTTTATCCCTGTTTCACCTGTCTCTTTCCTTCTTTCTAGCTTAAAAATTTATATAAAACAGTATTGGGTCTGAGGTTTGAGACTTTCTTTCATACAGGTACCATATTTCAAGATTTCTCCAACTATTTATAATGTATTTGTGATCATAAATATTTTCATTTCACAACCTATCAGCAAAACAAGGTATACTTTACTACCAGAAGCAACAACTGTAGGTGGTTTTAGTGCCTGAATTTTCTAACACTGTTAAAAAAAAAAAAAAATAACAAATAAACTTCTGTATATTAGATTTAAGAACATTACTGCTGAAGCTTGTATATCTGATGTACTCTTTTAATTTATTGATGCAATATGTTCTTTCTTGAACAGTGATGCCATAAAGTATTTTAATCACAGATAGAGTGATCTTCACTCTAGATACTTTTCCCCCTTCTGCAGCTACTTTGCATTAAAAGATTGAGGCGTTAACATAACAGTAACTAAATTACAGCTCCAAATTCTTTGGGAAACTCATCCTGGAGGGTACTGGAAACATCTTCTGAAGCACTGAGTACTTCCAACTTTTATCAGTCAATGAGAAATGCAGGTGCTTTGCAGCCTGCAGAATTGATCTCTTCCATATTATCAGTTACCAGCTGTTATCTAATACATATTGTATTGTATGAAAAAGAGCTATTTTCAACGTTCATTGTGGTGAGAACCATTAAGGAGATTTACTTGTCAGATCTCACACACCATTAAATCACTTCTGTATGCAAAAAAAAAAAAAAAGACAAAAAAAAACCACCCAAACAAAAAAACCCCAACCATACATTAGATTATCCTACCAAAAACTGTTGTATCTGCTTTCTGCATTAGCTATCAAAGTAATGTTCACATTCTTCTCAAGTATCATTATAATACGATTTTGCATTAGGAAACAATGAAAACTGCAACATTATTTCACAAATAATTCCAGCACCATCCTCAAAGGTAGTGAACTACAGTTCTGTTCAAGTAATTGAAAGAAGTTTTCAGCAACCTAGGGCTTAAAAACTTAATCTGCTGTTCCTAGTTAGAAACAGCTGTCTACCTCTCCTATTCTTTTGTCCCTAATGAGAGGAACCACTTTCTCACATTAGACGCATGTGTACCTGAACAGGTCTGAGTAACTGTAGATTCCCCTTTTTGCTCACAAGAAGAGAGATGTGTGCAAGAAATGTACAATGCAAGAACCAAGAAAAAAAGGCTGAGGCCATGCCCTCCCTCTGCTCAGGCAGTTCAGTGCACCAGTGCAGCTCTTCCTCCGCTTTGCAGGTTTGCCCCTCACCTGGCCCTGGCTCACATCCAGCTCAAGGGTGTTTACAGCATATACACCGAAGCAGGCAAAAGCAAAGTGCTTCATTTGAAAGTCCCATCCTAGAGCCTCTGAGCTCTGAAAATCCAACCTGGAAACTGCAGATCCTTTCCTGAGGACAATTCATGTCTTGTCCCCATAACCTAGAGAGATGCAGCTCAGCACAGCAACCACTACGGCTCACTTTCTTGTGAATTGAAGATGTCCTGGTCAAGCATCCCTCCTCCCACCAGCTCCACACTGGAGCACCAGGTAACAGGGAGGGGAGGTCCCCTGTCTCCAAATTCCCATCAGCAGCAAGCTCCCAGCAGCTCTCTCAGGGATTGGATGCCCTGTGCATCAGCTGGCACCCTCCTGGATAGATTTGATATATACTGGCGGCATATTTTCCTCAATTATCAGGCCCTATTTCAGAGTTGAAGAGGGAAGCTGTATGTGCCCTATAATCTTTACAGGACACCCACTTATGTATGGCTCCTTTTCCAGATGGTGCAAAAACCACCTGACTTTGCATCATTTCACTGGTAAGGAACCCAATCCCAAAAGACCACAACAAAAAGACAAGCAAAACCAACCCACCAAAAGTTATTTTTAAATCTCTAGACTTTTCATAAAAGCTCATGATTTTGAAGGTCTGACACAGTTATGTGATATGCAGTGCAGGTTTCAGGCTGTGCTCAGCATCACAGTATCTGAGTGCCTTCTGGCACAGCGTTAAGCAACCTAACTAACATCTGTTGTGGCTTTTTTTTTCTCCTCATGTTCCGTATCCTTTGTGTACCTCCCTCCTTCCAGGGCAGATGCGTAAAATGTGGAGTGTTTCATTCTGGATATATTTAAAGGTTAGTGTTATATGGGTACATGTGTACAAGTATGGATGAGACTAGAAAACAAACATAGCATTTTATTTACAGAGGGAGAAATTAGAAAAATATACCTTTATACACATATATTTCATATGTACAAAAAACCTTCACAAAATTATAGCGGGGGAGGGCCTTAATGATCAGACTTGAAGGAAAAGAGTGACTCCTTCAGTTGAGGAAAAAATCTGATTAGGACTGCTTTACTGTTCTTTTGGGAAATGCAGAGTGTGAAGGGACTACTAGAATTAACTCATGTACACCTGAGAGGATGCAGAACCCTTCCTAAGTGCTGTGCATCAGTATCATGTCTGCTAAAGCACTCTCACACCAGCACCATCATTTAATACTACCTGAAATGTCAGGGTGATATTGCTGCTGTAGTTCTTATAATTATTCTCTCTGGTTTCAAAACTCCCCACTCAGTCCTTATTCAAGCTGCACTTCCCTTAAAGTTAGTAAGAATACAAAGACCAGTGCAGGGTGTGTGGAAGAAGGCTTAGAAGTCTCAGAATCTGGTGAGCTAATTTATTTGACATTTGAAATTTATTTGACTGACATATTTTTATTTTCTTGCTATTTCTTTTTTATTTATCTACCACTGTTTTGAAAAACAGGAGCAGCCTACCAGCTTTACAAATCAGTAATGACAGAAATAGCAGCCATTATCTACAGGCTACACTTCTGCAGTCATTTTGCCAGGGACTGCACACGCTTCCCCTTAAGAGATTCTCTTCTTCATACTTGATCTGTTGTCTCCCTGTTGAAAATATCACTGACACCACTGAGGCTAACAAGGTCAAGTGCTTTGAGATGGAAGCCTTTTGTACTGATGAACAGCTGAAGGGTGCGACATATGTTTTAGGGCCCTAGCAGCTGGCTCAGTGAGAGCCTCTTGGGTCTCTTTTAATGATAAATCCAAGCCCTGCTACTTCATCTCAGCATGGAAATAGCAGTGTGTTAACATTCATCCAAACTCTTGTGTCTGTCATTAACTCAGCCCTTCTACTGTAGTTACATGGCATAGCACAGCTGACATATCACCTGTCCTCCCACCTCGCAGAACAGTAGGGCAGGTTATGCACCAGTGCAGCATTTAAATGCCATTTGACTGAAAACTGCTGATAACTCCACATGTTTTATGGCTCTATTTTTTTTCTTTTAATTTTCCTGAATGCCAGCTGATCACAATTGTTTCTTCCTCTAGTTATTTTCTGTACTCTAAATATATATAAATATGTGTACATATGTATATATATAAAGCTTTATAACTGATGCTTACGAATTGTCAGTCATATATACAATAGAAATAAAACAAGCATATCTACAATTGTCTCAGCAGTAACAAATCAGCTCATATCTGCACAAGGCCCCGAAGGTCACAACCTCCCATTGAGCCACACTCAGAGGAATGAAAGTGAACAACAAATTCAGCAATAAATGCTTTCTTTAGTAAAAAGTTTTGAAGCCACTGGCCAGGAGGGAGGCAATTTTCCCAGTTCTCCTCTTCTAGCAGTCTTCAGTTCTCAACTTTATCCTTTAACAAGTACTTTGGGATCCTTGAGAGTGAAAGGTGCTATATAAATGAGAGATGTATTAATAAAATCCCCAACTGCAGTTCAGCTGCAAATGGGAGCTCCTCCAGCTCAAGGCTGGAGTAATTCTGCTAGGCAACCACAGATGGTGTGACAGATGATCTCAGCAGCCCATCCTTCTATGTTTTTTTTTTTTAGTTTAAATTAAAACAAAAGAAAATTATAAAGCTATCTTGGCATGCTACAGATTTCAAGGGCCTTAAGTTCATCTTCAGAGCTAGCTTTGGCCCCTTTACTGCTATTCCTTGTCAGAAAGTTTTATACCTGAATCCAGCTGGGGAAAGAATGCGTATGCTAGACATTTGCTTCCACCTTGCCACAAACAGCAGGGGAAGGAGAGACATGAATTCCTGGGATAAATGAATCTCTATGTTGAGAACAGAAGCAGATTCGTCATCCAAGAAAGAGTTCAAAATTTCAGGTTTTCAGGTTCCGTCCCAGCTAGTTGAATATCCATCAACCCATAACAGACTTTCTTTGAGGTGCTGACTCTTCCTAAGTGCTATAAGCACTGATGCCTGTGCTTGAGTTAAACATAAACCACCAGAAGATGAGGACAATTGACATAATGCAGAGACAAGAAGAAAATACGAAAAGGGTATATGAACACAGTTTGGAGGTAACCTGCTATTAGATCTGCCAAAGAAAAAGTTCTGCCTATTGGAAACTAGCTTTCGACTCCTGTAAAACCATTGTGATCTTGGTGTGCTGTAGTCATACCAGAGCCCAATAACAATTGCTCAAATATCAGTGTATATAAGTGACGGTTACTTAGATGTTCATTCTGTTGCAGAACAACTTCTTTTTCTCAGCATTGTGGCCTAAAATAATGCTCACTGCAGGACCCTAGAATATTACAAAAGTTAGCATATTTGCACAGGGTTGCTAATGGACTAAATTGTGACAGCAAGCCATTTGTAATATTTTTAAATTATTCAACACATATTGATAAAAGCACCAAAAATATGCATTTTTAATTTATATGGGCAAAAGTATTACCCTCAAACTCTTCATTTGGTCGTATATAGATTTTGGCTATAGATTTAAGGAAAATTCCCTCTCCCTTCCTGTGTGTGACAAAGGTTATACAGGTAGACCATTGACTTAAAATATTCATTAGTATATGACTTCTTTTATTGGTCACTGGGCATGATCCTTAATTCTCTTTATTCTTTTAAACTCCAGATAATTTATTGAGATAATGCCAAAAATAGGATTAAACATCTAATTCCTAAATGTAAAAGTAAATTTGCCTGCTTTCAAAAACCAAGCCTTCAAACATTCTTGTTATGTTAGAAATCATAGAATAATAGAATCATAGAATAGTTAGGGTTGGAAAGGACCTTAAGATCATCTAGTTCCAACCCCCCTGCACGGGCAGGGACATTTCACACTAAATCATGTCACCCAAGGCTCTGTCCAACCCACCCTTGAACACCGCCAGGGATGGAGCATTCACAACTTCCCTGGGCAACCCATTCCAGTGCCTCACCACCCTACTTCTTTTCTCCTCATTTAAACCAGAGAATAAAAATGGCCATGTCAATAAAGTCAGTGCTGTGGCACCAAAACTTGGCCCATTTGTCATAATGTGTTTGAAATTAGAATATAAAAACTTCTTTTGGATGTATTGTTTATTTCTGATTTCAATACCATCAGAAGCTATGCTTCAGTTATGTTTCTTGGTTTATTAGCAGAATTTTATTATCAAAATACTTAATGATGTATAGTACATGCAATTAACTCCATGGAAGAGCTTACATAGAAACTACTTTGCGCATGTTGTGTACAAAGCCAGTCAGCAACTAAGCCCCACACAGCTGCACTTATTTCTTTCCCCCTCCCTCAATGGGATGGGGGAGAGAACTGGAAGAGTGGAAGTGATAAAACTTTTGGGTTGAGATAAAAACAGTTTAATGAGTAAAGCAAAAGACATACAAGCAAAGCAAAACAAGAAATTAATTCATTACTTCCCGTCAGCA
>CM077876.1:99731117-100008617 GCA_039720435.1 Amazona ochrocephala | reverse complement strand
CTAGATACCAAAGCTGTCCTGATGCAAAGTACATAAAGGTTAGTAGCATATTAATTCAGGAAATTTTGGCCAGGATTCTTGAAATAGACACAGAAAACCCTAAAAAAGATTACCTAAAAACTATTTGCAGACTTATTTTCAAACAGAAAATGCAAAATGAGATTCTACTAACCATATCTGCATGACTAAAGCTGGACTGAGAGACAGGAAGGTTTCATTCAGAGGGAGCTCTAAATGCTGTTTATTTATACTGGGGGTAGAACGATAGTCTTGTTTATTTGAGTCTCTCTAATGTATTTACCAACTATAAGGATTTCTGTGTACTGATTAGGGGTCAAAAGGTATCCTGGAGTATTATCTAGAAGAATGCTCTTTATTATAATGGACATTGAAGATGTGCATCAATAAAGTGGTTATTTTTTAATGCTTTTTAGTGCTGTTGAGACAAATACAGTTTTGAAAGCCTAAAATGTGTCCCGGTTCTTTGAAAAATCTGCTATTAGCCACTAACATATTATTTTCTGTCAGGTCTTTGAATTCACATTATTTGCATTAATGCAATAAATTAATTAGCATTACCACTTTATTTGTTTTCACAGCTGCTTAGCTACAATGAATATTATTCTCTTAAATCATTCTGTCATAAAGTGTTAATTATAAATGTCTTTTATAATAATAATGGTTTCTATGGTAGTAATAAAACCCTTGCAAGAGTCATTGCAGTAAATGTAAGATTATTAGACTATTTCCAAACAATGCCAAAACGGCTAGCAAAATAGTTGTTTCATTAGATTCTGCTGATGATTGATTCCTTGAGAACCCTTTAAGTATTCTAATGAATCTCCATCTGTACCCAGAGAGCTTTGTTAAGTCAGGCATCTTTTTATATTTCAAATCCATACTTGCTGTTTAGAAAACCTGCATGTACACCAGCTCTGCTGGTCTGGAGAACCAATTCTTCATACCACCTGGGGTCAGTCCTGCAAATCTAACCCGGCGAAGCCTCTCACAGATGTTGTATGGCATTGCGCTTCATTAAGGCCCAAACAATTCATCTTCTGTTCCCTCTTTTTTTACACAAAACATTTCTCTCTTCCACTGTCTCACCACAACAAGGTATTATGCAACTTTAACTCCTTCTATGAGGTCTTGAATCAAAGTGATTCTCAGATGATCAAGGAACATTTATAACACTTGGCTATCTACACATGTTCAAACATCCTAATGGATCTGGGTCTGTATTCCTTCAATGAATTTTCTGATAATGGCAGAAAAAATCAGAAGTGGAAAAATATATCTTAAATATGTAGTTCCCTGCCAAACAAAACACAGTACCTTCTAGTACCAAGCATCAGTCCTAACTTCTGAATGCCTCAAAATAAGTGCTATATTACAATTATGGAAAGTTCGTGATCACAATATCTTGTTATTATTCTGCCAGTCATTAAAAGAGATTTGGGATTTCACAACTAAAAATTATTAGCATGAGCAAAGTCTGATGCCAGACTTTCTTTACCTAAAAAAAATATTTGTAACACTGTATTTTTTGCTCTGTCCAAACAAGTAAATTATAGAATCATAGAATCATTGAATCATAGAATAGTTAGGGTTGGAAAGGACCTTAAGATCATCTAGTTCCAACCCCCCTGCCATGGGAAGGGACACCTCCCACTAAACCATGCTACCCAAGGCTCTGTCCAACCTGGCCTTGAACACCGCCAGCGATGGAGCATTCACAACTTCCCTGGGCAACCCATTCCAGTGCCTCACCTTTACAGTAAAGAATTTCTTCCTCATATCCAATCTTAACTTCCCCTGTTTGAGTTTTAACCCATTACCCCTTGGCCTCTCACCACAGTCCCTAATGAAGAGTCCCTCCCCAGCATCCCTATAGGCCCCCTTCAGATATTGGAAGGCTGCTATGAGGTCTCCATGCAGCCTTCTCTTCTCCAGGCTGAACAGCCACAACTTTCTCAGCCTATCTTCATACGGGAGGTGCTCCAGTACCCTGATCATCCTCGTGGCCCTCCTCTGCACTTGTTCTAACAGTTCCATGTCCTTTTTATGTTGAGGACACCAGAACTGCACACAATACTCCAAATGAGGTCTCACGAGAGCAGAGTAGAGGGGCAGGAGCACCTCCCTCAACCTGCTGGTCACACTCCTTTTGATGCAGCCCAGGATACGGTTGGCTCTCTGGGCTATGAGCACACACTGCCGGCTTATGTTCATTTTCTCATTGACCAACACCCAAAAGTCCTTCTCTGCAGGGCTGCTCTGAATCTCTTCTCTGCCCAACCTGTAGCTGTGCCTGGGATTGCTCCGACCCAGGTGGAGGACTTTGCATTTAGCATGGTTAAACTTCATCAGGTTGGCATCAGCCCACCTCACAAGCATGTCAAGGTCCCTCTGGATGGCATTCCTTCCCTCCAACATATCAACCGAACCACACAGCTTGGTGTCATCGGCAAACTTGCTGAGGGCGCACTCAATCCCACTGTCCATGTCACCCACAAAGATGTTGAACAAGACCGGTCCCAACACCGATCCCTGGGGGACACCACTCCTTACTGGTCTCCAGCTGGACATTGAGCCATTGACCACAACTCCTTGCGTGCGGCCATCCAGCCTGTTCTTTATCCACTGAGTGCTCCACCTATCAAATTGATGTCTCTCCAACTTAGAGAGAAGGATGTCATGTGAGATAGTGTCAAAGGCTTTACACAAGTCCAGGTAGATGATATCAACTGTTCTACCCCTGTCCATCAGTTCTGTAGCCCATTCATAGAAGGTCACCAGATTGGTCAGGCAGGATTTCCCCTTAGTGAAGCCATGCTGGCTGTCACCAAGCACCTTGTTGGTTTTCATGTGCCTTAGCATGCCTTCCAGGATAATCCGCTCCAAGATTTTGCCAGGCACAGAGGTGAGACTGACTGGTCTGTAATTCCCCGGCTCATCCATTTTCTCCTTCTTAAAAATGGGGGTTATATTTCCCTTTTTCCAGTTGTCAGGAACTTCACCTGACTGCCATGATTTTTCAAATATGATGGACAGTGGCTTACCAACTTCATTTGCCAGCTCCTTCAGGACCCTTGGATGGATTTCATCAGGTCCCATGGACTTGTATACATTCAGGTTCCTAAGAGGGTCTCGAACCAGATCCCCTCCTACAGTGGGCCTAGGGTCTTCATTCTCACTGTCCCTACGTCTGCCTTTCAAGACTTGAGCGGTGTGGTCAGAGCATTTGCCGGTGAAGACTGAGGCAAAGAAGTCATTAAGAACCTCAGCCTTCTCCAAATCCAGGGTAGCCAGTTCTCCCGATAGCTTCTGGAGAGGACCCACGGTGTCCCTAACCTGTCTTTTATTGGCAATGTACCTATAAAATCCCTTCCTGTTATCCTTAACATCCCTAGCCAAGTTTAATTCTAAGTGGGCCTTAGCTTTCCTAACCTGGTCCCTAGCTTTCCAGACAACATCCCTGTATTCTTCCCAGGCCGCCTGACCTTGTTTCCACCTCTTATAAGCCTCTTTTTTCCTTTGAATTTTGCTCAGCAGCTCCTTATCCATCCAAGGAGGTCTCCTGGCCCTCCTGCTGAACTTCCTTCTAGTTGGGATGCATCACTCCTGAGCTTGCAGCACGTGAGCCTTGAATATCAACCAACAGTCTTGGGCCCCCCTGCCCTCTAGGGCTGTATCCCATGGAGCCTTATGAGCAGGTTCCTGAAGAGGCCAAAGTCTGCTCTCTTGAAGTCCAGGGCAGTGAGCTTGCTGCACGCTCTTCTCACTGTCCTGAGGATCTCGAATTCGACCATCTCATGATCACTGCAATCAAGGCTGCCCTGGAGCATCACATTCCCAACCAGCCCTTCCCTGTTGGTGAGGACAAGGTCAAGCATGGCACCTCTCCTTGTCGGCTCCTCTATTACTTGCAGAAGGAAGTTACCTTCCACGCAATCGAGGAACCTTCTGGATTGCTTGTGCCGGGCCGTACCATCCCTCCAACAGATATCAGGGTGGTTGAAGTCTCCCATGAGAACAAGGGCCTGCAAGCGTGAGGCTGCTCCTATCTGTCTATGGAGCGCTTCGTCCAACAAGTCCCCTTGGTCAGGCGGTCTGTAACAGATCCCCACAATAATGTCGCCCATCGCTGTTCTCCCTTTAACCCTGACCCACAAACTCTCTGTCGACTGCTCACCTGTCCCCAGACAGAGTTCCATACTCTCTAGCCTATCCCTAACATAAATAGCAACTCCCCCTCCCCGTCTGCCAGGCCTGTCTTTCCTAAAGAGCCGGTAACCTTCCATTCCAACACACCAGCCATAGGAGCCATCCCACCATGTTTCTGTGATGCCTATGATATCATGCCCCCGTAGACATGCACACATCTCTAATGCTCTTGTTTGTTTCCCATACTACGGGTGCTTAGCTGCAAGCTTCTCGTCCTTCAGTCTAATTCTCCCACTGCTGATTAGGAAACCTAAGACTCTACTAGGCACAACACTGTCAGAAAAGGAGGGATTCCATATCAAAAAATTCAGCAGAGAAATGGCTCAATAGGAGACTGGAAAAAAAGTCATAACTATGCTGTGTAATACTTTATCTTTTTTGAAGAATTCATTTCACCATGGAATGGCAAAAGGCAAAATGCAAAAATTTCATTGGAAACAAAAATAAAGGCATAAAAAAATTAAAAAATAATAATTTTCTGGGACGTTTGATCAAATCCAGGTTGTAAAGCTCACGACTGAAAACCAAGTAAGTAAAGATATTCTTGTGGCTAAATTCAAATATCGGATCAAGATAAACTGAGTTCAAACTCTGGCTCCACCACAAATTACATGCGGGAAATTATAGCCTAATTTTCCAAAATTATCACTGTGCTTAAAGAAGTACCTGCACACATTGGCTGTGTGACTGCCATTGGAATTTGTGAGACTAGATGCTTATGCTGGTTAGATACTTCTGCAAATTTAGCAGCGCTTGTTCATATATTTACTTGTGCAGGGTGCATCTGAGAGCCTGGGTGAGGAATGTGCCTTTGAACCAAACCTCCTGACTGCCTCCTCACTCTGCATCTGCCTGCATCCCAGAGAACTCCATGAATGCATGAGCACAGACTCTTTCAGACAAAACTAAGCTAGAAAACATGCTCAAAGAGGGCACCTGATGCAGCCTCAGTGCAAATAGGATTTCAGCCCATGGGACTTTGTCAAATGTGTATAGTACAGACAAGAAGTCCGTAGCACAAACTGTTTCACTCCACAGATACTAGTCCACACTATTTGTCATCATAACATCATATCCATTTCCTTAACAAGATATAAAAGCCTAAAGAAGGATCTCAGTTTAGGAAGCCCTGGCATACACAATCTAAAATCAGACAGGGTCTGAGAAAGAGGTGTTCCTCTGCCCTCTTTCCTGATAGGTTTCTTTGGTATTTACTCCCAGAGCACAACTAATGTACATCAAGTTTGGATTGCACAAAATACATTCATAGATAATCTCACCCTTCTTCTGAAACATGCAGCTTCATAGTGAGTAGTACCTCAGCTAGTGTGCTGAAGTCCAAGCCAGGGAGGAACCAGAGGACTAGCAATCCTTACTCTTCCTCCTAGCACTACCAAAATTTCCAGTCTAATCTGACAGGACTCTCCAGCTGGGAGCACAGTTATTCTGCTTCAACTTTGCAGGCAGAAGAAGGAGGACTAGTTTCTAATAGGATAGGAAGGGTCCCATCTCCCCACAGTTGGATAGGAGATGCCACCCAAGCTGTGATACTCCCATTTGAAGAAGGAAGAATGATGGATGAGCAGAGGCAGAAGCACAGCAGTTCAGACAGGGCCACGGAACACACAGCACCATGGGCTGGAACATGTCAGTAGCTTTGCCATAATAATTCAGTCTTCTTGGTACCAGGCATTTTGCGATTCATGTGTCCACTTATAACTGCTGTACTGCTGTGGCGCGGTACAGCAGTCACTTGTAATGGACACCTTAAGGATGGGAAGATTAATCTTTTTAATCTTGCACCTCAGCCCTGCCCCTCTTGAGGCCTACATATGATATTGCCAAAACACGTGATGCCCAGAGCATGCCAGAACCAAAGAATAACTCAGTAAAAAAGGTCTATATGAAGTCTTTTCTGGCCTTCATGCCCTATCCAAGCTGTGGAAACCCTTGCTTTTCCTGTTCCATTTCATTTATGAGGTAGAAAACCAGACTTCTGTCCCTATCCTCTGAAACACATAGCACCCTGAATTAGGGAGCCAGCACAGGATCTTTAAACAGGCTAACATGAGGAGTTGCCACAGGGCAGCTCCACAAAACCCAGAGCATGGTGGGCTGATGATCACCTATGGCCTCATTTAAAAGAACAGGCCTGAGAGGTTGAAGCATTTGGATCACTGTGGTGCCTGGGCACAAACGGCTGGCGGGAAAGGACATTGCACTTCTTCTCTCACGTCTGATATCTTCTTCAAAGACACCAGAAGCAAGTGGATGCTGCATACTTAGAGCCTCCTGAATACAAGTGGGGTGCAGCTAGGAGGGACAGGGAGACTCAGAAACTTAGACGTACTCAGGGTCCCAGTTTAGACACAACCTTTGTTTACAGGTCACAGATTATAAATCTTTATTTACATTTCTGGCTGAAAGGTTGCTTGGTGGTAGCTTCCTTTAAAGACATGTCACAATTAAACCTTACTATTCTGTGATTCTGTGATTCTGTGTGATCTGCGAGTCACTCCTTTGTTAACTCAGGGTACTCCCAATTTATTTTTTATCAACTGCTACATCCCTAAATATTTCCTTTTAATATACCATCTCAGGATTTACACAGTGAGCTTCCACATGCTGCATGGCTGAGAGGAAGTACATACTGTGATGATTGCAGCTCTTCCATGATGAAAAATACCTATCATTATATGCTGCCCCCTCCCCCCCCAGTTCTTGTGTACAATTATGATAGCTACACTTTGATACAATCAAAATGCTTTTTACAAAGAACTTCCATATAATCAAGAAAGAAAGATAATATATATATTTGTACAAAAACACTGCCAAGGGTTTAAACCTTTTAGAAACTGACAGGGTGTTGAAGAGTGCTCTCTGTACATTGAGCTCTTTGCCAATGCAGAGCCCTCAATAGGTTTCAGAAAGTACCCTGTACCTAAAAGAATGAGACCACAGACTGGTTCATTGCTGAGGCTTCCTGGCAGCTCAGTAAGTTAAATCACATGTGCCTATCTATCTGGGATACGTGCTCTGCAAAGGCCAGAGTTACAAGTGCAGAAGGTAAAAATACACATTGAAACAATGAGACAACTAATATAGTAAAGGATTAAATTTCAAATCAGTTACAAGAATCTTTAGTTAATTATACTACGGACAAAAGCATTACTGAAAGAAGACAGCAGAAAGAGGTAACTCTGAAACTCATCAAACTGAGTGGAAAAAGGGGACCCTTTGCATGACTGAGCCAAATCCCACTGAATCTACGACTCCTAAATGGCTGTGGCTCAATCAGCTGGGAGATGCTGCTCTCCCACTGTACCCTTTTATAAAGCCATCTGTTGGACTACACAGAGAAGAAAATTGCAGGAGTCACACTGTTCTCTCTTGCCTCACAAAACTGCTGTCGTAAATAGAAACACATTTTGTTGACAACATAAAGGCTATTCTTCATCAATTTTTTAAAAATCAAAAATAGTTCAACGCTAATTTGCAAAATATCCCAAACAACATGAATCCGCTTGTTGTGAATAAAACTTTTTCTCAAAAAAATTTAAAATTACATGCAGCTCTACAGTATGTCTCTAAATTAAAAAAAAAAAAAAAGAAAAAGAAAGAGGGGTGGGGGGAATCAAATGGGACTGGAATGAAATTTGATGAACACGTTCTCTTTCTCTTTCCTTGCCCACAGCATTTAAAGGCAGCAGGGGCATTGTGACAACACAGACAGCTAATTGCAAGGAAATGGATGTCTGATGCCATTAACACTACCTACTTTCCTTGAACATTTAAAACAAAAACAAAACACGCCACTAGGCACACAGTTCTCTCCCTGGGGTGGAGATGAGACAGAGCCTGAACTACATGTGATAGATGTTAAGTCAGATAGCTTAATGCACTACTGGAGGGAGCTCAGATACACCTAAATGAGAATAGAATTTGAACCTACGTAAGACAGAACAGAATACTTGTATTCAACAGAGTATATATTCAGTCTTAATCTTAGGTAACAAACATAAAATTCCATCATTTGTACCCACTGAAGTTGTCATTTAAGTGTTCTAGGCAATTACAAACAAAATTATCTCTACAGAAAAATTACAATAACTTACTGTAACTACGAATACACAGGAAATTCTCCAAATGTATTAGTATATGTACAGAAAAATAGAAATAGAGTCATAGAATCATAGAATAGTTAGGGTTGGAAAGGACCTTAAGATCATCTAGTTCCAACCCCCCTGGCAGCATTTATGGTCAAAAAAAATGTTGCCTGGAAAGCATTTTGCTAGACCTGGAAATAGGAAATTTAGCATTTAGCATTAGCAGCAGGGGAAATTATACAAAGCCGTTCCTTATTTCATTGGATGTTCACACATAGTCATTCCCAAATACACAGTCAGATGAAGACTAAGAAGAGAAAATTAAACTGTCTGAAAAAAAATGCTCAAGATCTCAGGAAGGTTTGTTCCTGTCTAATCATAAATGATGAATTTAAACTACTTTAAAAATTCAATGAATATATTTGTTTTGAAAATACGCCTGCAAAGTATCTTATTGCTCCAATTTTGAACAGCCATACACTAAACCTCAGGAAAAGCTTGGAAATAGCAATAGATTATTAATTATATGGCACACTTAAGCACAGTAACAATTGTTGACCTTACCTAACATCTGCAGCATTAGGAGCTTTAACTTCAGACAATATTGTCATTATAACTTTCCTTCTTGTTTTATCACAGCATGCATTGTTTAAAACACTTATTTCCACATAGTGCAACATGACCCTGACTAGATCAGACTGTGTCATTTTGAATAACTCATTTCCCTTCTATTTTAGTTAAAAAAAAAAAAAAAAAAAAACAGCTTGGTCGTTTTATTCTTACAAGTCAGAAACTGGAGTTATAATATATAATATTCATATTGCTATTGAATGAGATTTTTGTTGGTGTTACTCTACAATTCACTACATTGCCCTTTTTAGAGGAAAATTGGGTAGGTACTATTTACAATTTGGGTTAAAACCTGAATTCACTGAAATCAGTGGGAGATTTTTCTATTAATTTTGGTAGCAGCAGGATTTGACCATTAATGTAATAAAATAGATAGTATAAAAAAAAATCCCAGCTCAAATCACTACTAGATTAGCAGTCTGCAATTAATTTGTACCATCTCAAGTTGCTGGATAAAATTAAACACCTACAAATCTAGTTATGAAACATATATAAAGTTAAAACAGATAATAATTAAAAGTCTGACCTAACAAGATATTAAATTACTATTTAATGTATAAACTAATCTTTATAAGTAGCCATTAACTTCAGACAGTGATTGCCTAGAAAAACTGGATAATATTTTTATAGCCAAAGTTTTTTCAGTTTAACTCTGTACTTATGTTGTGCTTTTTGTAGCGTATCTCTGAAACGATCTCAGCAGTAAATTGGTTGTGCTTGTCTGTTGATTGCACTGTGAAGAGGCCAGTTGGGCCAGCAGCTGAAGCACTCTATTTATATACCTGGCTGGTTAGATTGAATGGACCTGCAGGAAGAACCAGCCCTATCAGACCTTCTTCAATGGCTTCCATCTTGACCTTGAATCTGACCTTTGCTATGGTCCACTTCCATCTCCATAAAAATGAGCTAAAGGCTAGATTGTCATCTATTTGCTCTTTTATATTTTCCCAGGTTTGATGATATATTCCTAGAGCTGACTAAAACAGATTAATTATCACACTTTGGTGTGAATCATAGGAAAAGACTTCGCAATGGACAAGTGAATAGTTGCATGCAATTCTTCACAATGCTGAACTGACATTGTTATTCAAATGAGAAAATGCTGATTATTAGGGTAACAGAGGGAAAAAGGTTCCCACCACAGAATTAAATGAAAGGTCAAACAGCTTAAGGGGATCAAAAAAAAAAATAAGCGAGATAAGCAATTTCAGTACTTGCATAGTTCTGATCTCTGAGGCTCCTCCATCTGCATCCACTCTCACTGTGAAATTAGCATATAGAATGAACGAGCAATTTACTGGTTTAGATATAGCACGCTAACTTGCAGGAAGTGATAATGATAATTTCAGTGCTTATAGATGACAGTGTTTTCCAAATTTGTCAAGGTGGGAACTTGATTTACCAATGAGTGTTCCCTTTTGAGTCTTTTGAAGTTAATTCAATAAATTATGCATGGGTCCTAGTACCTATGTCTCAAGTAATTGTATTTTGGGAAAAATATGTTTTTATTTGATGAAACTTTATCACTAGAGAGAGATAAAATAAACGGGATATAAATTTCAAATATATTCTGTAAAGGAAATGTAACATAGCCTTGTGCCTGAGTATATTATTTCTCATATATGTTAAACAATTTTTTAGAATTGCAATTTTTCTAGGTACTGTCACTAGAGACATAATTGTATAGCCTCATCCCTCTTTTAGCTATGCACATCCATTAAATAACTAGTTTGGGTGCCAGGCTGTGTTTGGGGGCTCAGTAAGAACTCATTACTTTGCTATTCTGACTAGGATCACTCCATTATGGTACTCTTGGATTATAAGATAGCCTCATAGGAGGAAAGGAAGGCATGGTGCTCAATCCCTTCACAGAGGTCAGGAATGCTGAAGGTGAGATGAAGGCTTCACTACTTTCAGCTCATCCCTTCTTCGTTTAAACTCCCTGAAAACCCCCAGCAGCTGGCAGCAGAGTGAAAGGCCTTGTGTTGCCCTGCAGCCAACATAGAAAACACCACTTCCTCATAACAGAAGCTCTATTTCCCTTTTGAATGACAAGACCAATGAAATTTACTTCTCCCTTTCTACCTTTTTTATTTGGCACTTACTGCTAAATTGATATGAATTTCCTAATTCCTCAATCTATTTCCTTTTTGTAGTTTTCTTCCCTTAATTATGCATCTACATGTACAATTTACACAAAAGCTTTTAGCACCTAGCCTTCTAGGTTCTCTGAAGCATCTTTTCAGTCTCCATCTATTAGCTTTAATTCATACTGTACCTAGAGGCCTCAGCTAGGAATCAGTCTCTCACAGACAGCTTCTGCAGCTTTAGGTTCTCACTTTGCCCTCTCTTGTGCAGGCTGGAAAGGGAGTTTCAGCAAAGGTCTTCTCCCAGATCTAAGTAGAACCCTATGAGCAACATGCTTTCTTAAGAGATAACTCCAACTTTGAGGAAAAACTCCTAATCTGTAGGCTCTGCTCTTTCTATCAGTGTCTGTGACAGCTGCACAATGAAACAAAAGCCCTGTGTAGTAGTAGCCAGCACCTATGATAAACTGAAGGTTATCAAATTATTTGAATTTCTGTGAAAAGTTGTGTGATCATTATTTATCATACTGAAGGGGAGGACATGACAGCAAGTTCAAGACAGCTCAGCTGGAACAGGCTGATTCACCACCTTTAAGGTAAATCCTCCCAATCAGTCCTATTTACCGTGCAGTACTTTAGTTAGCAGAGATCTGTTCAACTAGTAAGCTAGCTTCCTTTTGCATCTACTCTGAAATCAGGGTAGCTATTTAATGAAGAGGAAGTCTTCTCTGGAGCTTTAAGTGGATTTCTTTTAACCCTGCAGTGACTATCATCTGCAGTACTTCTGGTCTAAGTGTTTGTTGTAGTCATCCCATGTCAATGAGATTCAATAGCTGTAAAGGTCAGTCTGGTAACTTTTGACTAGACTAGAGAAATACTACAATCAACTTTCTTAACCATGGATACGAATTTAAAGATTTTTGATATCTTTCTCAACATTTAAGAAATGTGAGACTGACTGACCAGCTTTAATTTGCTTATTGTAGTAATAAAAAATCATTAAAACACCAGGTTCCAAGAAAACACTGCTAGCAGTGTAAGATTTATTGAGGAGTGCTACTCTCAAAGATTTGGCCTAGAAGCGATGTGTTGACAGGATGTGTCTCTATTAGCAACTTGCAATAGAGTGGAGTCAAGAGCAGCAGCAATGACAATGTGCTTGGGTCATTGGTGCTGGGGATTAACTTATACCAAAGGAAGATCTAGCAACAGGTACCAAGTAGTACTGCATAGATTTCTTGATACCCTTTTTTCCCCAAAAAATTCATGTGGGTCCTTAGTATTTTTAAGTTTTAAACATCACCACTAGACAGTTTTAGGTGATAGTTATGGTAATGCTCTCACAAATAGAATATGATGGCTTATTTGTTCACAGCATCTATGTGCATCCAAATAGTGGATAGATTTTTGGCATTCTCATATAATTTCTGAGAACCATTAATGAGTCAGGAGAGGAAAAGTAACCAGGACCAAAGATAGCAAGTAGAACACCCAGTCTCTTTGGACCTTTTTACTGAAAGCATATTTTTAATCAAAACTATTCAATTACTCATTAGGGCTTCAAAATTAGTATTTAATTAGAGCTTTCTGGGTCAAATTTGGGTTGATTCAGCAGAAAATATATTATTCTATGCTTCTGTTCTGCCTTCTATAAATTGCCTTCAGGAGTTAAACAATGGTAGTGCTGTGGTACAATGGCCTACTTGTCACCTGTTGTCAAGGAAAAGGTGATCATTGCTGACTTCTGTACTGTTTGCCATTAGATAAACAGACATAACAAACTTCTGCCTATTCAGACCTTGCAATCTTTTCTCCCCAAGAGAAAGCCATTGATCTTTTTCATCAGAACATACATCAAAAACTAGAAGCAAAATACCCATGAATCCTGGTATTCAATTGCCCTGGGCTCTCTTTGCCCAAGAGAGATTGATTTTTTACTTTTTAGGGTGGATTTGCTCTTAAATCAGCCGTTTTTTCAGTGTTTCATTCTATAAACTTGAAGTAATGGAAGGAAAGTAGAACCAGCAATGTTATCTAGATGGAACAAATGGAAAATTTTTCCCTCTTTCAGGATTTTGAGAAGAATACCAAGCAATTGAAACTTTCCTGGGTCCAAAAGTGATAGGGCATTGGCTTTATTATGATGATAACACTACCAAATGCCCTGTATCTGTGATACTTGTGCTACTTATGCCACCCACTGAAAATACTGAATGAAATCTTGCCTCACAGGAGGAAAAGACAATACCTCTCTGGACGCCGAAAAGGGAGGGTGCAGGGCCGTCAGCTGTAGCCTTGGGGTTAGCCAGGGGCACACAGTGCACATGCTTGCACACACTCCACTTTCCCATTAGCTGCTGGCCAGTCTCCAAGAAAAGCAAGGCTGGCTGAGCACAAGGCACAGGAGAACGAGTATTCACATGTGTTTACAGAAACAGCTGTGAGGGGAAGGCATGAGTTTACAGCAGCATCAAATACACGTGTTGGCTGTCATACATGCTACTGTTCTGCCAGGAAAAGGAAAGGAAGATGGAGAATCAATCCTCACACTGCTGTTTTACACATATCCAACTAAAAAAAAATGATCCTATTAAGCAGTCTTGCAGAAACTTTTTGCTCATTATAAAAGGCCTCTCTTTTAGCATTCTAACTTGGTTAAACAAAATTAATTGGGTTCAGTTAAGCACCTGAACAAGTTAATAACTCTACTACCACAATCACGTCACCCAAAGAGATTTAGAATCCAAACAACCCTTTGGTGATTTCTTACAAAACAAAGCCAAAATAATTTGATAACGGCTTCAACCTGATGATGTCTTCAAGATTCTTTAAAATCTCAGTTTATACAACAAATCTATTTTTTATTAAAAAAATAACATCCTTGACATAAGGAGAAAATTTTAACCATTCATTTTGCAATTTTTTCACTCACTTCCAGCTACAAAATGCTTTCAGTATGGAAAGAAATGTGATCTTTGACCTCTATCCCAGCTCAGCACTTCTGAACAAACAGTGTAAAAGCAGGCAAGCAGTCAAGCAAGCAAGAAAATGATTCAAAAATGAAATTGCTGTGGGATTGGAGGACAGAATACATTCACAGATTACTCTCTCTATTCAAATAAGTTTATTTCTGCATGTGTTCCCCGGCTATTTTATTGTAATCCTGGTATTGATGACTGTGCTAGCCAAGAATTATCATTGAACTGTGAATATTATTTTATGGATTGTGCAGTAAATCTGGATTTTTTTCTTTCTAACATAATCTTCAATTTTGGTGTAGGATTCCCTTATCCGTTACCTAGTAATGCTTGTTATTGCTAAAGCACAAAGGTTTTTATAGAATCATAGAACAGTTAAAGAATTTAAGGTTATTTAATACAGACTTCTAAAACATTCATAATATACGAATTTAAAAGAGGTGTCAGGACAGTCTGACCTCCAATCCACAGGAACCATTTGCCCAGTGAAAGGTCTGATCAGCTAGAGTCAATTTTTGAATCTGGAGTGGATTCCCGAAAATCTTACTGCCGAAATTCTCCAAAATTCGTTAACCCCTTAATCCAACAGGACAACCCTAGTGAAGTGCTGTCATCTGGAAGCAAGGAATAGAGGTGGAAAAAGCTTAAAAGTGCTGTTTGTGAAAACCAGCTTTCCCCACTTAAAAGTTCAGGGCTTTTGAGTGTTCCTGTTTGTAATGAGCAGTCCAGGGACAAATATCTGCTGCAAGCGATTTCCCTTCACACTTTCTTGCGCTGCTTTTGCATGCGAAGGGGTTGGAGGAGGTACCACTGAGTCCTTGCAGCTCCCTCTGCACCTAGAAGCTAGCACCAGTAGAAGGAAGTGGCACAGTAACATCTGTAATACAGCTACTCCTGTTCCAGCTGCTGCAGGGAAAAACAACCAGAAAGGGGGGACAGACATGCTCATTGAGTAGAAGAGTTTCTCAGAGGTAGGGTGGAGGGTGCAATGGACTTGAGCAGGCACATCTTGTTTTCAGGACAATAAAGCTAAAGAGATATAGAGAAAAATGGAAATCTTCCTTTCGTCAGTCCAGAGAGTAATGAATCATTGGCACAAAACCAGAGGTGGGTAAATGAAAAACACTTTAAAATTCTGGCCATGCATCGGTGTAGATGACCTGGTGTTCTCAAGCATAAGAACTGGAAGAAGATAAAGGCAAAAAAATAAAATGTATGCGTGCCACTAAATCCAGTTTTTGTATTCAGCACTTGTATATCTTGATCTACAAAGTCCTGAAAGCATTTGAAATGATTGTGAGAGAGCATGAACTGGTAAGCATTATACAGCTATGAATAAACACTGAGGAAAAGCAGCTGTATCATTGTTACAACCTGCACAAGACCCAAGATTTGCCTTTGAACCTTTACACTGGTGCAGTACCTGGCGTTCCCATACCAGCAGTGAGGACCCCTCTGTTTCAGTAGAAACACTCCCATTCTTACTAAGCAAATGCCAGTGCTAAGGCTTTTGGCTGTTAAAGTTAATATCCCATGCTTGTCAACACTGGAGAGGAGAAAGAACTCAGAAGCTCAACGGAAAGTTTCCTTGAAAATAAAATCCATGTTAAAACCATGAGAAAACTTGGTTTGTAACTGACTTGGGGGACACTCAGTGTCTGTAATTCCATCTACAGTTTAAACTATAATAAGAGATAGGATTTGGCATCCTATAAATACAGCTATTGTCAAAGCAGCTGCAAAATACTTAAATATTCAAATTCTGTCATCTAAAGTATAGTTCATAGTCACCAGGATCATTTACAAATCCTATGAAATTATTGGATTTGGGTTTAATTTCCAATAACTCTGTAATTTGATTTTGTTTTACATCCTCACATTGTATGCATATTAGCTTTTTGGCATCCACTGGCAAAAACTTCCTAACAAATTGGGTTCCGTGGCATTGTTTCAGACACGCTTTAAACAGCATGTTAAAGCAATTTAGGAATTCAGTGATTTTAGAGACACAGGCAAATGCTGCCTCTAGTTCTGCGCTGTAATTGCTGTATTTAAATGCTACCCAGGCCTTCAGTTGCACCATGCATACGGGTCAGCTCAGCCCTGAATGACTAAAAATAAATCTCACAATTCAATATGCTCACATATGTGTCATAACTAAATATCCTAATTAACAGCCTGATTGCCTGTATTAGTCCGGGCTTCACAAAAGCTCTCAGATTTGAGGGACTAATTAGTTTGTATGCAGTTAGCCTGGAGAATCGTCTTGCACACCAGACGAAAGTACGTATCACATTTATGTACACTTATGCATTCCAGCATGTCACCTGCTTTCACACTATAAATAAGAGAGAGCTCTCAGTGAATATATATGGGAACTTTGTAATATGGCTAGAGATTCACTATGTCGTATTATGCCATTAACTTTTTAAACTCCACCTGTGCCATAACAGATCCCATTATGCAAATTGAGGTCCTGGATTACAGGACTTGTACTTTTATACACTTAATCTTAAAACCCAATCAGTCTTCTAATGGCAGAAATTATTTCCCATTTCTCACTGCAAGACATGATATTTGGGAGCACCTCAATACAGTTCGCTAGGAATTACAAGATTTTAGTTCTTACAGGCTCAAAGTAAATAACTGCTTAGGCTTCACTGACTACTATACCCATCCTGAGAAGGTGAGCAAGTGTCAAACATGTGCCTCCTCTTCTTGCCCTGTCTTTAAAGTGCTGCAGGTGTTTGCTGCAGCTTCAACAGGGCACTCATTCAGCTGCTCAATATACCCTCTGGATTTCCTTTTGTGTTTCTCCTAGGCTCAAAAGCAGGAGGGTGGAAAGGAGAGCAAGGGGTCACTCATGTTCATCACAACTGGGAATATCAAGCTGCATGGGTGGAAACTCAGGTTCTTCGTATTCAGAAACAGCCTCAGCATCCCATATAATGTTGAAAAACAACCACATCCCCAAGTAAAGCCAATGCAGAGAAATTCTGCTTATTCTTTGCAGACAATTCTGTTTGAGTTTCAAAGTGCACAGACTGAAAATATAGCATTATTGCCTTTAAATAGAGCTAATACCGAAAATGAATAAAGCCACTCATTAAAAATTACACCCAGTTTTACAGAAAATCTCTGAAATTTCAGTGTCAGCTTGACATTGACTGTCTTGTGAAATGTTCCTGACTTCAGTGTAAACATCTTGACATTTTGAGGACTTACACTCCTAGTAGTCTTCAGCCTAAATCACAATTATTACGCTTTCATAATAATTAATACTGTTATCACATAAGCAGTCAGTGTCATCATAAATCAACTGTAGCAAAAAAGTGAGTACAGGGATGAGTCCTTCCCATTGGATAGAAAAACTGCCAGTTTTCAAAGCTGCATAACTCTTGTCATATTAACGTGCTCTTCAGCTAGCACTGGTTATTAAAATACAAAGCTGTATTAATAAAATTTTAAAAACAAACAAACAAACAATCCAGAAACAGTTTTTCAGCTTTCCAGCACTGGAAAATTAACCCCATGAAGTTATTCCAAAAAATTCCAGCTGTCATCCAGACATCTAAATAACAGCCACAGGTAGGCACATATCCCCTGTACCTTGCATCAGAGTATTAAAAATGTGGTCACAAAGTCAACATCTGGCAAATATTTTGGTTCTTTGAAAATTATCCGCTTGACCATTTCTCTGAATTACCTATCTTTTGACAAAACTAAACCAACTTCTCCACTCTTCTAGAACTTAAATATTTTTCTTCTCCCAACATGTCTTTTCTAAACTGAAGAGTTTTATTCTATTTAGCACTCTTTGCATAGAAGTCTTTCCACGTCTTCTATCATCCCTGTTGTCTTTCCAGTTCTGTTCTCTAATTCTAATATAACCATTTTGAATGGATGGTGTTAGAAAACACAGTGACATAATGACATTTCTGATTTAGCTCAACTCTTTTCCCAAAAACTTCCTGCAGTTCTCTTTGCCTTTTTAACTGATGATATGAACAGAACCACTTTTTCAAAGACCTATCCATACCGACTGCCATATTGCCTTCCTTAGTGCCAAGTCAAGAGTCCCCCCCTGCAAGTTATACATAGGGTTACATTTCCAGGCATACTTAATTCTGCATCATGTCTATCAGGTAAGTTTTCCTGCTGGTCTGAGAAACAAGTCAGGGAGAAGACTTAATACTGGAGGATATTTTCCATTGCACCTCAGCAGCTGTCACTTCTCAGCTGATCCCCGAGTGATAAACTATGTAAGGAACTCTGATCTGTGCATTTCTCCTCCTCCACCTAATCACTGCACTTCAGTACAGTTTTCACTATTAGAGTATAAGTGATCTTGTGCTCCTGATTTTGAGGAAAATCCTAGCCTATCGCTATTTTCCTTTGAGGGATGCCCATCAGCACACGGCATCCCTCTCTGAGGAGGGCAACCTGAGAACCCAGGTTTTGATAGATTCCTCTTTGCAAGGAATGGATTACTACTTGCCTTTGCAAGGCTATGGCCTTCCTGGTGTTTATAGAGTGGAGGAAACATCACGCTAATTTTTTCTTCTTCTTTTACAGAAAAGTAGCTTGCAAAATAACAGGGGTCACTTATGCCATGAGTGATACACAGGCCACAAGCTCCCTGCTGTCCTGATTTGCAGAATGGGATAGATGGGTAAAACTCATATATCTCTGCAAGATTCACTAGACCTAGGTGGCTTAGTTGGGTAGCAGGCATGCGCCAGTATATTCAGTGTAAGCTACAGTTGCTAAATGTTCTGGGGAGAACATGAGTGATGAATGAAGTGCAAGGTATTAGAAGTTTCTGCAAGGAAGGGGAGTTTGTCAAGGCTGTGAGATCAAGCTGGCAAAGAAAATAACTGTCTATGACAAGCTTTTGTTAATAAACTTTGCATGCTTTTTTATTTCTTCCCCCTCCCCCCTGAGCATGAGGCAGGGGAAAAAAAGGACCATTTGTATTTCAGTTATTTGCAATCTAATTTGCCAGGCCAAAGGATAGTCTGAATGATCTAATTCTCAATATACTACAGGACTGAGGTGATGTACAAATCATCTTAGAGGATCCAATAATTCTGTTTCAATTGATCAGCTTTTTAGGCAGTATCCTTCAGTTGAGACTTTTCAGATAAGTAAAGTAAATTAGGTTGAAAACAAAATGCTAGTTTCTGAAATGTGGATTTCACAATGCATTTTTGATCTGATAGGAGCTCGGTAACATTTCTTCTATCCACTTGAGGCCTACTGAACTGTGCATACTGTACTCTATCAAAGCCCAGTTCTTTGCAGCTCAGTGAATAAAATACTGCAGTTTCTCCCATTGACTGACTGAAATAAAATAATCTATGATGCATGAACAAGTCTAAATGAAATAATAATATCCTTAGCAGTGAAAAACGGATTGGTAATACAGTAATTGAGCAGATTTATTGCCATCTCCTTGAGCTAGCCTGCTGAAACAGCCTGCTATTTTATTTAATCTCATATCAGAGGAATTACTGGCTGGTAATCCATTGTTAAACATCATTTAGAATGATGGATGAAAATGTCAGCTTTTCCAACATAATCAATTCATATCTCATTAGCACATATTATTTATGATTCTCATAATGGGACCTGCAGGGGTCTCCAGGGGGAAATGGAGACCTCAGCTGCTGTTGAAATGAGATGAGATATACTGTAGCTTATGAGTTAATAACTGCATATAAAAAATACTTCCCCACAGTATTGATTGTCCTCACCATTTTACAAATGGATTGAGTGCCTTGGCTTCCCCTCTTGCTGTGTATGGCAGCTCTTCCTTCTATTCACTTTGTTGCTCATAATTCAGTGAGAAAAATATTAAAAAGCATATAAGAAAGACTATTTTACAAATAACTTTTAAGATCAGGGGGAGGAAAAGGGGCGAGTAGCAGGCTTTGAACGTAAAGTAATAAGAAACACTTTACTGCTCTGTTGCCATTTGCTAAGGACTTTGGGCACTTTTTTCCCCCTCAGTCCCTATGAAGACAAATCGACATATTTCTCCAGCTACAGCACAGTTGCATTTTAAGGATACTTTCTGCCGTATGCTGCCTCAAAGACCAATGAAAAGCAAACCTTGATTCATGGATTTAATGCAGCTGATGGTGCAGCAGTAATCATGGTCACAGTGTCAACTGCTGCCTCAATTAAACTACATTTGAGAATCATTTTATGCTTCAGCTCATAAACATCAATAAAGGAAAATGAGTAATAAATGACTGTCTAGAGTACAAAGGACCAGCTCATATTTCAGATGAAAATGAAGACAAAATGTAGCTTTTATTTGCCTGTGGAATTCCCATTAACTGCATCACTGACAGGAGGGAGTTGGATCAATAGTTGGCTGGCCGCAGAAAACAGTTTCTGGCTGTTCAGCAGCCAATGCAAAAGGAAAACTGTCATATTGTGATCTTTATCAGGTAATCTTCATTACACCAGACCAATGATATATGTATATGCTGGTCAGCTAGGGGCACTTCTAATTCCTGCTTCTATTTGTGGTCTGAGCGCAGTGTGCTCACAAATTATTTGTTTACAGCCATAAAAAACCTTCAGTGTTCATCTCTTTTATTCTTTTTATAGGTAATCCATAACAGGGAACTTTCTCTCAAGACTACTTTATTCACTCAGAATTTTTAAGAGAGCAGCGCTGTATCAGAACTTATCTTTCTTCCTTTTTAAGTGGAATCTGCTAGTACCTTTTGTGGCTGTTGCTGAGACTTGACTGAAAGATTTACTGAGTATCCTTCAGGAAGTTCTTGGAGGGTATTTGTGCCTTATTATGAGCATTTCTTGGCTTATTTGAACAAAGGCGACTGCTAGCTGTGAAGTAAAAACACTCTCTACAAGCTGTTAGCTTTCTAGGTGGAAGCTGGTATGTATGGCAAACTATATATGAAACACAATCATCTCCTATTTTTCCCCACCCCAGACCTGCAGAGCAGAGATATTTTACTCCTTTGCAGTAAAGTATAATTCATATAGCTTCATTTCTGTGTATATGAGGTGAGGATCTGGACATACAAGCCTGCAGCTCTGCCTCAGTTAGTACATGGCTCTCAGAAGAGCAGGTTTTCAGAGCACAGCACAGACCTTTAAAACATCACCACTTAGAAATCTAAAACAGGAGGGAAAAAATCACTTCCTCTCCAAGCAATTATAACAGAAATGATCAAAATATTTATCTGGATCTTAAAATAACCATATTATTTTTATACTTACTCACGACTCCATTCTTGTGAACTACAGTTAGGTACTGTTTCTCTGTCTGGTTTTCTGTTTTACTCTGACCCTGTGAAATAAAACTTTCCACTATGGAATTTAATGCCAAGCATTAAAAAAAAAAAAAAAAAATCATGGTTCACAGATAATAGTGAGTTTCCTTTCAAAAACTTCAAATTCTTACATTTATCATCATATACTTTAATACACAATAACGTTTGACTTGCAAAGTAGGCACCTGCATTTCAGGATGATAATTAAAGCTTATGTTTGTATGCATACAGTAGACTTCACTGCTGCTCCTGAAAGTTACCCCCTTTGCCTTTGGTCTCAGTCCTTGGATTCTGTTCTTCATCCTCAATCTCCTCAACCTATCACCTTCCCCTCAATTTCTATTTTTTCCACATTTTGCATCTTCTTCCCCAGTTCCTTCCCAATCTCTAGCTGTAATCTACCTCCACCTTTCCTGCTACATGTTTCCCTTCACTTTCACTTAATATAGTAAAGCAGAATGATAAGATGATAATAAAAAATATGCATGCTGCATGTAAATATAGTAACTACCTGCAAGCATGTTTTCCTTCAACATCATCCCATTTATTTCAGTCTCCTCAGTTACCTTTAGCTCCTTCTCATCCTGTCTTCTGGCTGCTTATCCCAGCAAATTTTTAGTCTTACATGCTGCACATTTACTCTCCCCTACATGCTTATTTGCACTTCTAGTCTCTTTCTACAAAACCTTAATCCCTCCTCTCTCTTCAGATGTTTTTCCAGTCCACCTTTCCAGCTCTTTTTCATGTCTCCTTTCACTGCTTTAGCTTTCTTCTGCTTTTTATGTCTCCATGAACATCACAAATGCTTCCTCCAAAACCCGTCACAATCTGCTGATACCCCTATTCTTCCTTGCTTTTCATGCTGTCTCTTGCTTTCTATTCTCCTTTTTAAAACTAGTTTACCTCCAGTTGATTCAGCTTGTCCTGGGTGAGGTGGCTGAAAATAATTCAAGGCACTACCATCTTTTCAAGTGGCAGGTTATTTCCAGGCTCAAAGCTAGAAGGGGCTGGTGGCCGTCTCATCAAACAGCAGCCTGGAGGTGGCAGCTTTTGTGAATAAATGGAAGTTTGTGATTTTTGGAGCCAAAATCAAAGGTGACGTTACGCTGCCCTCAGAAGACACGGTAAAATTCTTGATGGCTGCAGCACTTTCATGAACTTACATAGTTAAACGGGTTTTGCAGGATGCATCTATTTAGAAACAACATGTGATTGTGTTTTGCACAATGATCTCTTTAGAAACAGTAGTTAACATTATCACTACCGTTTTTTTACTAAGGTCATATTTTTAGGACAGCTGTCCCACATAGAAATATAGAAAAGATGTCTAACTAGCTTAGACATTTTTTAATTGCAGAAAAAAATACTAGAATTTTGACATTTGAATATTATCATAGCTCAAGCAGTTTTCAGTTATATGGATCTTTTTATACAGTATTATTGCAGTAGATTTTAACCTACTGAAGTCTCAGTTTTCCATAACAGAATGTGGAGATTTTGTTGAAAAATATTTACCCCACCTAAGTTATCTGCAATAACACTATTACTGAGAATTACGGAGTCTAACATATGACAAAATGACTATTTTCCATACACACATTGATAAAGATAATAATTTGAGCAAACTTCCAGACTGAAAAAAAAAAAGATATATAAATATGTTTCTTTGTAGCTAAAGATCCTCCTACAAATGAACATTTTTAAATATAGGGTTTCACTTTCAGTCCAAATCTTCAGCAATGAACTGCAGAACAAAAATGGCGATATATACCATCAAAAATACACAGAAGACAAGAAAGAGTGTAGTTTTTTCTAATTACTCCATCTCTAAAATGCTTTTTCGCTAAAAGCGTGAAAATAACATTTGGGTAATTTGATTCTCATTCATCTTTCGCAAGGGAGGGAAAATAGAATAAAAGGACATAGTTTATATTGCATTGTCTTCCACACAACTACAGATTTATGGATTTGTCATTTTTTTCCCTGAAAAAAAAAAAAAAGCTTCAAGATCCCAACAATTTGTTCAGTTACAGCAACAATGCAACAGATACTGCACTTGTCAGCGCACTTAGGACATGGTTGTAAAAATGTCATTGGATGCTGCCATCATGCTTACCCACACCTTTTCATCAAGGCTACCACCACTGGCTCCCAACTGCCGCTCATCTCAGTAAGGAATACATCAGCAAGAGGAGAGACCAGTCTAGATTTTCCAGCAATCAGACTATTTTTCCTCAAATACCCAGTTTTTTTAAAAGGAATGCTTTGCATTTATCTGAGTTTGATTTTGCCAGTACTCTAAAGACTTCCAAATAACCTGATGGTTCAAACAAGTTGCTCCTGGCTCTTGAGCACAATTGTGCTTTAACAGCAAATGAGTGACTTCCAAGAAATGAAAAAAAAATGGAGTCATTTTAGTCTGATATCTTCAGTCAAATTTCCTTTTCTTAGTCTAAGCACAGGGCAAATCAAAAGGCACCAACAGGCCACTGTTTTCTGAAAAGAAACTTGCTAACACCAATCCCAGCAAGATAATTATTAAACCCAAATATCAATCTGCCAGAAATGGGAATGAGGTTTTAAATCAGTACGAATTCAAAATACAAAAAAATAAAAAATGAAAAATGGGAAAAATAGTTTAGAATCAGCAGATATCAGTGGCCTGGTTTAATATATTGGTTTTATCTGATTTTAGTATATGAGCGTTATCTGTGCAGGTAACTAAAAGGTATTAATGAGAAAAGATGGAACTACGGAAAGGAAGTTACCTTGTTTACTGCTATGAAAGTAGATGTAAGCTCCAAACTGAGACACCAGATTGTAATTTGTTATAGTTCTCAAAGAATCAATAGTCAGAAATTGAAAAAAGCTGCTAAAAAAAAAAAAAAAAAGAAAAGAAATAAAGAAGGCAAAAAGGAAATAGGACAGTTGCAATATGTGTTGGATGTGGGATGAGGGGTGGGGGTCTGCCAGATGAAATGGAATAATATATTATCCCTTTGTGGGATGTTGTGTTATGCTTTGATAAAGACTGCAGGGCATTGCTATTTTTCATAATTTGCTATATGGCTTACAATTAATGCTGGGTTACCACTTTATCATTGGGCTATAGAAATGTATGTGCTTTTTCTTTTAGAGTAACAGCTGATGCTTTAATTAATTTTTGAAAAAGTGGATGGCCTGATAGTGTGTTTTGAGAATAACAAACCATTGCCCTGGACATGTCCAGTCCCCAGCTAAAATGCAGATGAATAGCATTTTAAGCCACAGTTAATATGATAAAGGTTTTATAAATATTTTCCAGGTGGTTGGAGAATTTAGTAGCATTCACTAAATATTTATGCTGAAATATTATTTTTTGCCTGAGATAGACAACACAGCAACAACCTTGATAATTATATTCATTAAATGCAATATCTGTATGACCTCCTGATACTTTAGATATAATATAGGACAAGTGTCTTATCTTGCTAAGTTATAAACAAACATTCTAAGTATGAACATTGAAACATAAATATTTACTACCCTTTACTCTCTAAATAAATTAGTTTTTGTCTTCTCCACCCCTTTCTGCACTTACTAGATATGTAGTTTGTTATATTGAACGAAAGAACAGGTATGTACTTCTTTATGCTAGCAACTACCAATAGCATGTACCTAATACATCATATTGAATGAAAGACTTCATAAATCAGTTATACAAGGGATCATACAATGCTTTTAGTGAATTTCCAGAGAGTCATAAAAACTATAAATCAAGGTATTTTTGATTAATCAACTCACAATATCAGCTTTTGCCAATAGTTATCTGTTGTGTCCTTTTGACTGGAGGCACACTAGGGAGAGGGCTATCATCTGTCGGAAGGAGGTTTAAGCAAGAAAAATAGGGGAAAAAGCCTACTACACTACTGTACATATCCACAAGACTCCCAGTATATGGTACAATGGGGCAGAGCTTAAGGCATAAAACAGTCTGACGTACAGTCTAGAATTTACAGTGGAAATAACAGAGGCTTTGAATGGTGAAGTAAAAGAACAAGCAAATCCTAATTTTGCAAAAGGTAAGAGAGTGCTAAACAAACACTGAATTAAACACATATTCAAATCTTTCTACCACCTCACCATGTTCTTTAGATAAACTGAGCGCTGAAGTTAGTAAGATAGCTTCCTTCTCTGGATCTAAGAGTGTATGAATATAAGGGAGCAGAATCTCAGATTTGCCTGTGTCTTGAAGTCTACACACCTGCATTTAGCAAGGAACCACCACAGATTCATTTTTCCAGAGAAAATGCTCTTGAAGAAAGAAATCCCATGCACCCCGTAAAAGACATTTGACATCAATATTTAATTTTATTAGTTATACTACAGGTACTCTAGGGAACCTGATGGAAAGCCTTCTTAGTATTGATTAGAATTCAGCAATCCCACTGCACACTGTTCAAAAAGTTATTCAATTACAATTAATTTTTCAATTCAGAATAATTTAAAATTTATTATGAAAAGTTAATAAAAGTTCATAAGTTTGGAGCACACTGGGATTTGTAAGTCTGAGATAGAAACACTAACTAGAAATTACTATGATTTTTAACTTGCATAATCAATGGTTTTAATTCATTCTATTTGCCTGCACAAGATTACAGTAATGGTGTGTTTTTAATGGTTTGTGCAAACTTCAGAATTACCTCTTTCATGTGTGCAACAGTGAAAGATGACTATTAGTAATACTGTGCTTTCACATTTTCATACAAAAGAGAATGAAAAGCAATGGTAATGAACAAATTGTTAATCAAAATGCAATGAATATATAAGAGTCAATATATCTAACTTTGAAAAAAGACCATTCTATCATCAGCTTTGTCATGTCAGAAGCCTCTAGACATCTGTCTTCTCTGTGGCATACAGTGGGTTCCTTTGGGCTGTCCTCAATTTATAAATGTTACATACTTATTTTCAGTACACTATGGTTCCAACAAAGAATTACATAGAACAAAAGTGTCTACGGAGGGATTTGGGTTCAAAACAGATAGCAGTGTTTATTTTTAAAGTGTCATGAAATCAAAAGCACAACAGTATATAAAGTCTTTTAAGACCAACGATGTTAAAGCTCACAGTTACCTGTATTCAACCTATTTATGCGAAAATTTTTGATGCTTGCTTCTGACATGAAATGCCGGAGTGGCAAATTTAGAGGACTGTGTATAACAACAATCACTGGCATTCAGGTATTCAGTGTAGGAAACAGATGCTTGCTTTTTCTTACAGAAAACTCAGAGAAACAGATTATTTCTATATTTCTGGCACTGGAAAACCGTATCAAGACTTACTCTTCCCACCTATTTCAGGTACCTCAGACAACAGATCAAGTGAGAGATCATACCAAATAAAAAATTGAAAAGAAGCAGGTGAATTTTGCAGAATTCCAAAAAGGAAAGCCAGCAGCAGTCAAGAGACTCCTACTGGACACCTGTGATTTTAAATTTCTCATTAATCCTGTGGTCCTAGACAAGAGATTAACCCCCCTGAACAACATCAGCATTTAGTCTGAGGATTAGGGCAATTGTCTCAGATTTCCCCATCTGGATCCTGTCCTGTCTCACTGCTCAGGCCCCCCAGAAAGAATAGGATCTGTTCTTGCAAAACAGAAAAAACTGAACTAAAATTTTGTGCAGCCAAAGTAGCTGGTCCAAGACAAAAGACATAACAGGAAATGATGACCATGTAAAGCTTATGGAACTTCATCCAGCCCATAAAGTTAGGCTGCACGTTAATTTGCAATATTTGACCAAAATATTTGGAAAATTTGGAATCCCATAGTTGGTATCACACCTTATTTAGGCACCTTTGTTATTTCTTTTCACTTCATTTTCAGAACTGCTTCAGTAGCCTGCAAGAAATGGAGGATACAGAGTAAAAGCGGCAATTTTCAAGGAAGTAATCAGTTACAGAGAGCAGATTTAAAAGGAATACATAAATGAAGGATTTTACTTCAGTAAAATTTGCAGCATGTAGTGAAGAACCATTGGCTCATCTGCATATCTTATTACAGCAGTTTGAGGGGTTAGGCTTATACTTTGTAGGTTTTTTCATAACTATGCATAATTTTAATGTATATGATACTATAATTTTTATTTCCAAACACAAACTTTCGAAGACAATGTCTTAGGTAGCAAAAAAACAACTATAAACTGCCTTTTCCAAATACTTTAAACTAATACGATAAGATCTAGTCTAAATTAATAAAATTATTACCAGATAATGTGAAGGATTCCACTGTTGTTTTAAGGATATCCTCTAAAGACTCAATAATTAATTGGCAGCTGAAAAGAAAATTAACAAATGTAGATGGGAAATTGATTCACTTTTAAGTCAACGGTGGCAAATTGTTGGGAGGGAGCTTTTGAGAGGAGGTGGTGGAGATGAAGTTTGAGGTCTTTTTTCACCTGAAGTGAAACGTATGTGGAAAGCTTTTGAAAGCAATGCTTTGGATGAAGAATTTTTATAAACCTGCTAAGCAAGTAAAACCCCAGCACGTAGGTGAATATCTGACAGAATGTTTAAAAGGCAGTCTTGCATATCTGGACATTATATATCATAGACAAAAGCTCATATCAAATAGTGCAGTGGGGCAAGGATTTCATAGTGCTATTTTCTTGCTGCGCACTGGGCAGGGACTTTTCATTTCACACATCATCATTCGCAGTTTGCTGCAGTGACTCAACACAGCCAGAACATGTCAACAACACACAAAGTGAAATACTTCAGTGTGGTTTTCCTTTGGAAAATGAGGGACATGGGATTTTGATTCCAATTACCTTATGTTACAGTGGGAAGAAGTAGGAAATGAAAGAACCATGTTTTCTGGTTTGGCAACAACCAGCCATATCAGAAGCATGTTCTAAACCCTACTGTCAGCAAGGACAGAAATAGCTATTTAAGGGTAGAAACAACATACATAATTAGACAGAGAGATGAAAGTTGCTGGCCAGCCTTACTCCTTTTCTGACATCCACTAATAAACTGGGTTTAAAATATATATATAATATATTAAGTATATATATATACTATAATATATATACATATTACTGTCCCATAATAAAAAGCAATTTCTGAGCTGACAGTAATAAGTGGGTTCATTCTTGCCATTTTCACCCAGGACAAAATGAGCATTGTTTAGAGGAAGGAAAAAGATGATTGTGTGACATAAAAAAAAAAAGGGTAAAAATATCCTCTAGCCAGACAAAGTAACAAAATACAGTTTGTGTGTTCTGAGCCTGAATTCTCTCCCTCTCACCTCCAATCCATCTTAGTCAATATCTGGTATTTTTAAGAGTGAGAGTCATTGCTGAAACATATGGAAGAACAGCACCAAATTTTTTTGCAGGATGAATAGCCAGCCCAAGGCAAAAGACATTACACTATGGTCACGAAAAAGCAGGTGAAAGCACCAGCTTTGCATAAGAAAACTTCTGGCAGAGCCCTCCTCTGAACTGGTACTTCAATTTTAATATGATTTTTAGTGAATCATTCATATCAGTTATGGCTGTAACTGACTGCAGCACCTTTGTGACTCTTTATGTCATCTTAGATCAGATTTTGGAAGATAGATGTGAAACAGTGATATCAAATGCAACTTAGAATCATAGAATCATAGAATAGTAAGGGTTGGAAAGGACCTCAAGATCATCGAGTTCCAACCCCCCTGCCATGGGCAGGGACACCTCCCACTAAACCATGCCATCCAAGGCTATGTCCAACCCCACCTTGAACGCCGCCAGGGATGAAGCATTCACAACTTCCCTGGGCAACCCATTCCAGGGCCTCACCACCCTCACAGTAAAGAATTTCTTCCTCAGATCCAATCTAAACCTCCCCTGTTTAAGTTTAAACCCATTACCCCTTGTCCTCTCACCACAGTCCCTAATGAAGAGTCCCTCCCCAGCATCCCTAGAGGCCCCCTTCAGGTATTGGAAGGCTGCTATGAGGTCTCCACGCAGCCTTCTCTTCTCCAGGCTGAACAGCCCCAATTTTCTCAGCCTATCTTCATACGAGAGGTGCTTCAGTCCCCTGATCATCTTCGTGGCCCTCCTCTGGACTTGTTCTAACAGTTCCATGTCCTTTTTATGTTGAGGACACCAGAACTGCACACAATACTCCAAGTGAGGTCTCACGAGAGCAGAGTAAAGGGGCAGGAGCACCTCCCTCGACCTGCTGGTCACACTCCTTTTGATGCAGCCCAGGATACGGTTGGCCTTCTGGGCTGCAAGCGCACACTGCCGGCTCATGTTCATTTTTTCATCAACCCACACCCCCAAGTCCTTCTCCGCAGGGCTGCTCTGAATCTCCTCCCCGCCCAATCTGTAGCTGTGCCTGGCATTGCTCCGACCCAGCTTTTAATGCTGACCATGTTCCTAATGACACACATCTGACCCATTGTCAGAAGGAAGATTATAACAGCCTAAAAAAAAAAAAAAAAAAAAGTAAATCCAGACAAAATTATGGATTTTAAAAATTATTATTACATAATTACATAAATTATAGAAATTATAAAAACTATAAGAGAAAGCACAATGTGCCATCCTCTACTCTGAGTTAAAATTGAAATCTCTGTACTTGTCTTGTAAGAGTAACGGGAGATTCAGACACCAGAACACACTGAACAACAATTTCTACAGAGTAAATTATGATGTTCATGCTGTTTAGAAAATTATAAGTGACAATTCAAGGAATACTGTTCTTAACTACAGTATGACTCTACTAAGAAATATTTCCCAAGTTACCCAATATCTGCCACCCAAACTTTTCAATCACATTAATAACAGTAATTCATACCGTAATGGCCATTAAAAAGTGCTTTTAGCCTTTTGATGCACAATTAGTTTTTAAACTGCTTTAAAAATTAAAATTGTCTTGTGAAAAAGTATGGTCAATGTTCAGTTTTGCACAGTAGTCAGACACTGGATTGTTTTCATATGTCAATAAGGTCTTTAAAGACATTTCAAGTATTGCTAATTAATCTCACCCTGTGGGTAAACAGTAAAAAAACTTACACACAGTGAGCTTATTCCATAGTCATACATGGCACATAGTCATAGGAAATTTAAACTCAGGCACTTCTTACTTTTATTGCTATGTTCTAGCCAGTAATCTAATTTTTCATCTCTGTAGCACAAAGAATACCAATGAAACTGGCAATTCATTTAGGACTAGAATGATTCTTAAATGTATATCTGCTGGACACCCCATAGGATTAGTTCAAAACAGAAATCTAAAAAGTAATCTCTCTTTTACCCTCTTAAAAACCCAAGTCTGTACTCCCTTTCATACAGTCAATCCTTATCCACTAACCTGGTATTTATTTATCAACATTCTTCAGTTCAGACTGGCCATTTGAAAATGAAAAGCAATTCTGTGATGGGATCGTAGAGAAGGAACGTCCAGCCAATTCACACTCCAGTGAAGGACTTATATTAGAGAGGTATAGGTTGATACAACTCAAGAATTAAATGCTATGGTATTATTGACTCCACCTTGACTTATACTTTTCCTCTTGCTAAAGTAAAACACGGAGTGCAATGGGACAGAACACAACTCATTAGTATGTGGAATACTATTTTCAAACATACAAGTACTTTAGTGCTGCCACCTTGTTCAGGTAAAAACATACTAGTAATTTGGCAGAACTGTTAAGGCTAACAGCTGATTTACGGCATTGACCACAAAAGCAGTATTTATCTGTCTTTATCTTCAATGTTATTGGAGATAAATGCCTACTGGCTTTAAAGAAGCCTTTAAAAAACTATAGACACATAAAATGTTTTCTTTGACCCTTACTTGAAAAAAAAAAAAAAAAGATATTTTTTTATACATAAATCAACTACACATTAACTTCCTAGAACATAAAACCATTTGACAGCAAACACGATATTCCCCTACATGTGTCTCCAAGTAGATTTTAATTTGCATATACTTCCACAGAACAATTGCAAAAACACAGTGTTCACCTGATGTACTGTGTAATTTGAGATGATTCCCCGTAGAGCCTTGTTCAGTGCAGCCCTACAAGACTTCCCATGTGTTTAAGACTATAAGCAAGTGAGGGCATTCACTGTGGAGCTGGTGCCATGGAATCCTCCTCCTGCTCAGCACCACTGTTCTCAGTCCCAGAGTGTTGGTCACTGAGTAGGACTGGTGTCACACATGTACACGTTGCTAAAGTCAAAGGATAGCGGAACAAACTCATTATTTCAATACATCCTTTTTCTCCAGCAAGCTCAGGGTTGACTTTACACTTCCCTCCCTCCAAAGGAAAGTAAGAGTGTGGGCAAAAGCACTGCTGGGTTGATTTGATAGCACTTTCATGCTCTTTTCAGAGAACTGACAGTTAATCCAGTTTGAAAGAGAAAGGGATTTTTACATTGTTTAATTTTAAGCATAGTGTAATTGTATAAACTGGAGCTATTCAATATTTTATTTTATTTTATTGCTTACAAGAAAACATCATTGAAGTTTGAAATTTTTAAGAAACTATTGCTTGTCACACCATCAGGTGTCAAAGGCTAACAGTACTGTCTGCTCCTTAAAACATCCTGGAGATGTCAGAAAAGCTGAAGCCCGTAGAGATTTCAGATGCTTCCACTTGAAAGTCTATCCAAATAGTGATTAATTAGTGGTTATTTCAACAGTGAAAAAACCCTACCTGTAACTTAATAAATGCCTGTTAGTGGAATACATGCTTCTGCAGTGATATTCTGTGCTCGTAAATCACATGTACCACATGCACCTTATTATTATAATTACTAGGGAAAATATTTTTCATTAAATTATCAACTTTTTTTTCAGTAATTAGTCCACACTGTATTCATGGCATATCAAATAGTTTGATTTCTTTCTATTATTTTCCACTGGGTAGAATAATTCACTGTTAAATCTGCTTGTGATGTGTTTCCAGATTGAAGGAGCTCTTTCTCGACTGTAGGAGGGAGGGAGAGGTATTTTAAGAATAATGGAGAGAATTCCCTTCTCGGAGTCACAAACGCTTTGAGCGCAGCCCTGGTCTTCTAGGTCGATACAATGCTGCCATCATATGGTCCACATTTGGTACAGCGCCCGGAAAGCAGGTGGTTTCCAACCTAACGCAAGGGCACTCAAACCAAATACTCAGTTGTACAGATCCTCACTACACACACATGTAATTAAGAGCTAGGTATCAGTGATGCCAATCACAAATCTAATAAGACCTATTTTTTTCTTGTGTCATTCCCTGGATACATGGAAGCTTGGCTTTCAGAACTGAGAAATTTACAAATATTCCTGACTCCTACAACTGCCAAAGGAAAAGTTGATCGTATTACAAAACACACATCCCAGCTGCTGAAACCAGACACAGGCAGAACAAGAAAAAACCTTTTCTTTATGCTGACACTGAGGCAGAATTAACAAAGTCAGATGGCTATAGACATGATAACAGGCACACCCTTCCATATCAAGCACTTGCAGGATTACACCCAGCATGAAACTTTTCGAAGATATCTTACCTAGTTTAAAAGACCACAACATGCCTCAGCATGACCACCCATGCCTTACTTTAGGTAGCATGTCAGATTTGCTTTATTCATCACACAAACAAGGGAGAGATGGAATCAAAATAATGAAATTATTGTAAAACAACACTAAGTACTGTAAATGCTATTAATTCTGAATTCACAGGAAGATTCCAGCCATAAGAAACCAAGGGTATGTCTATTTGAAACAATGATCCTCAAATCCCTTTAAAACTATCCACAAAACTTTATGTAATTTATATGAGAATGAGAGAAATCATGCAACAGAGTATTTATCCTGAAGGAAAAATGGAGACTAAGGAAAATCTAGACAGATCAGGTAAGAGAAAGGAGTATTTGATCAAATGGAAACCATTCCCACCTTTACAAAAACTAATTACAAAGCACATAAAGAGGTGGTTTCTACCTTGTGCTTCATGTCTGATAGTTTCCTTGCCAAAGATGCAGTTACCACAAAAGACTTTGTGCCCTTGTAACACAAGTGAAGAAACACTGATGCAAGTAAGAAAAGCTCATGTTTGTTAATGGATAGGTAAGCTTGCTACATGCATTGCTAAGGATACTTTACAGAGAGCTTTGTTATTTAGGGAAAACTATCTGATGTAAGCCAGCACAGAAATGGAATGGTTAACAGAGTATTTCTATTTTAAAATAAAATATTGCTTCTTCTATCAGCAAAATTCTTGGAACATTCTCATTTCTTGTGTGGTTTTGTGGCAGCTGCAGAAACAACTGTAGTATTATCACCATATTATGATAAACCATCAACTATTCCAGCAAGTTATATGTCCTTGGGTTCCAAAATTCACCAACAATTTTACCTTTCCAGGACATATAGCTCCCATTCAAAATTACACAACAGTTAAAGGCTTGGTTGAAAGAGGCATTTTTTCCCTGTGACCACTGTTGTGGCAAAGCATAGAAATTCCAAGATGTTTTTGAGAATTGTTTGCTATTTTGAAGTTGAAACGAATACAAGGCATTGGCTACTTCGTTGTTTTTTATTAAGCTGCATTAGTAATATATGGAGGGGAAAAAATGGGAAATTTTTGTTAAAATCGAACAGTTTGTAGTGTAACAATGTGCCATCATTTCCTTGCAGTATCAATAATGTTAACTTTCACACACATCACTCTGTCTATGAGTTAATGGAAAATAAGAATTGCCTAGCACACCTATTGGAAACTGCAGCCACGAACTCTGTAACTGAAGGTCAAGTCATGATGCTAACAAAAATTTCACTCACTTTTTCTAACCTGCCACAAGAATTTTATCAGCTTCAGGAATGTGTGATGGTCCTACTTCACACCCGGCAGTGAACAGATCAAGAACATATTATGAGCTGCTCTTTACATTATGTGAAAGTGCACCTGGGCAGTTTCTGAGTTTTTCACAGTGAGTAAATATGTCGCTGAGACTGTGTAAGAGCTTGCTTCAGGGCTCATGAATAAGAAAGGGAGCTGTTATTCCCAGTTCATTCCCTCATTTTTTTTTTTTAAATTTGGATAACTTCTTATGTCTATTTCTACTTCAAACAGAGCCATGAAAATAACATTTTCTTATGTAAATAGACTGGACAGATTACAGGAATCCTGCTAAATATTGATTTTGTAAAGGCAGAAGCTCAAGACATAGTTGCTTGAATTGTATTAAGTAGTGGCTTAAACACTGATTTCAAAAAATGAAAGTGTAGTGGTATGCATTAAAATAATATGCTTCATTGCTCCGTATTAAAGAATGATTATGAGCATAACATAATAGGACTGTATTTCTGAGGGCAGGTGAATATATTTGAGAGGAAAAATGAATGCTATACTTCCCTAAAACACTGCTTAAACAAGTCTTGTCCTGTATTTCCTTCTTCTAAAACAAATGTTACCTATTCCAAACATACCATCAAATCCAAAGACCACTTAGAGCATATTCTAGGTAAATCCCTGTAGTCTTACATATCCCCATGACCCCATTAGGTGGCTCCAGAATGCAGACACATTCACATTTGTCCCATTGCTCAGTACTACATCTTCAGGTCTATATACCAAACATCCTATACTATGCCTATACTAGCCAAACGTGGGGAGAAAGAGAATAATCTGCTTCAGTTTTTCAGTGGCTGTTCTTTTATCTGATAAGGCCAGCCAGAAGGTGAATTGATAAGTAGCCTGGGCCAGGCTCCATTTTTGCCTTCCTACTGTGAGCAGAAATAATAGATCCATTTTATTGTACTTATCCTGCACAGTCTAGCCTTTAATTGCCCAGGAGAAGTATAGAGGATCTTGTTCTTCCTCTCCTTTCCTTTCTCCTTCCCTTTCCCTCTCTCCCACAGACACTTTGAACTGATTCCATCTTGTCCTGAAAGAGTCATTTAAGTTGGCAAGTCCCTATAATAACAGGCATTGTCATAAATAAAACATTTTAGCCTACAAGATTTTTGTCCATGATTTTATTACATTTTGAGCTATGTGATTTTGCCAGGTGGGACAGGGATAGCTATGTGATTTTGCCATGTGGGATAGGAAATCCATTTTTATACGCCAGAAAATGAACACATAATTCACATTATGTGAATGCACTCTTTTTTGGAAAAAGAATTGTGAAAAACATCATTCATTTTTCTTCATTGTTATGATGAGAACTATATAGATAAATCATAGAATCATAGAATATTAAGGGTTGGAAAGGACCTCAAGATCATCGAGTTCCAACCCCCCTGCCATGGGCAGGGACACATCCCACTAAACCATGCCATCCAAGGCTATGTCCAACCCCACCTTGAACGCCGCCAGGGATGAAGCATTCACAACCTCCCTGGGCAACCCATTCCAGGGCCCCACCACCCTCACAGTAAAGAAGTTCTTCCTCAGATCCAATCTAAACCTCCCCTGTTTAAGTTTAAACCCATTACCCCTTGTCCTCTCACCACAGTCCCTAATGAAGAGTCCCTCCCCAGCATCCCTATAGGCCCCCTTCAGGTATTGGAAGGCTGCTATGAGGTCTCCACGCAGCCTTCTCTTCTCCAGGCTGAACAGCCCCAATTTTCTCAGCCTATCTTCATACGAGAGGTGCTCCAGTCCCCTGATCATCCTCGTGGCCCTCCTCTGCACTTGTTCTAACAGTTCCATGTCCTTTTTATGTTGAGGACACCAGAACTGCACCCAATACTCCAAGTGAGGTCTCACGAGAGCAGAGTAGAGGGGCAGGAGCACCTCCCTCGACCTGCTGATCACACTCCTTTTGATGCAGCACAGGATACGGTTGGCTTTCTGGGCTGCAAGCGCACACTGCCGGCTCATGTTCATTTTTTCATCAACCCACACCCCCAAGTCCTTTTCCACAGGGCTGCTCTGAATCTCCTCCCCGCCCAACCTGTAGCTGTGCCTGGCATTGCTCCGACCCAGGTGTAGGACTTTGCACTTAGCATGGTTAAACTTCATTAGGTTGGCATCAGCCCACCTCACAAGCGTGTCAAGGTCCCTCTGGATGGCATTCCTTCCCTCCAATGTATCAACCGAACCACACAGCTTGGTGTCATCGGCAAACTTGCTGAGGGCGCACTCAATCCCACTGTCCATGTCACCCACAAAGATGTTGAACAAGACCGGTCCCAACACCGATCCCTGGGGGACACCACTCCTTACTGGTCTCCAGCTGGACATTGAGCCATTGACCACAACTCCTTGCGTGTGGCCATCCAGCCAGTTCTTTATCCACCGAGTGGTCCACCTATCAAATTGATGTCTCTCCAACTTAGAGACAAGGATGTCATGTGAGACAGTGTCAAAGGCTTTACACAAGTCCAGGTAGATGACATCAACTGCTCTGCCCCTGTCCATCAGTTCCATAGCCCCTTCATAGAAGGTCACCAGATTGGTCAGGCAGGATTTCCCCTTAGTGAAACCATGCTGGCTGTCACCAAGCACCTTGTTGGTTTTCATGTGCCTTAGCATGCCTTCCAGGAGAACCCGCTCCAAGATTTTGCCAGGCACAGACGTGAGACTGACTGGTCTGTAATTCCCTGGGTCATCCATTTTCCCCTTCTTAAAAATGGGGGTTATATTTCCCTTTTTCCAGTCATCGGGAACTTCACCTGACTGCCATGATTTTTCAAATATGATGGACAGTGGCTTACCAACTTCATTTGCCAGCTCCTTCAGGACCCTTGGATGGATTTCATCCGGTCCCATTGACTTGTATACATTCAGGTTCCTAAGGTGGTCCCGAACAATATCCTCCCCCACCGTGGGCCCAGGGTCCCCACCCTCACCGTCCCCGCGTCTGCCTTCCAAGACTTGGGTGGTGTGGTCAGAGCATTTGCCCGTAAAGACTGAGGCAAAGAAGTCATTAAGAACCTCAGCCTTCTCCAAATCCAGGGTAGCCAGTTCTCCCGATAGCTTCTGGAGAGGGCCCACGGTGTCCCTAACCTGTCTTTTATTGGCAATGTACCTATAAAATCCCTTCCTGTTATCCTTAACATCCCTAGCCAAGTTTAATTCTAAGTGGGCCTTAGCTTTCCTAACCTGGTCCCTAGCTTCCCAGACAACATCCCTGTATTCTTCCCAGGCTGCCTGACCTTGCTTCCACCTTTTATAAGCTTCTTTTTTCCTTCGAATTTCGCTCAGCAGCTCCTTATCCATCCAAGGAGGTCTCCTGGCCCTCCTGCTAAACTTCCTTCTAGTTGGGATGCATCACTCCTGAGCTTGCAGCAGGTGAGCCTTGAATATCAACCAACAGTCTTGGGCCCCCCTGCCCTCTAGGGCTGTATCCCATGGAACCTTACTGAGCAGGTTCCTGAAGAGGCCAAAGTCTGCTCTCTTGAAGTCCAGGGCAGTGAGCTTGCTGCACGCTCTTCTCACTGTCCTGAGGATCTCAAACTCAACCATCTCATGATCGCTACAATCAAGGCTGCCCTGGAGCGTGATTCATGAAAATTTGCAAAACTGCTTTAACTACCTGTCTTTGTAAGTGTTACAGCTTATGCAGTTTTCATGGAAGCTGTTCTCCCCGAGTATCACAGCATTACTTAGGAGAGCTGCTGCTTTCTTCTTACATGTACTCTCATCTTTATCTGTTAGGGATTTTTTGTAGGTTTAGCTTAAGCTATAATGTTAAAAACTGTTAAGCAATCTTTAGAAGGTGGGATTTTGTGTGTTTAATACATGCTTCCATCAGGTAAATGCACTTTTCATTATTAAATTCAATGGCTTATAATGATTTTTTATCTTATACAATCCAGAATGGTCTCTAATAGAAATCTACATCAGTCCTTAACTGTTTTTGCTGAATGACTTTACCACTTCTATTTTCATCAAAGAACCATTTCAGAGGGGTCACAATAGTAGTAGCAGTAGAAGATGAAGGAAATAGAAGTACTCAGATTCTCCAGCTCCACTTATCACTCTAAGCAAAAGTAGCACCATTTTCACTTTGGTACCCATGACATTCAGCCTCAGAGGACAGACTGCTTTAAATAAATCTCCAAGAAAAGTCTATCAGTTCTGACTTCCCCTAAACCAGATTGTAAAACCTTGTGCACTGTCTCTGCTTTAACATGATGCACTACAACAAGCACAAAGACCACCTCCCTTTGTCAGTTTTTAAGAAGTGATGGAAACCAACAGTTCTAGTTTTGAATAGGAAGCTACACATAGTACTGAAGAGCTCTGTAGAAAACCACTGTTGCCTGTACAGAACTAAAGCATATTGCTTCTGCTCCTGAAAATATTCTGAATGTTATTCATGCGATGAATGACAGATTGATAACACGCAACTTAACAGAAGCTTTGCCATTGGCATGATTGTGAGGGACTCAATCCAGGAGAACTTCCATACATCCAAGCATTTGCAAGAAGAAAATACAAGCCAAATGCCATGTGGCTTTCACTTAAAGTGATGTGGAATGAAAGTATTCATTCCAGGTCATAATCTTTAATGTAAGAGAGTCTTGTGGGGATGTCATGTGCTTCCAGTCATTCCAGGCATTCAAATTTTTAGGTATTGCTTTTCTGTTCTTGCCTTTCGGACCTTGTCCTATAGTAACCAGATGCTGTGACACTGGTAACATGCTCTACTTGAGCATGTTAAAACTATAAAACATTTAGAAAACCCATTGTAATTGTAGCAGTTTAAAAGCTTTGGATGTTACTATAAATTTCACTCCAACTAAATCTGGTAACACTTTGTCAAAACAAATATTTTGAGAAGGCCCTGTAGCGGAGTGCATGGTTCTGATTAATTCATGCAACAATGAGGCAGCCTTTTTAATTGATAGTGATTAGTGAACTTTCTAAATCTGTAAAACTTTAGCAGGCTTCAGCTTCCAGTAAACACCAGTGTCTATTTTTACGTCACAACTTCCATTTAAAAGAAAACCAAATGCATCAGCCTGCAGCTGCTAATGCTTCAAACACCAGGAAATAAAAGGGCTTTTATTCCACCTACCGTGCAGTAGGAGTGTTGCCCCACATCATTGCTTAAGGACTAAGTTGCAGGCTTTTTTATCCGGCCTGCTCAAACCAGAAAGAAAAAACAGATTTTTTTTGCCAGAGCATCATCTAGAGATCAACTATTTATCTCTGATTAAAATCTTGACACAAATGTATCTAAAAATCAGTGATCTAACCAGACAGAAAGCGAGGGAGAGTGAGAAGTAGGTTTTACTTATCCTTTCATTTTACTGCCTGATCGTGATCACAGCCTGGTGTGCTCCTAAATTTGATTAAACACTGCTCATGTAAGTTACAGCAACTTCACCTGCTTCCTAGCACAAGTTCTGGAAACTTGAAAATTTAATACTAATAAATTGTGTGATGCCATTATGCCCTCAGCATAGCCTCTCTGCTAGGCTACGTACAAATGCACTGGCACACACAGAACGAGCCCCAGGCACTGGCAGTCTGAATGAAGAAGTTGGGGAAAACTGTTATGACATCCACATAAAAGGCAGGAAGATTAGACATTTTGGGTTAAAGTGCTTCCATATACTGGCCATTTCATACATGTCTTTTCATACATGCTCCACATCTCTTTTTCTGAGAAAATTTAGGTCATCATCAGCCAGAGGAGCAGGGCTTTCTTCAGAGCTGGACTGAGCTGCTCAGAGGCTCTTCCAGCTGTTTTAAATTGAACTGATCTCCCAGTCTTCTGAGTAAATTGTGCCAGTACATAACCACTCCTAATACCTAAACCAGGTGGAACTTATCTAGCTGCAACTTGTGTCTGCTGCTTGTTCCATCACTGCGCACCTCAAAGAGTCTGGCTCCACCTTCTCTACAACCACCCAAAAGTTCATGCAGACATCACCAAGGTCTTCCATTTGGCACCTTTTTTCCAGCCTGAAGGAATTTGGCTCTCCCAGCCTCCGCTTGTATATTGTATGCTTCAGCCCTCCGACCAGCTCAGTGGCCCCCTTCTGCCATTTGTCAAAATGCCTCCTGCACTGGCAGGTCCAAAAGTGGCAATAACCCAAACGCAGCTTCACAAGTGCTAAATTCATGGGCAGCATCACTTTTCTCAACCTGCCAGCCTCACAAGTCCACATGCTTCCTAAAATTCTTTTCTAAAAAGCTGAATTCCAGATAGTCAGCTGCAGCTTGTGCTGTTGCAAGGGACTATTTCTCCCCAGATGCGAACTTGCCAAGATGAAGTTGCTGATATCTCATTCCTCCAGCTAATAACAATTTTATTTTATAATTGTATTTGCTTCCATCCTCTGCTCCAGCTTAAAAAAAAAAAAAAAAATGCAGCCTCTCCATTCTTATGTCATTAATCATCCAGATTTTTCTGTGAATTTGAATTGTCTGACAATACCAGCCATAGCAAATACAAAGATCAGAAACTACTTCATTCAGACCAGCAGCATGTCCAGATTTGTACGAACACAGCTATAGCGCATGAAACCAAATTAATAACCTCCTTAACACAGGATTAATTCTGTATCTTCATATGCACTCAGAAACTTCTTTATGCTAGATAAAATTTTGTTAGAACATGGATTTTGTCCATGTCAGTGGCAGAAGCTGCACAATATTCTACAGTATTTTCTATTTCTTCCCAACATACTTTTTGGCTTGATCATCAGAAAAGGGTTTCTATATCCAGATAATAATACCTCCAGCCACACTGACAGATACTTATGTGTTCCATGTTATAAAACTCCATATTAAATTCAGGTAACTCTCCTGCTCCACTTGCGATCCCCAGATATTCCTACAGAAATCGTAGCAATGAGTAAACAATACAAGTACCTCACCAGAACACCACTGTGCACAGTGAGCACTGAGGGGATACAGCAAGCACTCTTTCTTGCTTGAACTGACTCCAGGTTCCACATCTTGAAGAGTTTATCTTTTGCAGTCACAGCTACTCTTGCTAGGAACAGCTGACTCCTCAAGAAATTTGCAAGACTTTTAAGAAAAAAAAAAAAGCATGTTTAAAGTGTTTAAAATCCAACTCAAATTTCTGGGGCAATTCTTTCTTACAAAGCAGAAACTGAGAAGACAGCCTTAAAATTAGCAAAAGGATATCCCGGAAACACATTTTCAGATGAGACTTGGAAACCTGTAAAGCTATACTCAGGGCAGTACCTGTGTCAAGGTGAAGGAATGAACTATGTATATTCAGAGCTGCGCTACAGAAGGTTGTAAAAAGTACAATTAAACCTAGCTTAGGTTTAAGAAAGTTGCCAGGAGCTACTGGTGAAACCTGACTCCCCTGACAAGGGGGGCAGTGAACAATATAGAGAAAATGATGCAGGATTTTTGGCTTCTCAAAGGTCTAGCAAAAGCTTGCAAAGGAACAGTTAAATCTTAGGAAAGAGAAAATGTGTGTGCAAACCTTTATTGCTTCTGCCTTTCCCTTTGCATGCTATGTACCTTTTGGTGAATGAATAAATAATGTTTTGTTTTGAAGAAGCTGGTTTTGACTCATTTGAACCAGCCAGCATAGCAAGTCCCCAGACTAAAGGGCCTTACAGGTGACCAAGGCAGCTGAGCCTGTCCCCTTAGCTCTGCTTGGGAACAGGACGGCTGTGGGACCCAAATCAAGTCCCAGAGGGACGTGGATGTCAGGAGAGCAGCTCACAGGGATGCCCTCTCAAACCAGGATGAAAAGACCCAAAAGAACTGCTCACCCTTCAGCTCCCCTGACATTCCCTTGGACCCTGCTGAACCACAGTTTTGCCTTTAGAAATAGAGATGCACCCTAGCTAAGAAGTTTCCACTCATTAACCTCAGACAGGGCATTATCTACAGAAGTTAATGAGCAAGAGAGAACTGTGATGGCCAGCCAATATCCTGCCTCACCAGGAAAGCTGAAGTAGTCAGTGGTACCAGAATATCATTGTTATAGAAAATATAAAATTCAAGTGGAAAAGTAATACAAGTTCCCGCTGTTGCGTGCATAATTCAGTTTCCATGAAGCCCTATATATAAAAATGGTTGCTTAGCTAGTACAACAGAAACAACAGCCATAGGAAGCTGGTTTTGGCAAAGGATCGAGCTGTTGGGTTAAAAATAATCTCAATGAAAGATAAAGTAGCAGGTTCCAAAGGAAGAAATCTGATAAAATTAAAGCGTAATAGACACTTCAAACTGTGTGATCTGACCTAATAAGTTATTAATAGGGAACCATTACTCCTCATACATTTTTTATGAGGAAGGCATTGCCTTTTTGTCAAGATTAGTGGATTATAAAATATTTGTGCTACACAATATAAATGACCCTACCTATTAATAAGTCTCTGGAAAGATATGCTTAAATTGAATTACATTAAGAAGAAAACTGCCAACAGAAAATTAGGCATAATTAATGGGAACACATAAATAAACCAGAGATAGAGGGAAAAGGACATTCTCTCCATTGATCATTTTGAGGATTAATTGCTGATATGCTCTAATGACATACCAACTATTACTGTTTTTATAAGGATCATTTCACAGAAGATGAAATCCATGTAACTATGAATATGTATTGCAATTTATTGCCAGAAGAAAATTACACTGATCACATACCTCTAATTAGTCAGGATAGTTCTGAAGGCTTTAAGATACAGCTTAAAGTGTAATATGCAATAAAGGCTCATCACACTCTGCCAGTAAAATAGATTTATAAACTTTTTTTTCTGATATTCAAATACTGAGCTTTCCCTGCATGTTTACAGGAGAAGCCACACTGAAAGCGAGGACATAGGCAACATCACTGTTATTTTCCAGATCCTTTCAGAACAGCGATACCTTGGAGATGAAGGAAATTATTTTTCACATCTCATTCGCAGAATGGACAAAGTGAATAGAGTTACACCATGAACAAGCACTCCAGTCTTCTCTATTCACCAGCTTATATAAGGTTTCCTTGGATATCACAGAACTGCCTCCAGTGTGTGCAGCCACGTTCTGGTTTTCACAGACTCACAGAAACTTTCGAAGGCTTTCATTATTAATCAGGAATGTGAATATGAAGATTCATCGATCAATCTTTTAAACAAGATCTTAGAGATTGTAAATAGAAAAATTATTTTACTCTCAAATTAAAGTCCTCTAAAATAATTAAAAAGAAAAAAAAAATTAGTTAAATAAGGCCCTTTTTTCTAGGAGGAAGAAAAGAAAGAGGACCCATTCATTAGAAATAATCCACCTGAAACAAAACACCTTACACTAATCCCCTAAAAACCTTATCTACTCTTTGACACTGTTGTAACAAACACTTCCAAAGTACTGTGCCAACACTGCTCATGTGTTCAGTGGATTTTAATTAGAGCTCTGAAAGCTTGGGAAAACTGGCCGAGCGAGCAAGCTTGCTCTTTTCAGACAGCAGTACAACTGTCCTTTTACCCACCTTCCAATCATAGCATATGTTTAATTAAAATCTATGCAAATTATGGAGACACAGGAGAAAAATCTCCTTCCCACAAATTAGTGAGGAAAACATGATTAAGAAGGTGCATAGCAAGCTGAAGAAAGCAACACATGTTGTTCTTTAGTTGTACTCTGAACTGAATGTCTATGGGTAGGTCTTGGGGAACCACTCTTTGTGAATGGTGTGAATGGCTTCATGTATGAGCCTCTCTAAATGCTTTAGAGACAACAGAGATATGTACGGATTATTAGCAAAAGGAAAACTACAGCAGATAAGGGCACAGACAGAAGTATAGAGAGAGTTCTGAATTGTTCTGCTGTTGGAGTAGTAATCACCTCAAATATTTGTCAGATAATACTTATTTTTCTAATTCACCATGAGAGAACGCCTATCCATCTGTTGCCTTTACTAAGGCAAACCAGTCCACCTCATCAAGCAGTTAGCAGACAGCTTCTGGTCCCGCTATGGCATCAGTCTCCTAGCCTAGCAAACACTCCCACTTTGCTTTTTTTTTGGATCCACCAGAGGTGTGAGAACCACACTCACAACAATTAAGGGAGGAGAGAGACTCCTGCCATAAGCAAATGCTGTGAGAGCTAAAGGAGGAAAGCTTTGGGCCAGTTGTGTTGTGATCACTCCAGTCGGGAAATTCAAGCCCATTAGGGAGAGATAGAAGATGAAAAAGATTAACTGAAGCACAGTACAGAAAATGCATCAGTAATAAAAAAGAATATGAAAGCAGAATAATTACTAAAAGCAAAGGAATAAAAGGGGGGCGAGGGAGGAGATTTGACAATAAGAAGGAAAAATAAAACACAAAATCGAGAAGGATGGTAGTCATGAGGGTAACCATAAGTCAGTCACATCCTATAGGCTACTCTGATGCCCAGTTATTGAAGCAAGTTTGAAGATGAAAAATATCTGTTAAAAAAAGTAATAGGACTTCTTCACCGAGTATTTCATCAGGATTTGAACCTGCAAAAAAAAAGTTAAGAACACTGAGCCTAAAATTGTTGTTAAAAGTTAACAATGCTGAGCCTAAAACTGTTGCATTGCTTTTGAAAGCAAGACTGTGGAAAAGTTGATGTTTCAGGAGTACCAATCACATTAATTTTCGATATAATGATTCATATAACTACAAAAATAAGCACTTTAGAGAAAAGAATAAATTCAAAATATATGTAGAGGCCTAGACACAATGTGAAATAGTTCAAGCTGATTTTCAGTTAGTATTACTAGATGGTTCCTTCTACTAAATAAGACTACAAACACTATATACCTAAGAGCTGGGATCAGGAGAGGTACTACTAAGCATTTCCAAATGCTCAAAAAGTTCAACAAATGCTGAACACCAGTGCTGAACATTAAATAACTTTGTGATTAACTACTGTACAAATGAAAATTCAAAAGCAATCATAATTTCTACGTATGTGCCGAAAAGAGAGGATCAAGTCTCTTATTGAGACACAGAGTGAAATAATTAGGATAGAGGCTCAGGAGTTGTTACTTTTTCAAAAACTAATTGCAAGGTACATCTGTACTTCTATATGTGGGTAGCTGTGATTCTTCGGTCTTTCAGCTATATTTAGCAGACTGAAAAGACAGCAAAACAGAAATTGAGAGATGATGTTGATACACAATAGCCATTATTAAAAAGCACAGCTCTTCTGGAGTCTGGAGTCTCCTCTCATGACCTTAGGGGGTAGCACATTGTAATGAAGATTTTCTGCAGAATCTGAAGATTTCCCTATTCTACTGTCATTATTAAAAATAAAGGGGAGTGATTTAAATCTTGAGAGGAAAGCTGCCACCTGCAGTTTGAATACCTACAAGAGAATAAGTAAAAACCTGCATAGGAAGCAAATGTTTCATCAAGTTGTTGGTTATATTAGCAGGCAAAAGATTCTTCTGAAGTACCTGGCACGTTCAAAGCCATGTTTTCAAAAGCTCTATTTGGTGAGCTAGAGAAGCTTTCCATGTTATCACTGGATAAGAAGAAATCAAAAGTATTTGCTGATCACTTACTGACAATTAGCTACAGTTTTTGCAATTGTTCTTCAAGTTTCTCACGGAAGCAGGTCAGCTTCAGGGGGGTGGTAGGTACCACACACACCTCTGGAGGCAGCTATCAAAGAAGATTCAGAAAACCCATTCACATCCCTAAGAGAGATTATTCTTAAGCAAGCAGTCTTAACTGGAATTTCACCCACAGCACTGAACTCATAATCATCTACACAGGTAGTTCAGTGTGTCCAAAACGTATTGTCTTTCCCTCTTGTGAGAAGCTACCAAACTAGCATCCCCTATAAGACATCTGAAGCCCACCTTAAAAAAAAACCAAACAACCTTATAGATACTACTTTACTGCCTCAGTCTTTTAGCTTTCAATACCCATAAATATATACACAAAATGAATATATTTCCCTAATACTTTGTCCAAGTTATTTCTGTGCCTTATCCTATTTGCTAGGATAAGAAAAAATAAAAAAAGCTATGATATGCTTCAAGAACAGACTGTTTAGCTCTACTGTTCCTAGAATACCCACTTTGAGAAACTGTGTTGTTGAATTGATTTGCACGTGAATTTGGCTACAATTAGCAGAAGCAGTTACTAACTGTGAAAAAAGTGCAGAATTGGTAATCAGTAAGGACTCTGCCTCCATTTAACTTAGTACAAAAGCTGTGATAGTCAAAATAAGCAAAATTCAGAGTCTGTTTTCGTACATTGCACAGTGTCATGGCTTAAGCCCAGACAGTAACTCAGAACCACACAGCCGCTTACTCACTCTCCCCCTTCTTCACCCCCTGCTCCCAGAGGGGATGGGGAGGAGAACTGAATCCAGGACACACAGTCAAGAGTAGTTTGTCTCTGAGAAGTTAACTTCTTTAGTCAGGTCCACATCCATCAGGACCCTAGAGTTGGGTGTGGTAAAAGAGTTTCCAAAAGTTTGAGTAGTTCTGAGTTTGAATCTTGAGTTGTTCCTGCCTTTATGATGGAACAACTGTTGACTATTCTTCAGATACATTTTTGTTTAAAACTGTATGTTTCAAACACAAATAAGTTGTGTTTTAAAAATTCCTGTGAGAACTTGCAATGGCAGAGAAAGCACTTCTTATGAGAAGCACAAGGTACCTGGTCTGATAACACCCAAGACTGGTTTGTTTTTCTAATTTGTGAAAGGCGCAGTTCCTTACAATTCTCACTCTGAATGGCTAAGTTTTAGGTTGCAGCTAAATAATGTTCTCTTCTATCCCTACTCATTTGGAAATAATTACCAATGTAATAATTACCAGTGTTAAGAGATTGGGTTGTTTATCATAGAGACTTTTTAAATCCCCCCTCATTATCCTCTCGTATTGTTCTACAACTCCCAAGTCCTGAATTGCATTAGTACTCACTGACCATAAATCCTAGTGTCTGCCACCAGCAGCTCTGTTGAAGAAGAGGAGATGCAAAAAGATGAAGAAAAAAGGGAACCACAGATAGAAAACTTAATGTTGTTGAAAATGATCAGCAAATTATTACCTGATTTGTATCTCGTGCCACCAACTGCATGCCTAGCAGGAAAGTGGAATACCATTAAACTAGTCATTTCCAGTACCAGTAACAAGCAATGCTACTGACAATTTCAAACACACAGAGTGTCCACTGGATATTAATCCTAGCTAATTCTCAAACCACAAGTCCTTTGCACAGTCCTTAGCATGAGCTACAGTCACAGTCTGTAAGTATCTTGGGTTTGCTATGCTGACTCCTTTTCACAAGTGTCAATTTGGTTACTTACAAAAGTATATAACTTAGGCAGCAGGGTTTGGGATTTTTTTTAAACTTTAAAAGTATCTGCCAATAGTTCTACAATTTTTGTACATCTTGCTCCCACCAAGAGCTCTCATTCTCACAGAACCACCAGCTTCCAGCCTCCAAAACCTCAAACCCAGCAGTGCCCAGAGCAAACAAACCCCCATTTCTTCTGTCATCAGAAGAAATGGCATAAGGAAGTGAGATCATTCTAGAATATGTTGTCCTCCTAAACCACATGATGCATTCAGAGAATTAAATTTTCAACAAGTCATTTACTGATAGCCACTCTGCGAGTGCTACTCCACCAGCTTAAGTTTCTTGTGGTTCCACAGGCATTTATAGGACAGGGTTTTGTTATGGAAAGATGCTGTGTGGAAGCATTTCTGTTTGTCTTTCCCTGCCAATGTTTGTTCTTGCCAAACAAGGTCAAAGTTAACAAAACACAAAAAAAATAATCAGTTTAATACCTGCACCCTTTAGTTTTCATAACAATTATGAAATAGCAACCACCCTCATCGAGGGGGGTAAGTGATTAGCTGAAGTGCATTCACTATTGATGGGCAGCAAGTGTAAATGAAACTGCAGCAGCTCAGTGCTGCAGGATTTTAGAGCACATTTGTCACTGACCAGGTTTTTTGAGATTGTTATCATTTCTCTGAAGTGAATACTCTTTGGTGGAACATTTCTTGTAATGGAATATATTTACCATGCAAGTATAACAAGGTGGTATAAATTCCACCACGACTCCACCAGGAGGTAATATCATTATCATTTCCTTTTCCAGAGATATAAAGTTTGCCTTTCTTTTATTTTTTTTTCCCTCTTCTTTTTGTGGAGGGCAGGGTGAGTAGTAAATAGTCACTAAAAGAATAGAGATCCCAGCCAACTGCAGGCTTTAGATCACTGCAATTTTCACTCATACTATGCACTGAGAGATAGCTAAAACACTTCTTATTTTTTCTCAGTTTTATTCTACCAGATACCAGGTATTTTCATCTGGACCCTTCTTTCAGCTGTACTTGTTTATTTAAAATCTATAATATAATAAATATATATGTATCTACACTTTTTTTTTAAATCTTTCTTATCCTTCAGGCTCTCTGTCTCAAAGTAGGTTAATTACTAGTTTCTGAAACTTGGTACTCAGTCTCAGAGTTCTAGTAATATGAACCAAGGCAATGATCTTTTGTTTTGAGAACTAACCATTCTAAATTTTCTTTCCATTCCTTAGACCTCAGTCAAAAGGAATGCAGAACAAGCAGTACAGGCTCTATGATAGGAAGCCATTCAGCTAGATCTCGGGGAGTTATTATTTACCTTATTACACATATTGCAGATCATCTTCTCACTTTGAATTCTATTGGGTTTTTTTACTCTTTCCATGTGTCTTTCCAATTTTGTTCTGCAGCTGTAGCTTAACATAGGACCTGGGAGTCTGGTATAGGAAAGCTTTCATGTTCTATTTAAGACTATTCAGGGAGTTTAAGTAGCTTCTTTCGCAGAAGTCTGCTCCAGACATCAGTGTCAACATTTTTCTTTTCTTTCTATTTTCCCATCTCTTTTATTGGTTTGGCAACCTCAATAACCCGAGGGATCAGACAAGTTAGCAGGAGATAGGAGAAATTTATGGAAACTACCAAGCAGAGTGGGATTGACATGTTGCAAAAGGAAACATTACAGGAGGGATAAAAAAAGAAAACACAAGATTTAATTTGGAATACAGGATGTAATTAAAAGCAAGCAGATTAAATCACCTCACACCACCAGATGAGTGTAAGAATTTGCTAAGTATCAGTAACTGAAGTTACGTAGCACTGGCACCTATGGAAGAATCTTGTGAGGTTCAAGAAATGAAACACATCAGGTATGGTTTGGCAGAGTGATACAACAAATTGCCCTGTTGAATCATCCTGAAGTGGGACAGAAATATGCACTGCTCATGTCCACGATCCCTAAGTGGAATGGAAGTAGAATTCTGCCCTGTGGAGAGGGGTAACTGAAAACATGATCTTTATTTCTTTCATGCTAAAAGTGTTTCATTCAGCACAAACTGGCATAGCACTGCTCAAACAAAGGTTTCATTTGCTTTATTATTCTCACCTTGTTTCATCCTGCAAATGAACTGATGACTCATTTGTGATGAGTATTAGTCATATTACTTAAGATATTACAATGTGCTCAGATGACAATATGAGAAACAGAAGAATGACTCTGCCCTGGAAAGAGATTGTGGGTAGCCTTCAAGTTACAGAACACTACTATCTGGAAGAAGTACACTAATGGCATGCACAGATTTGGTGTCACTGAGTTCCTTGATCCCTTTCCTATTACCTCTGATGGTCCTTCTTTATGGCTGGAAACTATGCCAACTGACAATTACATTCTGAATTGCTGCCTTCTAAAGTGAAAACTGAACAGGCTTTATGTCATCTATAAAACATCCTATGCAGTCCACTTTGTGAAATGCCCCTTGTTTATGCAAGGTCAGGTACATAAGGTGCTATTTGATCACACTGGTCATGCTCTGCAAGATATCCACCAAGTGGAGAAGAGACAGCATTGCAATTTTACCAATTACTAACCATTAATAGAGTCCACTTGACTGGAGTGAGACTCCTTCATTATACATAACCATCACAGTTTATAGAGGTTTTTTTAAGTTCCGTCCTTCAACTTGATTTCTCTGACGATATAATACAAACAAGTACTCTGACTGCTCCATGTCTGTTACCTTCCTCCCCAATCATATCCCTGGCCTGACCTTGACCTATAGCTACACTTTAGCATTTAGTGATAATGTGGTTTGTGGTAGCAGTAACCGCAAAACAGGATCTTCCCAGTGGCTTAAAGCCAGAGCGTTACTCAGTAGCTAATGGTTGGAATGGAATGATAACAGATATGGGTGAAAAAATCTGAGATTTTGCTTTTCTGTTAGTTTGAAATAAGAAGAAAAATCTACACTAGAAGGATCTTTGATCTTGCAAAGTGTCTTTGATTCTGCAAAGTATTCCTTCGAGAAATTACAGTAGTAAAGTGTAGTCCATAGATCTGACATCAATTAATGCCTCAATTGTGTAAATATGGAAAACATTCTACCTAAAAATCCTCGATAATATGTTCTTATTTTTCTTTTTCCCAACACCATTTTATGACAAGTGAGGAGTCAAACTTAGCTTTCGGAACAATAATCTACTGCAGTAAATTGTCATTACAGCAAAAATCTAGAACAAATCTGACCTACAACAGCCTATATTCTAGCAAGCAAATAAATCAAATATGTACTCAGTTATCACTGAAGTATACCCTTCACTCTGCATAATACCTTGCATAATTTCCCAGGTAGGAAATGTCATAAGGTGCTGCTACACTTCATTTTTTTAACCATGTAAGCATTGTTTGTCAATATGGTAGTGCAGCCTGAACACTTTTGATAAGCTTTTGGTGCATGAATGAAGAAATCTCATTTCCAGAGAGAAATTTATGATCTGTTCATCACTCTTTAATAAATATATTTTCATCACTACAAAGTTACTATACAGATGATTCCAGTTCTAGGCCTTAGTTAATCAAATTAAGTCTATCATTGTTTTAATACACTGAAATTATTGGTGACAAAATATTAGGCTAATGCTTATCTTGATTGTCTCCATTCTCATGGTCCTGCAAATGCTTCCGTTTTTAAACTACTCTTGCCCTTTGTGGGAAAAACAAAATGCTCAATCCAGCCTGTGATGGCATCTTCCTTTCACAGAAGATCGGCCCAGTCTGAAGCTGCCCACTCTATGACTGGTACACGAGCTCAAAACAAGATTAATTCCCCTTAGTGATATATAACTACACAAATTTTTAACTGTAAAATATTTTGAATTTATTTTCTAAGTATTGACATAATGATAAAAAGTTAAATTACCTCCAGGACATGAGAAAAGACTTTGATTAAATATTTTTGAAGGATTTTTACATGCTGTAAAAGTTGTTCTTAGGCATTTTCTTTACCCATTATGCAAATATGTCAACTCATTAATAATTCAAAATAGGCAATACATTAATAATTAGGATCCCCCATTACAAATCTGACCTTTAATTGAATTCTATAGAAAGAGACTGTGAAAAATGAGCCTCTTGATTTATGCTAAGAATAAAGGTTAAAAAGCGTTTTCCTAGTAGATCTAATTTTTATCATTATTGCCTAAGCAGAAACATTGAGATAAAATTTTTTTTTCCCAGTTCAAACTGCATTTTTTGGAAAAGCTACTTTTAAGAAAAAATACCAAATGATGTTCATTTATGCATGGTTTAGTACAATGTGTCACTGAACAAGTGATATAGCAATCATAGGTACTTCAGAGGTTTGAAGAAAGTCAACCCTTTTCCTTCATTTCTCTTTGCCAAATCACCCATGGGCTTCATGATTACATAATTCTTCAAACTTAACTAATTCTTCTTCATAATTCTTCTTGTTAACTTCATCATAATATTTAAAAGTAAAAGCATTAACTGACTTTATAAAAGAATGATTGCTTCCAGGTATAGAAAAACTGACAAACTGCTACAGACTCTTGCAGTGCTGAAAGGATACTGCTGCTGTGATTATTTGGCCTTCTGTTCTTAGTCCTTCCCAGAAAAGTTGTGTCTGCAATGCAGTTACAACTTTATAAACAGATTTATTTCTTGTAACGCAAAAACATAATTACAATTAGAATACCCTTAAAGAAATGGAAGGGGAAAGAGGAAACTGCCAATGAATGCAACAGAGAATGAGTAAGAGGAGGATTCCCCCAAAAGGACTGGATGAACATTTTATCTATACAAAAGCTTGGGAAAAAATCTGTTACATGTCTTGCTGCAAAGTATATCAAGCCTCAATGCATATAGAGGGGTGTTGCATGAAAGCCATAGTAACCTAATGAAAGTTTGGACTTTTTATTTCATTTCATAAGGATCTAAAGTCTAAGAAAACCTCTTGGATGTCCCAGTAGAAAAGGTTACATTTTGGCTGGTAAATCAAGAGTACCATTTGGTGCTGTAGTGCACAGCAGAATCAATTATTGCTATGTAAGCTACCACATTGGTACAATGCCCTTTAAAAAGTGTTAACTTTGAGAAACTATAAATGTATCAGATTAATAGATACCATCCACTTGAACAATTAAAGCAGCTTTTTCACTGACATATGATTTGAATATAATTAAAAGATCATAGCCTTTCTGCTCCTAAAACGGATAAGAATATCATGACTAACTGTAAATCCTTGTTCATACTCATGTGTGTGATATTCATTTTTCCAAGCCACCAATATGGATACACAACAAACTACCCCAGCCGCAACCACACTGAACAGCAGCTTCGCAGGCACTTTGTCAGTCCCCTGTACAAAGTGTGAAGGAGTTGCACATATCTGCATTTTCATAGTAGAAATTCAAAACCACCGGTTTCACCCAAAAGTACTTACATGCAACAATAACATTAATATGACTATAATTTATCAGCTCCCAGAAAATAAATAAATAAATAAATAAATAAATAAATAAATAAATAAATAAATAAATAAAGCAGATTTGTGTTCAAAAGGGCTGGCACTTCTGAGTTTGCCTGCAGCAAAACACTGCTGTGAGGTCTAATGCTCTGCTTAGCAGTCTGAAGGGCTTCTAAGTTCATTCTTGCAGTAAAATATACATTACACGGACTTAAACTGTCCATTGCCTAAAAGGCACTACAGCCAGGAGAGTTTCAATTATGGTGAAATTGAACTACAACTAATGTTATGAAAGTGACCAGCAGCTCTCTCATTAAAGGGCACAGCATGACACTTCCTACAGAGGATTTTACATCACACTCCCAACTGTACCAGAAGAGCTGGAATATGAGTTGGATGTGCAATGGCCAGGCTGCTCAGAGGGCTTAGCACACACTGCAACTTGGCCTGGTCTGGGTTCAATAGTCTTTGTATGGTTAGGGAATGAGGAGGGCTCTTTGCTCCTCAAGCCAAGTGCACTCATACCACCTTCTTAACAAACACAGGGTTCAGGATAAAGTTTATAGGTGACTCTTGTCCATAACTCAGTCTGTGGTGCTCCCACTTTCCAGCGAAAGACCAGTCTAAGAGCCAGTGCCCACATCATGCTCATCTCTTCAGCATTCAAGTTCTGCCAATTTCTCTCAGGTAATTAGCAAAAAAGCACTTCAGCACAAATTGCAAAGTTTTCTTAGTACTATCATTCTTCACAAGTTCAAATAAATTGCAAAAAAGACTCCATTCCAGCCTAGAAACTGTGTGTGTCCAAAAGTATGTTGCCAATTACTAGCAATATTGCTAAAGCTTTATGTCTGCTACCGTTGGTATATACAGACATTTGCACATAATATTTTAGAGGGTAAACTCCTGAAATTGTAGCATGACTTGGAACATACCTCCTCATTCCAAGATATCAGACAAGAATTTTTTCTACTGTAACAAAACTTATTTTTACTTTTCACATCTCTACCACTACTTCAGTTGCAGCAAAACTACAGTGAAGACTGCTCCTCACAAGTGCAACAAGTTCTTCACGATGTCAGGGGAAAGATAGCATTAAAGTAATTGATTTCTTTCATAGATTGGAAGAGTGTTTTCAATATATTTTGATTTTTCTCCAGTGATTCCCCCTTTCTATTTGATTGTACCTGTACTAGATAGAACTGCAGACACCATTTAAAAGGAAAAGAGGAGGAGGGAAGGGGGGTAATTGTCATTATTCTGCTCTGTTGCCATCTGTTCCACCTATGGAAGAAAAAAAACTTTTATTTCATTATCAAAAAGGTTGCAGAAGTGCAATTGATTTTGTTAAGAAGCAAAGACTCATTATCGTTCCAAAGGCTGGAATTGTGCTCATTCCCCTGGACTCCCTAGATAACAAAGAAATAAAATTTAACCCAGCAATTCCTCCACCAAAAATTTACTTGTAACTAAAGATCATCCTTTAGAAAGACTTCAAACTGAGTTAAACTCCTTACCCAATGAAGAATTTTCTATGACTCCTGGAAACTTTCCCCATTACTCAATTATTGTCATTGTTTAAAATAACGATTTTTTTTCCAGACTGAGAAATATCTGCACATATATTTCTTCATGGAGCTAGATATAATTATCTTATAAAGCATTTGTCGTATTTTTCAAATTATAAATGGGAAATAAAGCATATCATCAAAGTTACAAAAGCAATGTGGAAAAATGAAGTGATAAAAATCCCCTCAAACTAAGTATATTGGTTCTTTATACTGGAATACGAAACATGATTTTTAGTAGTATTAGCTACCCAGTTATTCACACATTACTGCCTACATTATAGAAAAGTGGTTCTTTTGCAAATATTTGCACTAAAAAGGACAGCAAATATTTACATCTTTTGTATTAAAGTGTAAAATTGTCCCCCAAGATATTTGCTCAAATAAGACAATAGGTCCTTGTCTCACAAACAGAAGACACTTAAAATTGTTTATGCCTGTGATAAGCGATGTCAAGGGTGTTAGTCTTTTAAGCAGAACAATTTTTGCTCATACATTAACAGTCCCAGACTTTTTCCACTATTTAAAAATACCTTATTTGAAATTTCAGGACTGCAAGCGAGCACAGGACTGTGCCTGTGGTCTGCAGAGAAGGGAAGGATGGAAGCAGGGAGGGCAGGAGAGGTGGATGGACAGATGGGAAGTATTAAATTCTCCGCTCACTAGTAACTCTCATGGCAGGGACCTGAAATGTATGGAGCAGACCCTTCATGTGGGCAGCAGATGCATGTGAGCCAGCACCTCCTTAGCTGAGATAGTGAGGTGTTCCCTGCTGCTGCTGCGTGCTGCACTCGAGCACTTTCTGGTCATAACACTCCACGTCTCACCAGCAGTGTGGGAATCGTAACCATGGCTAGCTGGGAGCTTCTAGATCTTTTTGTTAGACGGGTGATGTTATAGCATATGCACTGGAAGGGGATAGCTCTTCATGTTGCAGATAGCTATGAAGTTGTATGTTAGGAAAAATAATAAAACCATAGATAATGGTCTGAAAATCACATCTCAGGAGACCTCTGTAAAAAATCTTGCATATTGGAATCTCAACAAAATTCAGCAGCTCACCGAAATTTTAAAAAGAGACACAACAACTAGATAATTATCTGGCTTTGCACTAACCTAAAAAAAAAGCCAACAAAACCTGTGGACCATGCCTACAGGAAAAGATTGAAATCCTTCAACTCTAAGTGACACTAGATCAGGCAAAAGCTGGGGAAAAAAAGAAGTCATAGAGCTCCCAGAGAGGGATGTTACTCACCTTTCCATCCCTTCCCATTAGTAAGCATTCTGGAAATGTTCCTTCAGAATTTTGCTTGCTTTGTCACCTGTCTCATTTATTTTAATGCCTTTAACCATGCTGTAAAATGCCATCGCTCACATGTTCACATTAGCTCTCAGAGAAAATCTAACAACTCTGTTTGTCCAGTGCCCCAGAGCAACATCTCTATTGCTCAGCACCAGCATTCCAGAATGTTCAGCACCAGCATTCCAGAAACAGCAACAGCCTTTTAAAATATCTCACTTCCTCCAGGTCCATGGATACTCTTCAATTTCTGAAGCTATGCTCTTCCACAGCCAATACACCCCACATTTTTGAGTAATGCAGCCATTTCCAAGATGCACATATACTTTTAACGGCTTGTGACAAAGGAGGCAGGAACTGCTGTGGCTCCTGGCAAAATCAACATGGATATTTATCCTCTCTTCGTCCTCACAGCCTTCCACAACAGATGCCACCCTTCCAGTTACCAGAGGTGACTCCAGCCACCACAATGGGCAGAGAGTGGACTGGCTGGATCACACTAGGGAAACAGCCCTGTCCACTGTGCCAGCAGCTGGCCCTGCAGACTTTTCCCATTCACTGACTGTGGATACCAATGTGCTTCCAGTGGCAGGGAAAGCTGTAGTCATCTAGCGCACTCTGGGAAATCTTCAAAAACCAAAAGCCATGTTTACATAGCGCCAAACACCAGGTAAGGCTGCCTCGATTTCCTCAGCAACAAAAATGTGACAGAAGCCACACAACACACAAGCAAGGAACTACCTTGAGAGTTTATACCTCTGTGCACAGACAGCGCCATACAACCCATGCACAGAGGCGACAAAAATATCTGGAATTTATTACCAAACAATCAGATATTTAGGCACTCCAGCTTTTTATAAGTCACCAGCAAGGAGCTAGCCCTGCTTCTGAAACACTTGTGGCAACAGAAAATTCCTTTGCAGTCCTTAAAGGAACTATATGTTTGCAATAAAACATAATTCATAACTGCAGTGCTCTGACCTACCTTTGAGGCTGTTTTTCAGGACCAGGTAATTTGTGACTACATGAGTTTGCACTGGCGATCTGTTAGTGCTGTGCATGATTCTAGGTCTTTTTAAAGACATTATTATCAGTCTTTTAACCAAGAAGAAATTTTGTGGGAGGAGGACATCTAGTGATGTGATATATATTTACATGCTTAGCTGTTTCCATGTGCAGCTGAGCTAGCAAATTACAGAGGACTTGAAGAGCTTTAAAAGTGTGCAGGTATGCAGCTGACTTTACCAGAAAATAGTAGACCTGGGGATCTGATAGAGCAGGCTCCAAAACAACAGCTCTAATTTGCCTAGATAATTCTTAAATCGACCTTTTCCAAATTAGATGTTGCAAAGATTTAGTGATAATTCCCACATATCTCAACTACAATGATGCCATCTCCAAAGCCGGATTTGTACTGGCTCTAATCACCACCTACACAATTCATGTAGAATGACCATTAAAATCATGATACATTTAGTGGCAAACATTTCCCACTGAAAGACAAGATGCTCAGCATAGAAGCAGCTCTGAAGTATAGTGATATCTTCTCTTTTTAAATAGAGGGGATTTTAATTTTCCTGAAAGCAAGAATTATTACATCTACAACTGATAAAAATCAGGGCGGTTTTATTGTAACTTATCTGAATTAAGTATTTTTCAGTGAAACACTGGAAATTCAAAACTAAAGACAGAAAAATACAGTAACGATTAGAATAATCATTATTAGTACATGCTTTTGAATTGAATATTACTTGGAGAAAAAAATAGCATATACCACCAACATAAAATAAATGTCAGCATTAAAGTCATGTGAAAACATTAGCATCTGCATTTATACCATTTCCAGCATGATAACAAATATCCCCTTCATATTTTTCAGAATAAAACCAAGGAATTATGGTAAAATAATAAAATAGATAAGGAAAAGAGTCAGTTAAGCATTTACAAGGGAAAAAAGAAAAAAAGTTATTAAAATGTTGATTAAGTAAGTCTACAAAGACATATATTTGCTTTTATATATTTGCTGTTTTGTAATTCAGGGGCTAAAATTAGCTGCACCAGTAAATCTATAGGAGCATCTTGAACATGCAGGTTATTGATTGTGTTATAAGTATGAATAGCATGTCCCATAAAATTGACTTCCATCTCTGATATAGAAGGATTATCTTCAAAAAATATTGCGAAGAAAGCACTTGCACGGTGGAGGAAACAGAGTTGTTCATTGAGATTGCTCCCTTCAGTGTGAAGTATAACAAAAGAAACACCCACAGCCAAGATAACTTTTGATTTGTATGTGTATGCAGGGGACAACACTTCCATAATTCCTGTAACTAGCATTACAGAAAAAAAATATGGCAAAAAATATAATCACCATATTTAGGAAACAGCCCCTGGAAAAGCCTCAACATAGGAGAAATACCAGAGCACCTGGACAGCTGTGCTGCATTGCATGTTGTTACTAGCAAACATCTCTCTAGCCTGGGCCACCAGACACTGCACTCTTGGCCACTACACTGTTTTGTAAGGCAGATACATTCTCAGGATCTTGCTCAAGTTCACTCAGGAAGCTCATGACTGAATCAGAAATAATGAGATCCTACTGAGCCTGGCCAGCCCCTTTTTGGTGAGCTGGACTTCTTCTGTACACTTCAGTTTGGTGGAAAAAAACCTGCTAATAGCTTACAGTTCTTTGCTAATTTATTTGAACTAAGCTGATAACTGTTCAGGTTGCAGTTATGTTTGGGTGCTATAAGCAAATGCCAACAACTGAAAATCTCAAAGTCATGGGGCACATCCAGAAGGATTAAAACATTTTAAAATCATATCAAGCAATCTCATTCCTGACTCCAGACTGAAACACGATAATTTCTACAAGAACAAAATCCAAACTCAAAATGGACTATTTCTGAGAATAGCTTATATTGGCAAGTTGTATAGACTATGAACATTATAAACCTAGATATCCATAGATAATATCAGAAGTAACAAAAAGTCATATCAAGCCAAGAACTTACTTATTACTTACTTTGATAGTTAAATGAATATTGCTATAGCCACAGACATACTTGGAAAACAGTTCTCAGTTTTCAATGCCAACTTAACAGCTGTGATAAGCAGGACACGTGGGTATGCTGCTTCAGTCTTCTTCATAAAAATCAGAAGCTTGTGGAATATTCCTCATGTGTTTTCCATAACCTCTTAGAAAATCTGTGTAGTAACCACAGTACTGAAACTACTGTGGGGTTTGTGCAAATAACTCTATATTGCCTGATGCAGCTGTGAAAAGCTTTATTAACCATCAAACTACAAAAAAAAACCAAAACCATTATTAATTTCAAACTTTTCCCTTGCTTCCCCTATTTCAATTATTCATAAACTTTACACACCTTTCTTTGAGGCTCCAAACATGCTGACCCACAACTAGGAACAGAAGATTTGTGGGAAGGAAATTCCTAATGGGGCTGAGCTGGTAAAACTGCACAGGATAGGACACACCAGAGCACAAAACTGATGTCAGTGATGACAATATAGTAGGATCAGTGACTGAATTTGTGAATCACTGTGTTGCATACATTTACCGTGATGAAAAACAAATCACGTTTTCAATTAGAAGATCTGGAAATGTGAAAATTTCAGAGGTTTTAGGCAATATAGTGAATAAGTACAAAGTAGTTTGGTTTTTAACATGTTATCCATTTTTTTTACTGCTTTTAATTATTGTCTTCATATTCAGAGTATTTTCTATTTCAGTTAATAGCAAAATTTTAACTGGAACAGAAATATTTGTTGCATCTTATTCCAAGTCATACACTGATAGAATTAGGAAATATATCTTCAATAGAAATAAAGTCAGATAAAAAGGAAAGCTGTCTTTTACCCCATTGCAGAGCCCAAAGAAGGTGTTTTTCTCATTTTATACTACTTTTATTAGCCTGAAGACTGTCTGATGACATCCTTAAGGAAACCAGTTGAATTCTGTACTATTGCCTATTGCTGCACTTCCTCAACAATTAATACAGGTATAGAAAGCATATGACTGTTTTATATACAGAGAAGATTACCCTAAATTTAGTCTAAAAGACTAAAATTCTTTCATTTTAGTCCACTGAAGTTGGCAGCAGCAGGAATACTGAGCAACTTTCTCAGGAAAAGTAATGCTGGGTGCCTTTCAGTTTTATTACCATAAATTATTCTTAAACTCCACTGATTATTGAAATAAAAATTCCATCTCCCTTACACATTGACAATTTCTTTCAGGAAGAGGGGAAATTTCTTTGTCATGCAGAAAAATTTCATTCCAAAGTTTTTTAACAAAATTGGCATTGACATAGCTGTGATTATTACAGTCAAGCTTCTGATTTTTAATATTTTCAACCTGACAGATTTATTTCTTCTCAAATAAATAAAAAAAATCCTTCTTAGAATAAAAATATATAGCTTCCTTATATTTCCTGATTCTGAAAATTACCAGGTGCCAAGCTGTGAACATAAGGAAATTGAAGACCCTTGAGGGTGACCTTAAGAACCACAACGGTGGGGAATTGTGATATAGTGGTTTAGGCAATTTCATTGCAGCTGCTCAGCACTAGAAAAATGAGAAATGGGTTTTCTATTACTAAATATAATGAATTCCCTTTCTATCCTGTCGCAAATTGTCAAACTTCATTAATGAGAAGATAGATGTGGTGCATACATATATAAAGGGTAATATGAATATACATATTTAAAATGCTAAGCGAAAATGCAAGAGGAGAAATGTTGCATATTGCTACAGCAGGATTCTTTCTCTGCATCAGATACTTCATGATTGTTTCTAAATAAGTTATTTCAAAATCAGCCAACATAGCACTGTAATGCAACTTCTACATCTTCAAAGCAATTTCCTATTATTTGCAAAAAATGGCTACATGGTCTTCAGGTGCATAGATGCAGCTCAGTGGTTATATTTCAGAATAATATTCAAAACACATTTAACTTTAAAGCATGGGTATCCAATGGAACAAGGCAACTACTTTTAGTTAGAATTAGGTTTAAATATCTTGCTGAGTCAGGGAATAAAATACATCATCATTTAATAATAAATTGACTTGTGCTTTTGTCTTTGCAACTACATTAAATTCAGCATGGCTTAGCTTGATTTTGAGGACAGCAAAGGCTGTCTTTTATTCTTTAATGCAATATATGCAAAAATTGTACTGTCGATAAGAAATGTTCAGGTTTCAGTTGATAATCAATGTAAAATACTTATAAATATAATTTATGACAAAAACAAGATTGCAGGAATCCACCTCATGCAAATCTCAATTTATCCCCAGTCTTACGCCTAGACTTTTGCTAGTTAGACAATTCTAAGGATGCAGATGACTGAAATCATTGCTACATCTGCAAATTCCATGGAGCTCTATTAACTCAGCAGATACTCTGAGGTACAGTATGAGCTTACACATATCTTGAAGGCAGGATGAGACCCGCTGCAACCCACAATCTTTTCTGGCACAAGACCCAACTTAAATTTCTTAATTCTCTGAGAACAAATTATAGGTAAACTTTCCAGAATGTAGAAGTAGTATTTAGACATTTAGTAATATCAAAACTTCTGCAACTACAGAAATGAAGATAGTCACATACTTCTACAGCAAGTAAAACACGATGGATTTCTCCTGTACGAAACTGCACAAAAAATGAGATGAAGGAAGTCATTGAGAAACCACAATACATCCAATGTCAGAGTAGAAAAAATGTTTCGGAGCAATTCAAAATATCCTTCCGTTAGGAAAACTGAAACTGCAAGCTCTGACCAGAGGCAGCAGAGAAGTCTGACCATCTGGAAAAGAGTTTTTCTTTATTCTTTACTAGGGGAGACCAACATAGCTGACTTCCAGTATGTGCTCAGAAACGCTGCAGCCCCTGGTCTTGTATAACTCAATTCTGGTCACGTCGTCTCCTCCAATAGACCCTGCTGACAAAGTACTAGCTTTTGAGGTTCACTGAAAGTATCTAAAAGCGAGGACTTTATTCTTTCTGAGCTATTCTGCAATCACAGACTCCACAGGAGGTTGTGTCCCTGTATCTAACCTCTTTACTCACTACCCAAATCCTCCACAACATTAATTAGATTGATGCTGTATTAGAAAGGATTTTTTTTTCTTGTCTTCTCTGCAGTCGCCTCAGAAGTGTCAAAGCTACATCAAACCTGATCACTGGATGTGCACCATGGCCTCCCTCAGGGCTCCTGAGGTCCACGTCCTCAGCCTACACATCCTACCTTCCTTCCAATGGAAACCAAGGCAGAACAGACACAGCAGGGGGTTGTTCAAACGCACCCAGCTGTTATTTGTGTGCACAGTCAGCGCAGCAGCCTTCCAATTTAAACATAGCCAAAGGGCTTTTGCAAATTACTTACCCCTCAGAAATTTTGCTCTAGTACTTCTCCCTCTGTCACATGCTTAGCGCATTGCTCTGTCCCATTTATGCAGGACTTACTTAGCAATCCTGAATTTGAGAGACAGTCTAGAAAATCTGCTAAACTTTTAAGTTCCAGAAATTAAAAAAGAAATAGAATATTGATATGGAGTAATAAATAGGAAATCTGTATTTCAGTTCTGCAGAGAAAGACTATTCCATCTTCCTGAAGTATGCAGGAGTATGTTGTTATTTGTACCCACACTCCAACCTATAATGCTCTTGAAAGCAAAGCAGGCTTAATTATCTAAACGAATGTGAACTAAGAGTGTGTATAATGTCACATATTTGTCACACATGGCTAGCCATATCACACAAAAAAATGCAGTTACACAGGTCTGAGCACACCACCTTCCCCATAAATACAGTTCAAGGCACCAGTAACTCTCCTAAAATTAACAGAATAAAAAAGTAGTGAAATAAGGATCTATTAAGGTAAAGGATTTGTTCTTAGGGAAATGTCCTTAGGAAATAAAAAATATTTCACTATTAATTTTTAAGAGTGGGTGATCTTTGCTCTGGACGATTTTCACATATAAAATTGGAATATCCCTTCAACTGAAGACACCAGCTGAGATCCTCACCTCGTCCAATATCACAAAAAAGCAATCAGTCATATTTAAACATTACTATCTATCAATATTACGTCACATTGCGATTATAAAGCAGCGGTACAGCAAGTGTCGCGCATGCAGGTGTGAGCATAGAAACAGAAACACCAGCAGCCCTTACAACCCGGTCAGCGGCAGTTACCATCCGCCGTTTCTCGGTGTTACCCGTGGAGACCTCTAGTGGGAAAAGAGCAGCAAGGCTTTAATTTCTTGGGAGACGACAAAATTGAACAGGCTTCTGTTTTAAGTGACCTGCTAATCCACCAGAACCCTAACCGGATCACTCCTTTTTAGCATAAAGAGCTCAAAATACCAGTGAAGGAGAAGCGCCAGGTGATGAGCAGTAGTTGACAGTTTGCACTGAGGAGGACAGGGGTCCACTGGTGGTACACTGGCTAGTACAAGGTGAGTTTCCCCAGCAGCTAGGCTCAGACGCTTGGCCTGCCTGGTAGCTGGTACACAGACCCCAGTCTCCCCACTGCTGACACCTGGACACAGATGATCTCGACGCCACGGCCCCTCTCCAGTTGCTGGCACAGACCATTTTTCCAGCACGCACATGTGCACTTGCGCAGAAACCCAGAGATGGCCAGGACTGCCCTTGTCCTACAGTAGGCACACACACATAAAGGACTCATCCACTTACAGGACCCACTGACCCTATAGTCTCTCCAGCACCTGGCTGAGAACTTCTACTGCTGAGCTACTGTGATCTATTCAGCGAATTTCAATGAATGGGCTTTCCAGTTCATGTATCCTTTTCCAGTTATACAAAACTGAATGAAAGAAAGAAAGACCAGAAACATTTCTCTACTACTAAACTAAATGTGTATCTCTGCATTCTTAGCGAGTAGAGAGATTTCTAGGAATGTGCATATATTTATGAGTACTTGTGTTATGTACTATACCCCCGCAAACAGCTTAAAGATATCTCTAAATGATCTTATAGACTCTACATATTCCACTTGGAAACAGAAGAACAGTGAGAAGTAACACTACTATCAAGAGAAGAGAACATGTTGGGACAGCCTGAAGCAATAAACTCCCCTCCTCACTGTAAACAGCAATGGCACCAGCATAGTAATAACTCTTAAAAACATTAACATGAGAATGTAGAGAACAGTTTTACATAAGATTCAAAGGCAACAAGTTAATAAATAATTTACATGCTACACTTATTTATATTGTATTTCATGTTTCCTAGGGACACAACACAACTTCAGTAGCACTGACAGATGGCAGATTGTCTCCATAGAGTTCTGGAAACAATGCTCTGCAAAATACTGGTCACTACAGCAAAACTAGTGCTTAAGCTAAAAACTGGTGGGCACTTTTCCTTTTTGGCAAGGTTCTCATGCTAAACTATCCCAGTCCAAAACAGTTTAAAATTCAGCAAGTAGTTTAAATGCAGAATTGTAATATTAAATACATTTTGTATTGAATAGTGTGCCAAAAGAACAAGCACAGAAGATTTTGTTTTCTGCGAATTTTCATAGTAATAAAAATTTATTTTTATCAAAGTATTACATAACCCTGGGATACCATGAGTAACAGTTCTATAATACAGAAATAGCATCACATAACTAATAAATGACCTCGCTCAGAACTGCCAGGTTGCAGCTTATTTTAGCTGATGTGACAAGGAAATGTATAGGGACTTTTAACAGAATGAGATCTTACTAACAGTTAAATATTGCACAGACCTTATCCTAGATTTTTTTTTATTATTATTAGTGTTATTACACAGTGGTGTATTTCACTGACCATGTATTACAAACTCACCCCCCAGATTGCCTTCAAACTCTAACAGTTTTCCTCTGCTATCTCACATGAGCATAGGGAACTTCTTCAAGACCTAGGGTGATTTCAGCTGACCCAACAGGTAGATATTCGTAGCTGCACCAAGAGTATAAACTCATCTTTTACAAGTGAGAGACAATGAGTGGGCAGAAGTAAAGTAGTTTCCTATAGGAAGAGTCAGCCTCAGGAGCAACAAGATTGATCGCCAGTATTAACAAAGAAGATAAACCAAAGGCAGGGTGCCAAGCATTATACAACTTGCATGACATGCATTTGTAGCCCTGTCCCAAAGGCCACCCCAGATCTCATACATCTTACTGTGCGTGGCTAGACAGCTGCAGTTTTTCTCTTACCGCGCACACCCAGTGGGTAGAGTTTTTGACCAAGTAATATTTTGTATTTGTTTGCTTGCACTTTCCCATAAAAGCAGCCCAGGAAGCAATAAAAATTTCTGGCTGGCAGACATCCAGCCTGAAGTGGACAGAGAATGGGGAGAAACTGGCCAAACTAATGAAAACATCACAGGTTTCCCTATGCCACAGGCTAATATTTAAGAAAGCTGGCAGAAGCATTGTATTCCTTCAATGCTGGGTACATGCATTAAACAGCCTATTCTAGTAGGTGACTTTGCAAGACCTTAAGGTTGGGTAGGGGTTGTAGATTGCTTTGAAAAATGGGTGTTATACCACCCAGGAAGACTCCTAACCTAACTGTATTTATTTTCTGTGGTCCTAAAACATAATCTGTCCCTAAGAACTCTGGTGCTAGGCAACTTCTCTATACTTTGCACCTGCTAATGAATTATGCTCACCTGAAGAGACAGCAAATAATTTTTTGTTGTCGGTCATGACAAAACCACCCCTAGCTTACATGCTCAGTATCAAATTCATATGACATACTTTTCACAATTGATTTACAGGATAAACAAGTACATGAAACACAGTAAGTTTAAAATGAATGAATAAATGAATCAACATGTCTCACTGGAGCCCTTCACAAAGAAAAAAAAAAAACTGAAATACGCAATAAAGTTACTACAAAATGCAGTACACACATACATCTACTGAATTACATGTCTGTATTACCACAGTACTTCGATAAGCTGTAATCGTGAACCAAGACAAACTACATCAATCAGCATGATATAAATGACAAAATTTACACTATTCCAGTGCAGTTACGCTGAGAAATGTCTCAGAAGCAGAATGCAACAAGTGCTTATAAGCGTCTTTCCCACAGCTTAAATTACAGGAGTATAATTTTGCTGCACTTAGAAAACACTGTTAACCTAGGTTTTAGAAGTCAAATATGAAAATGGCGAGGAGCTGGATTATAGAATCATAGAATCATAGAATCATAGAATAGTAAGGGTTGGAAAGGACCTCAAGATCATCGAGTTCCAACCCCCTGCCATGGGCAGGGACACCTCCCACTAAACCATGCCATCCAAGGCTATGTCCAACCCCACCTTGAACGCCGCCAGGGATGAAGCATTATGGTGTACAGGAAACTGTGAGCAATCGAGACAGCCCTCTAGAATTTCTGATTATTCTGTATCTAAAAAGCTGAACCTCTTTTGCTTTTGTAAGTAGAAGCATTTCATTTTGTAGTACTGATACGTCTTTATTTCACATCCCAGAAGATGGCAGCAGTGCCGCAGCATTTCATGGATTTAGAGACGCTGTTTGCTCAAGCCTGGCTGTGCTTTTTTACAGTTAATATTATTTAACCACTAAAGAAGTAAATATTCCTTATTATCACTTTGCTGCTAACATAGTGTTTGTGCCTGATGCTCTACCACCTATTCACAGGTTTCTCAATTTACTTTAATGAACCTAAAATGAAACTAAACCCACTTGTACTAAAACACTATTAATGGCCTTCTACAAGGACATGCAATGCTATTTATTTACTATTTGCTGACACTTAGGAGATATTAAAAAATACTAAAAGCTCTGTGCTCCCTTAAGCATTACATTCTGTTTCTCCAACTCTCCCATAGAGGTTTAAGAGAAGCCTGAGAAAACTATGAATACCTAATAAAAAAACATTTTCTCAGATTTGCAGTGAAAGAGCATGCACTTTTTTTAAGCAAAGCTCATTCATTACTTTTGTTTAAGGAGGAATAGTTGACATTAACACAGTATACAATATACAGCCTGTAACAGATCCCCACAGTGATGTCCCCCATCACTGTTCTCCCTTTGACCCTGAGCCACAAACTCTCTGTTGACTCATCTCCTGTCCCCAGACAGAGTTCCATACTCTCCAGCCTATAGCTGACATAAATGGCTATTCCCAGAATAGAATAGAATATGTCTGACATTAATAGAAGTTATTTATGTTTGAAGAAGACACATGTCAGTTATCTTCAGTCTTTTTCATTCATTCTCTACTACTTCGTGAAATCACTTAGCACTAGATAGATTTCTATGTATTATTTTCAACAGAGAGAAATATTTGGCAGTTATACAATAGCTATCTTACTTATCACTTAGAACTGTTGACATCCTGATACATCAGTTTTACTCCACTAATTGATATGATTAAATAGCATAGTCAAGGGGCTTAACATGAAATGTCACTGTGCGCTACTCTAATCATGATTCTCAAACTGAAAGTCACACAGAAGGATTTTTTCTGTCCTGATTAGTCTGAAATTAATTCTATACTGAAGGTACCCTGAAAGTGTTTTATCTACAAGAGAGTAATGTAATGCTTCTGCTTGGAATCAGAGGGATATGATAAGGATGGAGATGAATGTTAACAGCTGACACGTTAATTTTAACACATTCAGGTCATTACACTATTACCAAGCAGAGATGTCATTAAAGTAATGAGCAAAACAACTTTAAAATGTGAAAGCACATAGGGACTGCTTTTACCATGTATCCTTTGGTAGCAAAGTCAACTTACAAAGTTCTCGCTCCTCAGTCCTCTCAGCCCTGTCTCTCCTTTCTCCTGCAGAAGCCCATTCCTTACCAGATGGGATGGTACAACCTTTATGGAGCACTTTGTCACTGCAATTATCTCCATTAAAATAACCCATCCTCAAAAGCAAAAGTGTTATTTTAAGCTGTTCTTTGCACCAGTTTTTTGTACAAAAACAAATAAAGAAAAAAAGACTGCTGCAAATAATGGACAGCATACAAGAGACAGCATACAAGTAGGTACCACAGGAAATTATGTGTCTCTAAAAACACTTTGCTGAAAATCAAAGCAAGTTGTACAGCTCTATTTAATAGGTCATATTACTTTATCACTGAAAACCAGAAACAGCGTTCACAGTCTGTTTTCTCAGGGAATAGCTCCAATGAAGCCAGTGTAGTTGAACTGGTGTGAAAATGGAGCGATTTAAAAGTCATGTAAGTTGAGCTTCTAAATTAGATCATAATCAGTGCGCTTCAGCTTAATTTTGTCAGACCATATGCTCAGCTGTAGCCTTTCATAAGGACAAAATCAGGTCCCCCAAGAAATGTGTAAGCAGCTTCTAGCCCTATATGCCTGTGTTCCATGGGACAGGTCTATGTCCTCCAACAATGCCAGCTATAAGAGCTACACAGCTGCAGTGATTCTGCAAGCAGAGATTTCTACGCACTGAAGACAACTCTTGAAACCCTTCTAGCATCCCATAAAGGACTGGGATGGAGGACACCACCATAGTGCCTTATCCTACTCACATTCCAGATTGAATGCATGATCTTGACTTCGCTTTCAGCGAAAGCCAGGTTAGCACTGTATGCATCTATTGCATGCCTTTATTCCCACAAGTAAATAAAATAGAATTAGAAATGCATACATTTCACATTGTGGATATGGTTTTGAGGAACCTTCTGGAAAGAGTTTCACAAGAGCAGCTGTGGGGTTTAGGTACCACAGTCCTGGCCCCCTCAGCACTCCTTTTCTCTGCTGTGCTTTCAATACTGCCCCTTTCTTGCTGACTCCAGCATTCAGCAGCCTGCAAAGAGCCATTCCAGATCATTAACAAAGCAGAACGCAATTAATTATTCTCTGTAGCTAGACTTACAATGCTTAAAGATGGAAAAGAGATTGAAATGAGCTTCAGAGCTTCAAGCGCAATACCCACAGTTCCATCTCTTTATACCAGAAATCTAATTTTAAACCCACCACAGATCTGCAGAGAACAACCCACTGCCTTACTTGATTTTCGTTGTTGATAGGCTGCATTCCATAGCACATGCAGAAATAGAGAACTATTGCAAATACATGATCTCTTTATAACCAAAACCCCTCAAACAGTTAATTTTTTTAACTTAACTGCAAACTTCATCACTTATATTAGACTTTCTTTCCAAACACTGATAAAATCATTAAGCAGTAGAGGCCAAAGAACTGATCTCTGCAGGGTGTCATGAGAAATACAATCACTCAGTAATGATTTCTTATTTATAATTACTATTGGGACTTGTCACTTAATCAGTCCTAAATTCATTAGTGCCATGTTGATTTTGTATCACTCTGGATAATCGATCAAGATGCCATGCAACACTAAGTCAAATGCCTTACAGCAACAAGTCTGCTACATCAAAAATATGACCTTTATCAACCAATCCTGCAATCTCATCAAGAAGTAACTCCACAAGCAAACATTCTATCACTTTGTCCAAGATCAATCTTACAGCTGAGGGACCTCGCAACATCGCTGGTAGTTCTCATCTCCAGCAGCCTGGTCTGGTCTCTGGTCCTCCTCCCTTAACCCACCCCAAGTAATTCTACCTGCTCCTGAAGAACTCCCTTTCCGGTGTCTTCGGGCCGCCCCTGGGCCAGCTCTGTGCTGACAAAAGCGGATGCCCCCTTTTATCCTCTCTCGGGGCATTGTGACTGCTGTGTTGCCAGGTGACATGGAAGTGATGGAGTGATGGGGCCCCCCATGAGCAGCCCCACCTGCCGCCCCTCCACCCAACCTCCTTCCAGGGAAGAGCTTTGGGGTGCTGGCTCTGAGGCAGTGCCTGTGACCAGGAGACCAGGGGACAGCACCTTCCCTTGGTGGCTGTGTACTGGGCAGAGCATCTGGGTGTCCCTGAAGCATCTCTGCCACTTGGCTCCCAAGAACAAACCTGGTGCTGTTACTCTTCTTTCAGACCATGGCAGAAACCGGCCCTGCAGCCACAGACCACCCCTATTAGTCATGTCCACTCTGTGCCAGAGCTGATGGCCATGAGGTCATGCAGTGAGGACCACCAAGGACTTGATCTGGCTGGACACAAACCTTTTTCCAGGGATGCAAGGAGGAGATTTCATTAGCTGCAGGCTGGAGGACAGTCAAAGTGTAACCAGAGCCATATGTTGGGATGGATGATGCCAGGAGACCACCATGGAAATAACACAGGCTTTGGAAAACGAGGGCGCAGAAATTAAACGGGTGTGGTGGAAAGGCTGGTCATTTTCAGACACAGTGTAGAATAATAAGGGAAGACTGAAATAAGGCAAGCAGGATTGTAAACATGCTCAACTGAATTGCACTTGGACTGTAGACAAATACATATACTGTTGTTTTGACTTATGTGCTTGACAAGTAGAACATCTGTCTTCAGATAATACAAGCCTCTGTCAGACTAAGGTGCCCTACTAGACATGCTTGAGATTACTGTCCTGCTATGAAGAAATCTGAAGTACAACAGTAAAAGTATGCCTGCGTGAATCCCTAATAAACAGGCACAAAACATCAGAGTAAGTGACTCTCCAGCATGGATCAAGCTCAGCAATGCCTGCATCCCTGCCTGCGTGCCTCTGCCTGGGTGCTGCTTTCAGGATTCCCTGGTTGGCAAGGTAATGAAACTAAAATTTTGATTCGCATTTCATCCATGGTTCTGTGACTGTTCCTGCGCTGGCTCACACAGCCATTATCACTACCCCAATTGGAACCTCACACAGAGTGAGGCAGACTCAGCACTGCATCTCTGCTCTGGGCACAGCGAAGCACGCCTGCGTGGAGTCCAGCAGGACAGCAGCACCCACTGATTTCGACCGTGGTGTTCCACTTCAGGAACAGAACGTGCAAGTGTTCAGTGTTAACCTGGGAACTAACCACGTTCAAGAACCAAGCTTGCAGCCATGCACTGCCAGAAGCTGTTCCTTTGACAGGTACCCGCGTTCCTGCAGGCAGCACGCCCTCCTCAGTGGAGGACAGTTTGCTCAGGCTCAACTCTTCTGGAGTCTGCCCCCTCACAAAAAGTGCAATGACTCTAGAAGCTCTAATGCCAGTTTTATTTAATGCTCCATCATAAAGCATGCTTGAATAGCCCGTGGGTTGGTTTTTTTTTTTTTTTTGCTCAAAGCCAACTGTGAATATGCAAAAGGGTCCCCCAAAACCCTTTTCTGCTGCAGCTCTCTTCCGCAAAAATCTCCCCCTGATTGCACTACATTACGAAAAAGCTCTTCCCTGTGATGCTGGTGAGGCACTGGCACAGGTTGCCAGAGAAGCTGTGGCTGCCCCATCCCTGGCAGTGTTCAAGGCCAGGTTGGACAGAGCCTGGCACAACCACGTCTAGTGGAAGGGGTCCCTGCCCATGGCAGGGGTTGGAACCGGATGAGCTTTAAGGTCCCTTCCAACCCATTCTGTGATTCTGTGAATTAATGAGCAAATCGAAGGGAAAAAAAAAAAATAAATAAACCCCAGCCCATACAATAGCTATGAAATACCGCACATAAAGCCCTCCCACTCCAAACGAAAAGACGACTGATTTGAAGCGCTGATTAACATCCCGGGACCGGGAGGCTGCTCCTTTACCGGCTGTATCGGCGACAGGTCGAGGCGTCTATATACGGCTGGAGAAGATGGAAGGGGAAAAAAAGAGCTTTCTTTTAAATCTCTGTAACAGACTCGTATGTCGGGACTCTCCCGGCATTTATAGGAACACGGGGGGAAACATAGAGGCTAACGGCCAGAGGAGGCGAGCGACGGCTCTGCTATTCGCTCATCGAGGCTGCTGGACCGCCTTCCGCGGGCGGCCCTTCAAGCCTGCGGGAGGCGGTAGCGCTTGGTCGGGTCTGGATTCAATATGGCGGTGAACGCTGCCAGCAACCCGTCACAGCTCCTGCCGCTGGGTAACCGGCGCCGCCGTCGCGACGCTTCCACTGTCTCGCGGTGTCCGGGCGGAGCGGGGAGGGGGCCCACCTGATGACCGACGGCCTGGAAGGGAGGGAGAGAGAGAGGCCGTTCGCAGGCTCCTCTGGCCTGGTGGGAAGTTTGAATGGGGTGGCGCGGTGGAAGCGCCTCGCGTCAGGCGGGTGCTTCTTTGCTCAGCCCCGGGCGGGGGGGATCTGTGCGTGTAGAGCCGTGTTTGGGGGCCTCTTAGGGAGTCCTCTGGGCCGTGGCTGGGGACAAGCGCTGGTGCTCGGGCTCCCCCCGTAAGGATCCGCGCCCTGGCGGCAGGAAGGAGCTTTGGCTGGGGGAACGTATTCCTACGGCCTTCATCTTGCTGCCTCAGGAACTAGTTTATGTGCTAGCAGCAGAGTGTGCAAGTACACTCTTTAAATATATATTTTTAGTGTCATTTTAGGACAAGAGATAGCACTTCACGGAGTGGGTGATCAGGCATTGGAACAGGCTGGCCAGGGAAGTGGTCACTGTCCCTGGAAGTACTCAAAAATCATGTAGATGATGCCCTCAGTGACGTTATTTAGTGGTGGTCTTGGCAGTCCTGGGGTGATGGTTACGCTTGGAGTCCAACCTTAAAGGTCTTTTTCAACCTAGTTGGTTCTATGATTTAATCTTTTCCCTAATTTTTTGTGCGTTTTGGTTTGGGTTTTTTTGCTGTTGTTTTGTTGTGGTTTTGGTGGTCTTTTTTTCACCAGTGTCTGTGGCAATCACTTACTTGCCACCACAGTGTCAGGGGGTTTGTCCTAAAAAATGTGTGTTCTATAAAATAATCTCTTGTACATGTCAAATCTTTTGTCTGTTTTTATTGACAGAGCTTGTGGACAAATGCATAGGTTCACGCATCCATATTGTGATGAAGAGTGATAAAGAAATCATTGGAACGCTTCTAGGATTTGATGACTTTGTCAGTATCCTTTGGTGCAAGTATTTAAGGCCGTCTGCTTTATGCTTTGGCTCAATTCATGTATTGCTTTTGAGAGGTTTGAGTTCACTGGATAGAGCCTTCTTGTCTGGGTTAATTGTGTTATTCTCACATTTTTATTTTATGGATAAAATCACAGTTCAGTATAAAGTGAAAATAACATTAAATATTTTATTTTTTTTAAATTCGGGGCCTTATTTTTCTTGAAACTGGATTTTCAGATATGGTGTTAGAAGATGTTACAGAATTGTAAGTACTATTTCTGCCTCTAGTTGCTATTTAGTGCTTTGTTTCCTGAGGAAAAATACTGTGCAAGACTTGCAAGCAAAGTGTTCTTATATTTTGGAAACTTGCCAGCTGAATAGTTTATACCTTGCACTTAAACTGTAGAGAGTGATCTATTCCAGACAGCCATGTCATAGAGTAGCTGTTGCATGATATATAGTTGTAGTAAAGTTCCTGATTTGTAGCCTTCATTTTGCATGGGTTGCTTGTTGAACTTTCCAGTAGTTTGTTTGCTTTCACATTTCGTTAAGGTCTGGGCAAAGACTTGAAAAGGTGGCAGACTTAAGGGTGAATATTTATTACTTTTTCAAGCCACATTGTTATTTGAAACCTATTCGGAATATCGGTGGTATTCAAGAAATTGCAGAGATTTAGAAGGTAAAATTGATATCTTTATGTACTGAGCAGAAAAGTACCATGGATCTTTTTATTTGCCAGGTAGCTGTCTCTATCCAGGTGGTCAATTTATGAAGATTGTGCTGCAGTGTAGCTAATTTATCTGTCAGTTCAAACAAATGCTATCTTAATGCAGGGACTTAGTTCTGCAGTCAAAACCGTAATTGTTGTCCCTGGTTATGTGTTCATACTTACTTTTTCTAATGCTACTTCAGTGAGATTACACCTGAGGGCAGAAGAATCACGAAGCTAGACCAGATTTTGCTAAATGGAAACAACATAACAATGGTAAGTTGTCATTGCTAAAAGGCTGCATGCATTTATTTTCCGTACCTATAAATCGATAAACAGTTGAGTTCCACCACTTCAAGCTGAGCTTTCCAGATAGTTCCATGACAGAAGCTATTTTCAAGTAGCTTTCAGGGCATATGTGTGTATGAACAGTGCTGGAAAAGCAATCTTACTGCTTTTCTTGGTACATGGTACAGTAAACATGAAGAGAGCATGGCCCTGAATTTATTTGGGTGAAGAAAGTTTCTGGTCTTCAGGTGTGCAAGGGAGTTGCTGACGTTGTCCACTGTAGGCTGGTTCATATAGCGGCTTTCAACTCCTGAGCATTTGTAAAAGTATGTAGGGTGAAATACATCTATATTTCATCCATTATCTCATGTATAAATATTTTTGCAGAAGTTTGGAAGCTTACAAGCTCATCAAGTCATTTGGCATGTGATGCCCACAGAGCTATACCTTTTACATGCTCTGAAAAACAAAAATCTGGAAGTCTGTTGGATTATAACAAACTGGCACCACTGTGATTTTTAGTGTATTATGTGCTTATGTATGTATATCAGTACTGAAACAGTAATTGAATATTGTAATTCTGCAGTTGCTGAGTTCTGCAATTTCCTAAGCACCACAAAAGCAGACCCACATTAGTTTTTTGCTTGTCTGCATAAATGGCTACAAAATCTGGACTTCCTACATAAGGGCATTGCTAATTTTGTGGGAAGAGAAGAGGAAGTCTGTCTTGAGTCTGTCAGCTCCGTGTAAATGAAGAAGAATCTCCATTTTGCTGTCTTAACCTTCCTTGCACCTCCCTACTGTGTGTCTGAGCAAGTGCCATCTTGACTTGATTTCAAAGCCTTTTTCTGCTTTGGTTATTGTTCTGCATCCTTGAAAGGACTGTGCATGTTCTGATGTCTTGTATGGGGTGAAATTATTATTATCCAGTTAAGCTGGTGGTACAATGCCCTTGAAGCAGAAGCTGGTGACTTAGAGTACAAATTTTCAGCAAGACAGATGTGTTTCTATATTAGATCTTGTGTCTCTTCCGGAGACATATCTTCCCACATCAGGAAGACTTTAGACTTTCTCTTACTTCACTCCCCAAAGCAGTGAAGGTCTTTGTCTTTAGAAGTGCTCAGCTAATTATTAAGAATATATAAAAAAGGAAAAGGAATGGAGGAATGGTTAAAATTGTTAAAAAAGAATATATAAAAAGGAATGGTTATCCTCTTTCTTTTTTTCCCTTGTTAATGTTTTTCCTTGTCTGTTGTTCAGTTTTTTACTTTCTTAGCAGGAAAATGCTACTCCCTGCTATCTGTGAAAGGGTTCAGGCTCTTTCTTAGTTTTTGGGCTCTGCTTACCAATAGACGTTGGAAAGAGGACAACAAACTACCAGTATAGCAACAGTCTGGGAAAGAATCAGCAATTAGAGAAATTCTTCATGAGAGGAAGCATATTCTTTGTCTTTAAAAACAAGCTGTAGTGTTTCTAGACAGAATCATCTCCTTGAATTGAATAACAAAGACAAAATCAAAAATGTCTGTTCTCTAGGATCTCCTTTATGTTTTGTTAAACATTCTTCCTATTTTGGAGATTCTTTTTGGCATATGCTTCTCTGTCAGCAACTGACTACTCTCTCTTTGGAGAGGAAGATAATATTGGATCTAAAAATTACTTTTGTGGTCTACCATAAAGCCTTCATCTGCCAAAGTGTTGTAAAGCAAGAACATGTGGGTTTGTAGAACTCAAACCTATGGTACTAACATAAAACTGTCTTATTCTTTTATAGCTGGTTCCTGGAGGAGAAGGACCTGAAGTATAAATTGATACAGTGTATGTACATATATTGTATATATAGTCTAAATAGAGCCTTTGGGGTATGGGTGTCAGTGGGATTTGGTGTGGGTTGGTTGTTGGGTCTTTTAGTCACACACTCTTGCAGTTGACATTTGATAAAAGGCAAGGATTTCATTGTCAGGGAAGGTACATTGCTAATGGCATTGCTGACTTCATAAGTTGAATCATGACTTTTTTGTAAAAAACATACCAATTTGTTCTGAATAAAAGGCTTTCTTTTTGCTAGTTATTGTGTTCTATTATGTAAGTGCACAAGTTGAATAGTTTTATAACTGGTTGATGGAATGGAAAAATAATAGTTATTTTTCAGTTTCTGTCAGTCTTCAGTTTTTCTACATCTGTTGCATTTGGTTTTGGTCCATGTCTATCTTATGACTCAGATCCTAAGCTGCATCATTTGTTTGAACACAACTTCAGGCTATGTAACCAGAAACCATGTGAGATGATGTTAAGGTCCTTTCCAACCCTAACTATTCTATGATTCTGCTGGCCTTGAGCTTCAGCTTTCTTGCACTTCTACTTGGTAGATGCACTTTTCTTATAGTAAAGGCTTTGTAACGGTATTTGGCAAGCGAGGATAGACAGACCAGACCTAGTTCATGCTTGGGGGCTTGAGAAGGGCCAATGTGAAAACTTGTCATTCTTATCCATGTTGACTCCACTTTCACCACTAAGTGGTACTAAGTATACTTAATTAAATTGGGAGCTGCCTATACCAGCTTGCATAATTGGGAGTATTCATTTTAGAGTAAATGTTCTTCTAGCTGCATCTGTTCTTCTGTGATGTAAAAACTTGACAAAGATTTGAAGCAACTACTACTTTGGGAGAATTTCTATAAAAGAATTGCTAGGGGGGCATTGTCATGATGGACATAAATATAACAGATTCTAAACCATGTCCAGTGCAGCTTATGCTTCCACAATACACTACTCAACTGATCCCTAGCTGTAAATGTCTGAAGAATAATCACAGGTGCCTGCTGTTACCCTAGGGATAAGCAGGGTGTATTATGGACTCATAGGAACAGAAAATGCTTTGCCTTCCCATCAGCAGAAGAAAGAAGAGTTGAAGAGGGCGCAGGAGCAAGAGACTAAGGACGTTGCTGTACTAGATCCTTTTTTCTTGCTTTTTCTGATAGAAGAGATGCCTTCTGCTAACTGGGTCTTAGCTCAAAATACTGGGAGAACTTCTTGCTTTAGCCTGCTAGAGAAGAAAGAGACTCCTTCCTCAGTCCCAGGGAGTATGTTACTTTGGATTCATTTGTTCTGAATCTGCAATTGCAATGTTTAGATTGCACAGTGACAATCTATACCATTGACTCCCTGAATGGTTTTTCATTTCTGCCCCCATTTCCTTCTCCAGTTTTCTTAAACAAATCAATAATAAAAAAATGTATATATTGAAATATCATCTGATCTTTATTTTCTAGACATAATTGAGTATTTTAATTGGGACACAATACTACAGTGGCTGGAAATCTTAATATTGTCTTGGGTTGTTATTGATGATTCCATTAGGGCCTATGCAGGGCATCTCAGGCAGCCACACACTGGAAGTGGAAATGTTATTTACAGCAATTATTTCTACCAGGAAAACCACATGTAACTATTCCACACATCACTCTTACAGGAACTGTACTATTCAATCACACACCCTCACTAGGGAAAACTCTTCCCCTTGGAGATATCCCTGCATTTCCTGTGGAGGAAGCTTCCTCCTTATGATGAAATAAGAGAAACACCTCTTTTACTGATAGAAGTGCAATACACATAGAAACTGGACAGAAACAAGGGAGAGAAGTTGCATATGCTTTGGTTCCAGGTGTTACGGCAAACAGGTGTATTAATAGATAGCTGCAAAGAAAGATCAAGGATTTTGTTTTTTATATGCCCACCTGAAACCACTTGAGAATGTTGGTGTGATGGAATTATTGATGATGATTTTCTGATACAAAGGAATTACCTTTTTTCATTCATGAATAGAAGATACTATGGAAAATGCTCTTCTGGCACACATTTCAAAATGAGTTCACAAAGCTGGTGCAATTAGTGCAGAAAGTTGACAGCGTATGTCTGTTCATTTAAAGATGAACAGTTTGATGCCAGCTCAATGGGAAGAGATAACAGGATTTTGCATGTGCCCAGACATGGAACTGGTGGACCAACAGGCAGAGTGAGGCTAGACACAAATGCCCTTGTCAGGGGTGCCCAATCCAGAGGGTTTATCACTTTAAAAAGTTATGATGGTAATTCTCAAGACCAAGTTGACTGGAAATTACCTGCACCAGCTAAGCATGAATTGTATTTGAAGGTGTACCATTTTAGGCATGCTTTTTTCTTTTTCAGCTGCTTTTATATCTGGGCACATCCTTTGAAGCAAGCAACCTCCTCTCTATTTTCCTTTCTCTTCAAACTTCATTTCTGGTTTGCATTCTACTGTCCACTTTTGACACAGTTTTCTTCCTTCTCTTTTTCTGCCTCATTATGAGCAGCTGTGATAAAAGCAAAATAAAGCCCCACTAACAAGATACTTTCAGAACTGAAAAGCTACCCTTATGGCTGCTATGTGCTGTGTTATACTAATTTGGCTTGGAAAAGTGTATTTTTAAAGGCACATAGGTGGCAGTTGGCCAGGCCCCAGTGACCTTTGCTCATGGAGTGCCTTTGAAAATTGTCATAAATATATTGCTATGGCAATGAATAATCCTCTTTCAAAAGTGAAATATTATTAATGACAGATAATAATACATGCCAGTAGTTGCTGATCAGCCTCCTCAGAGTCCTCTCCAAAACATCACTCATGCTTTGCCTAAAACGTTATTGCAACACTTAATGGTATGGTGATGGTTATGACGCCTGTTTAACAGTCAAATGGAATTGCTGTCAAGTAATTTGAGTAAATCATAGACCTTTTTCTGATGTTTTGATTTAATTTTGCTGATTATATCTATTGCATGAAAAAATCAGCATTATATGTTACCAAAAGCAATTGTGCAAAAGTCTTTGCAGACATATATCATCTCTTACTGTTTATGCATTTTCCCAATAAATGTGGGTAATATACCCATGGCAGCATAACAGTTTTAAATTGAAACAGTACCAAAACTGTGGTATGCTAGTGCTACCAAGGTCCATCATAAGGGCAACGCAAGTCCTGTGTGTGATTATAAAGAGTTCTGCACACTGCTGCATTGCACCAACTCTGCTTCTGCAATGTTCTCTTCCCAAAGCAGGGCCAGTAACACTACCTGTGTAGCTGCTGCTGTTTTCCACAGTGATAAAATGGGTTGAAAGTGAGCCACAACATCTCGTTCTCTGAAAGCAGGACTCCTCTTCAGGTGGTGGAGGGAAAAAAGGGGTACAGTCAAGTTTGCATGGGGACAGATGGGGTTATTCCCACACCTCCCATAGGCAGAGAGAAGGAATTCCCATAATCCAGAGGAGCACAAGAGGCAGTGAGCTTCTTCAGGTGAAATTTTAGCCTTATCTGGCCCTTCAACTGACCTCTCTGGACAGAAGAATGAAGGACTACCACCCTCAATTACTGCCATCAGTTCAGGGAGATAAGACAAAGATGAAGGCAAGAAATGCAGTGGAGTAAGTGGTGAAAAGCTAAGAGCAAATTTTACAATGAAATAAGGAAGAAAGGAATGGGGGGAAAGAAAGGAAGAAAAATCGTAAAGGAGAGGAAAAATATACTTACAAATACCAAATTTATTTTATCAATATTAGCATACCCTTACAACCTACTTTAGCCACCAAGGCATTTTGAGGTAAGGCTGGTACTATGTGAGAGCAGACTTGACTAGATCCTGCTGGAAATCTGACCTGCTCCCTCTGCATGGCTATAACACCACTACGAATAGCAGCCAATTCCAAAGGAAAAGCTAAAAACCCTCCCTTTAAATATTGTTTTCATCACTTATTAAGCTCCTAGTGATTTGACATGTTTTCGGTAAAGCATGATCTGTCTCTATTTAACCTCCATTTATGAATTACCATGTTGTTGCTACTACAATGATAAAAAAATTAGTCACACTACTGAAGCTGATATGACTGTCACTTAGCTAATCCTACAAGAGACAATTTCCTGTTGTACTTCACTGAAAGAGTTCAATAATTTTCTTAACAAACATTACTCATAATTCCAGACTGATGAACATGTCCAATGTGGGCTCAATCATATTGTTAGGAAGGAAAAATTTTGATGCAAAATTAGCATATGCACAATGTTTGGCTCAGAACCTGCTACGATAAAATCCTCTACAATGTAAGGCAATGCATTAGCTTGGCTTACACTCCCTGCAAGGCACAGACGACAGACAATATGAGATGCTCGCTAAACAGTAATAGGGAATCATAGAATCATAGAATGGTTTGGGTGGAAAGGACCTCATATCATCTAGTTCCAAACCCCTGCCATGGGGATATACACCCTTTAGAAAGAAGAACCCTGCTCCAATATCAGAAGTTTGTAATAGGTTGAACATCAAGAAAAAATTACTTACACTAATTCCTCAATGTTTAAATAAGGATCCTTAAAATAAAGTACATTAATCTCTATGAAGGGACCCAAAGGCACAGCTTGTGTTGAAAGAAATGGCTGAGACAGACCCTAACTTGCATAGATACATCTCATGTTACTAGTACAGCCAACACGAGGAACCCTTCTGATGTCTCGAATAAAAATAAATGTTATAATAAGCAAATTTGAGACTTCCTGTAGGTAATGGAAAATAGAACTGGGGACTTTCTTGGGGCCCATGGATTTTACAGCTGCACTGCCAGAACTGTCTGAGACCAAAACAGGTAAAACTGCTTCATTTTGCAAACATCTCTCAAAACAAATAGTTTAAAGACTTAAACCATCAGAAAAAAACACCACCGGTTCATATGTTTTAGGCGAAACTTTCATCCTGTTTAATATGCTACTTGATTTTTAGGTAATATAGAGTACTGCACATGGAAACAAGCTCTTTGGAGGGGATCTTCAGAGGTCTGAGGTATGCAATCTGGCAGGTTGGTATTTAAGCCAGGAAATCAACAATGCTAGGGAAAAACAATTAGTGCTGATGTAAAAAAATAAACTCATAGAATCATAGAGTGGTTTGGGTTGGAAGGGATCTTAAGGCTCATCCAGATCTACCCCTCTTGCTATGGGCAGGGACACCTTCCACCATACCAGGTTGCTCCAAGTCCTGTCCAACCTGGCCATGAACACTGACAGGGATGATGGGGCAGCCCCAGCTTCTCTAGGCAACCTGTGACAGTGCCTTACCACCATCACAGGGAAGAACTTCTTCCTAATACCTAAATCAAATCTCCCCTTTTTCATTTTAAAGCCATTGCTCCTTGTCCTGACACTACATTCCTTTGTAATAAGTCCTCCAACATTCTCGTCAGCCCATTTAGGCACTGGAAGCAGCTCTAAGGCCTCTCTAGCGATTTCTCCAGGCTGAACAAACCCAGCTGTCTCAGCCTGTCTCCATAGCAGAGGTGCTCCAGCCCTTGGAGCATCTTTGTGGCCATCCTCTGGACTCGCTCCAACTCAGCAAATAAAAATCAGGAAAACAGACAAAATAGATGTATGGGGTTCGGGGGGGGGGGGGGGGGGAGGTTGTGGGGAGAGAGAGGGGAGGGGAGAGGAGGGGCTGCAGGGCAGCCTTTGTGAGGATCGGCTTGGGTTGCCCCATGGAGGAAACAGCCAGTTCTACTCATTCCAATGGACCCACCACAGGGCACAGCTGAAGGAGCTGGCAGCATCTCTGAAGGTGTTTTCCCCAAGTATTTAAATATCTGCCTTTGTTTCTCAATAACCAAACCATTAATTATATATTTATATTATTTGGCTATAAATCAAGTTTAATTCCTCAGTTCGAACTTGTTTTGCCCACAACAAATATATTTAAGGGTCAGTTAGCTGAATTAAGTGGGACTTGGTTTGAATTTTATTTTTACTCTAATAAGAATTTTTCCTTACATTTGAGCTTTCTGGAATTGTCAAGATTGCCATTAGTATCTTCCATTTGTATAGAACTTTTCATACTGAAATATCCCAAAATATTTTATAAATTACAGCTACTGGTCATGAAGCTTCCTGTCAATTATAGCATATCCTGTCACAACGGGTATAGACTAATTTTGGCAATGGAGAAGACAGACACATTTAATTAGATGTACATTTTTCAGCTGCCTTTGGAAAAAGAAACCAAAACAGCTGATTGCCTTCCAGGAACAAGCATTCATCACCAGAAAATTACCCCTGATGCCTGCTCAAAAAGAACATTTTGTGGAGCCAGTCCATCCAGAAGTGGTGGCAGGAGCTTTCTTCAGCCACAAACCATCAGCCAGATAAATTTTTTTCTTAACTTCTATCAGGATAAAAAGAACAAAATTTCCTTTGATTTGCCACTTCTGGGGGAAACATCGTTCAGGGATGTTTTGGAAATTATGTCTGTCTGAAACATTTCTGATAAAAACATCAACATTTCCATGTTTGATCTATATTCAGAAGTGTATGATACACTTCTTAATCACACACTGACATGCAAAGTAGAGTTTTATTATCATGCCTGATGAAAACAAATATTTAAACCTGTTTTTCTTTCACTGAAACTGCATACTACAGAAAGCGACAGCTGTTTTGAACGTAGCATTCTTTTTTTAAGCATTTTGGGGGTGATCATTACTCTCACATACATGTCAGAAGAGGTAATATGTCAGACCGAAGTTTCAACAGCTTGTGGCTAGGGAGTTAAAAAACACTGTGATAGAGATTGTGAAACATTGTGATACTTTTCAGTTTGGTTTTAAAAATTGAGGTTATTGTATAGCATTTTCAAATAAAGCAATATGTTCTGTTTCTTCTTCTGAGTTCTGGGTAAGTAAAAAAACCTAAGGAGGATTTTAGGCAGAACATCTTTTTCCTTTTGGCACTCTTTGTCCATTTCAAAGTAGCAAAAAATGCAAAGCCATTGTATGAATAATTAATACTGCAGTTATCCTGGCCAAAATTTTCAGAAGCAGATTTTTCATTATCTTAGTGCTCTGAATGCAAATGTAAATGCCCTTATGCGGAGTATGCATCTATGTACACTGGCTATACATTCAGTGGATTCATAGAAACAGAAGCTTTTCAGAGTATTCCCTATATTTGCTGCTTAAAAATGTACAACCGAATGATTAAAACCACAAATAGTATTAAGCAATTACCTAAGATTATTATTTTCTGGGCTTTTCACCCTGTGTTCATTATGTACAAAATATTTGCTATTTTGGCTTCAGCATTTCTCTTGCCCTGTTAAGTTTCCTGTCCTCCCCAAATCTGTTAAAGTGTGGCTGACAAAGGATGGCTGACGAAGAATCTGTGACTAAAAGAGGAGGTTGCTGGGGAAAGGGGAAAACAATGTGCCTATTGTCTGCTTGAACTGCTCCAACACAGTGAGATGTCCAGTTCTGAACCAGGTTTATATTTTGACTGGCTTTGAAATAAAACTGTTTCTCCTCTACCATAGGTTTCAGGACATTTCTAAGAATGTTGTTACTGTGCCTGTTACTATAAGCTGTGAAGCTGCAGGAAGTCCCCAATACTGACAATGGATGAATACAGGTTGCTGATTTGTTATTTGCCTCACATACTGTATCTGAATCTCTGTATTTATCTTTGGGTCCTTAAGTAATGTTGGAGTAAATCACACCAAAATTAGAGAAGTCATTTCAAATGAGGTATCTAATTTTCAATCTTTCTTTCGTTAATAACTAGTGATTTGATGCTGATTTTCAAAGAAATTACTAAATTGCACATAGTCCTCCAATAATTTGGACAAGTAAATGTATTTTGTGCACTGTGCAAATTATTTGTTTCAATTATCTGTTGATACCCAATTAAGGGAGGAAGAGAGAATCTTTGACAAATGTAATACGCAGTATTTTCTTTAATGATGGAACAGAAAGGCAGAATTAATGAAATACTTTCAATGAAGGAGTAGTCAACAACATTCTTCCAACTCCATTAACATCAGTGTTAAATCCCTTGGGTTTAGCATTGGAGGTACTTTTACCAGTGCTTCAGAGCAATCTGCTTGACAGCTACGGTTGTGACCACAGAAACACAGCAAACCACAAGTATTTTACTCAAATGCACCTTTCTGACTTACTGGCTAGCTTTACCTGCTCACTGTGCCAAAGCCAGATTACTCAGTAGGACCTGGTGCTACGTTAGCTACTTTCTGATTTTTTTCTGTTACACAATGCTAGCATTTTTATAGTCTCATTACATACACAGATTCAGACTGAGCATGAAGCCCTTTACCTAGGTATCTCATGAAGGCACAGGAATGGCCAGTACTTATGTGCAGTATTCATTTACTACAGGTTTCCTAGTAATTCACAGTCTCTCGTTTCCCTGTCTTTAATTGGTTAGTGTCCTTGATCCAGAATGAGCCCCTGCACACTGGACACAAATCAAACTTATTCTCAAATAAGACATTTGATGTGGACCAGTCTCCTGCAGTTCAGAGATGCCACTGGAAAGTCAGTGAAAAAGTACATGAAAGTAGAGAATGAAAGTACAGAGAATGAAAGTACAGAGAATGAATTCACCAGAAAAAGTGGCTGCTAAACACCCTGTCACTGACTTTTTTTTCCAGACATTTACTGCTAGCAGCATTAGGGGCAGGCTTAATTGGAGCAGCTAAAGGCAAAGAGTGGTTAGGTTTATCTTCAAAATTTCATTCAAAAGAAGGGAAGACCAGAGAGTCATAGGAATGCTTGACCCATTTTCAAATATTCTTAAAGAGTAATACAGCTCTGGAAGAGCTCAGGAAAGAGCAGCTTAAGTGTTCAGTCTGCCAAAATCAAACTCTTACAGTGGCAAGAGATTGCCAGCTTAAATAAGTGCTTCTACCTACCTGTAATGATAGAATAGCTACAGAAGAGAAAAAAGGTCAGCAAATCTGTAGCTGCTGCTTCAAGATTATTTGAAACTAAAAGTAAAATCTAGCAGCTGTTTTAGATTTTTGCTTTTCTGGAAGATAATATTTAGCTTTTCCAGTATTTTTATATACTCTAAATTCTCTTTAGAAAATCTCAGACCATCTGTAAAGAGATGCCAGTGTTGGTTTCATAAAATAACCATTGATGTATTTTATTATCATATACCTAAATTAAAGAAGACTCCAAGAAAGGACAGGTTAAGTAGCTTATATTTTCCACCAGTTACAAGGTCACATACAAATCACTACTGCAGCAGCCATTTACAGTCAAGCTTTTCTAAGAAGTGGTTTGGTTATGTACCAAACTCTTACTCATGTCAGCCTCAGTAAGTATCTCCTAATTGGCTAAGCAGCTCAATGTTTTACGATGTGGTAATTCTATTAAATACCCATTCCAGCACTATTTCCTCTGTTCCTTTCACTACTGACATATTTTGTTTCTCTAGCCAGTCAATCCCTTTTTTTCAGGAGCCATCCTTTTCTATGGCTGAGCTTATGGAGTTTTCAAATGTCATTGTAAGTTCTTCGTAAGAAGCAGTAGCCTGAAAAACCTCACCTTCATCCTAACAATAATTAAACCATTGGTCTGCTGTGTTAGAGAAACTAACTATATTTCTCTCTTACCTTTCACTTTTCAGACTTTTCTTTCAACTTGCTAGTAACCTTCACTGCTGCTTTCTGAAATGTCTCCCATTTCCTTAAACTTCTTTTTAGCAGTTAATTTGACTGTAGATATCTCGGTATCTGGCTTTTTGTTATAAAAGTCCCTGTCCGTAATTACCTTTCTATTTTTTCAACTTAAAGTGGCTTTGTCTGTACCTGAAATCAGTGCTGGTGAGTTTTCCTGCAATAAGCTTAATGACATCATGTGTAATTGTCATTTATACCAACACCACCTTCTTTCCTTGCAATTACTTCCTAAGATCATCTCACTGAGTATCCGTCATCCGCATTCTTTTCTTTTCCCTGATTTAAAAATAAATTAATAAACTTGTCAGATACCCTGGGCTGCTTCCCAACGTCCCAGGGTGAGCATGGGACAGTAAGCTAGCATGAACGTACCTCCTACTGCCCTTACACTTCCCATTTGGATGCAGTAGCTGGCCACCATGAAGCAAAGGCAGTTTCATGTATATTAACGTTCAGATGCAAATTTAATTATCTCACTGCAGTAACCTTAGTCCCCTCTGCTTTGTCCCTGCCATGATCTCCCACCAGGCTCAGCAGTAAGAACTCCAGACCCATACAAAAGATGCAGCACGAGAATTTAAGGTAAAGGAAGAAAAGATCAAGCCTCCCGCATTGAATCTTAGATGTCCTCTCCTCCGTGCCAGCTTCTTCTCAAAGGATGCTGTGTTGTTACTGGATAAAAGTACCCTGTAAAAAAGAAGTTACATGTCTTTTTTGTAACGGGATTTCACTGACTTGTCACAGCACTTTCCCGAGTGCAGCTGAAACCGGTTGCAGTTTTCTACTGCAACTGTAGAGAGCAGTAGAGACCAGACGGATCAGAGTATTTTCAAAACCTTCTTTCAAGCTGTCTTCCCCCATCTTCCAGGCAAGAGTCTTAATCTGAGCATAATACTCAAAGCAACAACAGACACAATTTTTTTATTATGAAAGTATTTTATACGATTTGACGACTCTTAGTCCTTCAGAAACTTCTTTCTTGAATGACATGGGAGAATAAATATTTATTTCAAAGCCAAATCAAGGCGAGATCAGAATTCAGTAATTCCGTGAATGACATCTAAAACAGCTACTAACTAAGGTATCGTCACAGTGCAAGGATATTTTATTCCTTCAGAGATATACTGCTGGGGAACATTTGCTGCCATATTTGTATGATGCTAATCTATGTGAGGAGGTACACGAACCTGCACATATATGGTGCAGTGAACTGGCAATGTAAGCTGTTGTGCAGGAATGCACAAATGCTCCATGCTATTAGTGAATACAGAACAACAGAACTCAGTTACTTGATCTGTGAGATCAGAAAGGAAAAGGCTGCAGAGAAGAGACGTAATTTTTCTTTAGCACGTTTTATATGTAGCTTGTTGCTTCATGTTTTATAAGAAGACATAACTCATTCCAAATGATTAATTTCAAGCTAGTGTCTCCATGTATTAAATATCAAGTCATATGTCATGTAGGTAGGTTAGATTATCCAGTTACCAAAACATTGTTTTGGTCTCCATGGTTACTCAGGTGATTCTGGCATTTTTCTTCCACACCATTCGTTGCCAAGGATACAAGTTGTTATAAAATGCAGCAGCTACAAGTCAAGATTGCAGGGGTATAGTCCTTCTGCATGTGGCAGTTATATGTAATAAATCTTTCTTCACACAACATTTGAATCCTGAAGGCATTCTCAGTGGAGTTCTTTGAGTTAACCAAGTTAGTAAGTTTGTTAGAAAAGGAGAGGATGTTTACCAAGGCTATCAAACATAGAAAAGTATACAGCATAACTACACTGTCTGAAATAAAGCACTTGAGTACCTTCTGGCAAATACAGGAATATGCTGATCCTAACTGTATTATTCTCAAATAGAATTCCAACCCAAACCAAAGGAAACTGATTCAGAGCAGAATGCTTTTACATTCAAGGCCAATATTACTTTACCAACAGGAATAATCTCCTGCACTGTACAATTGCTACATGTTAAAAAGAATCACAAACATTTACAAATGTCTGCTGCACTACATAAACCAACAAAATGACATAAAACTGCCTATAAACATAAAAAGGGACAGAATAGGAAACACACTTAGCTAGGTTTACCTTTTTCTGCCCAGAAAATTGCAAACACAACCTTATGCAGGCATTCATATGTTTAAGTATCTAAACTGCACGGGTAATACACAGCTGAAACTATTGAATTATATTCAGGAACTGAACTGTTAGTGATCTACATCAGATTGCATGTAAAAATAGGTGCTGCCTGTAATTCTGCAATTCATGTATTTAAAAAAAAAAACACTAAAACCTACATTTTCATTAGAACACAATTCTCTAAGACCTAAGCTTTTCAGTTCTTTCAAACTGAAGAAATAAAAAATACCTATTCTTTCAGACATAAAAACAAATGTGCTGAAAATTAATCACTTCGAGTTGTGCAAAACCTCAGAATTTGCTATAGTATGTTACAGCGCATTATATTACAGAATCACAGAATAGTAAGGGCTGGAAAGGACCTCAAGATCATCGAGTTCCAACCCCCCCGCCATGGGCAGGGACACCTCCCACTAAACCATGCCATCCAAGGCTATGTCCAACCCCACCTTGAACGCCACCAGGGATGAAGCATTCACAACTTCCCTGGGCAACCCATTCCAGGGCCTCACCACCCTCACAGTAAAGAATTTCTTCCTCAGATCCAATCTAAACTTCCCCTGTTTAAGTTTAAACCCATTACCCCTTGTCCTCTCACCACAGTCCCTAATGAAGAGTCCCTCCCCAGCATCCCTATAGGCCCCCTTTAGGTATTGGAAGGCTGCTATGAGGTCTCCACACAGCCTTCTCTTCTCCAGGCTGAACAGCCGCAACTTTCTCAGCCTATCTTCATACAAGAGGTGCTCCAGTCCCCTGATCATTTTCGTGGCCCTCCTCTGGACTTGTTCTAACAGTTCCATGTCCTTTTTATGTTGAGGACACCAGAACTGCACGCAATACTCCAAGTGAGGTCTCACGAGAGCAGAGTAGAGGGGCAGGATCACCTCCCTCGACCTGCTGGTCACACTCCTTTTGATGCAGCCCAGAATATTGTCCTATGAGATATAATATTTACTTTTAAGAAGACAAAGCAAAACAAAATTAAAATACCCTTCTGAATAGTGTTGCTGTCCAAAATGACAGATCACATTTCTCTACCTTAATGCAACTTTGAACAAAAAAAACTTTCCTCCTATGGAAGTTTTCTTTTTTTTTAATAGATGTCCATTTTCTGCCTAGAGTTCTAGAAATCCTGAGTATCAAGTATCTAAAAGAAAATCTTGAATTGATTTGCTCTGCCTCCGAGTTTTTGGAACTGTTCTTGTCAATGGACTTCTCTTTATTTCCTCATAGCTGCTATATTTAAATCTGATCACTTTTATTCAAGCCATACAGGAAATTTTTAGTTATTTCTTCCTATTATTAATAAAATATTTTTTACAATAACTTTTTTCAATGCACAAAATATATGCAATAATTAGGAAGAAATACATAATCATTAGAACAGCAACTAGAAAAATATTTAATATTTGGGGCTGTTCAGCCTGGAGAAGAGAAGGCTGCGTGGAGACCTCATAGCAGCCTTCCAATACCTGAAGGGGGCCTATAGGGATGCTGGGGAGGGACTCTTCATTAGGGACTGTGGTGAGAGGACAAGGGGTAATGGGTTTAAACTTAAACAGGGGAGGTTTAGATTGGATCTGAGGAAGAAGTTCTATACTGTGAGGGTGGTGGGGCCCTGGAATGGGTTGCCCAGGGAAGTTGTGAATGCTTCATCCCTGGCGGCGTTCAAGGTGGGGTTGGACATAGCCTTGGATGGCATGGTTTAGTGGGAGGTGTCCCTGCCCATGGCGGGGGGGTTGGAACTCGATGATCTTGAGGTCCTTTCCAGCCCTTACTATTCTGTGATTTTATATTAATATTATTATGCAATAATTAGAAAAAGTAGAAATGGCTTTCATTTCTGAAACACAGAGTGTCTTCTAAAGTCAGATAAAGTTAATTGATAGTCTTACCATCTGCTTAGGAACATAATACAAAAATAATATCCAGAGACCCAGAGTTTGCCTTTTTAAATATTATATTGCAATTTTAAATGGCTTCTTATACTAAGACATTACAGAACCTGTGAGGAGAGTCTGATTAGCTGCAGAATAATATGCAGCTTGGGTTTTTAAAATAATTATAATAATTATAATTATAGTAATTACATCATTTAAATAATTAGGTATTTCCTTTTCTTCTGTCAAATTGCCTACTTTCCTTTTTTGGAACAGATTTTATTGACTTACCTCAAAGCCTGCATTTTCCGTTTGTTAGCTGATTGAGAATGCTGGTAGCCAGCTGATTAAACAACTCCATGAAGAGAGTTGCAAATTTGTAATCATCATCCTTTATTTAGGACCAAATTAAATTCTGTTAATTGTAGTTGGGGAATGACTTCTTAAGCTATTAGCTTTATAAACCTAAGGTATTAAAATTACATTCAGAATTCATGGGAATTTGCAAGCTTTATGTGAAAGCTAGTCCCCAAAACACCCTGAAACCAAGCAGAAAGCATCCCAGTAACACTGCCAAAGTTGTTGATATAAAGTATAGTTCTATCTTTAGGCTTTCCCTGAACATAAAATCTGGATGTTTAGCTCCAACATTAGGGAGCTTTTGAGTCCAGGGGTTTGAAGTGACCCATTATTCAAGAGCTGGCTGAAACTGCCTTTCTGGAAGAGCTGCCATCTAAGCCATGGAACATGCTTCTGTGCATTGGAAAATAGCTGCCTAGACAGTACTATACATCTAGTAACAGAGAAAATATACTGCAGAATTTCAGCAACACTAAAGAAAGCTGTACAAAGCAAGAATATGGTGTATGACGCACAGTGTGGGTGTTCAGGAAATCAGTATGTTTTCCCCTAGCCATCTAGTTTTGGCAATGATATGGGACAGAGTACTGCATTAGATGAATCTTTGGTTTGACTGCACTTGTGTAAGAAATATTTGATATGTAATTTTAACAAGCAGCTCTCCAACATAAAAAAAAAGAGTAAAAATAAGTGTTTTGTGAAAGATACTGCTCAAGATAAAATTACACTGCGAGATATAAAACCGCTTGAAGCTCAGCCTGGCAAATTGCAAATACCTTGGATTTTCTGTTCTGGGCCCTCCATCACTCTTTATAAAAAGTACGGCGATGGACCATGGTGATAACATTCATCTTTTCAAAAACGCCTATCTGCTTTAATATCCGTATTCCCATTGGTGATTTGTAAGGGTGGCCTTGAATGACCATTTCTGGTTGAGTACCTTCGCCAGCATGGACATGGTCATGAAGCCAGTTGCAAAACCAGAAAGGCAGGAGGGACAGTCATTTTACTCCAGTTAAATGAGTGTGTAAACTATGTCAGTGTGTTTAAATCCTCTGTTTCCATAGCTGACCTGTTTTTAAGGATTGATTGATACTATGGGAATCAGCTATTGCAGGCAACAGTGACAAACAAGAGGGAAATACTGCTGCAGTGTGATTGGAAGACAAAGAGCCCCCAGCTCCTGTCAGCACAACACACTGCTCCCACCACCTTAGGGCGCTGGCCTGGCCTTGCTGAGCAATGCACCATGCTCTCTGGGGCACAGGGACATATCGTGCTTACGCAAAAGGTTGTCTATGCCCTCTAGTCATGGGGCTGCATGCCTCCTGTTGCAGTAGGTCATGGCATGTATGTACAAAGTGTGAGATCACCAAGAACAACTGGCCTGAGGACAGAGTCAGTGTAAAGTAACCCGTTCTCTTAGATCAGGGATCCTGCTTACCTCCTGGCCTCAACAGGCTGCCCAGGTGTAAAGAAAAAACATCTAACATAGCTCTAAACTACAGTTTTGATTAAGTAAAAGGATAAAAGTATACATCTGCCTCGATGAATGCTAACATACTTCAGCAAAGAAGGAAAGGATTATACCATGTCACTCTAACCTTTTGCACTGGTGGGACAGAGAAGCTAATAAAAACCTACTCAGACAACATTTGTTGAGGCAGAAGACTTACCTGGACTGGCAGTAGAAATAACGTGTGAACTCAACAGTCAACGCTGGACAAATGTGGCCAAGAAGGAGAAATCATTGTGGCTTTCAAAAAATTTCACAATTACTGAGGAATCAGAAAAGAAAATCTGTCTCAGATGCCTTGAAGGTGAATACCACCCCCTTTTTCAGTGCTGGCACACGCTTTCCTGAACTGAAACACATCAAATTTTTTTACCTACTTAAGATGGAAGGTAGGGAAAGAGTATTTTCAGAAAAGCACAATACAATCTAACAAAGATTAAGTATTGCAACCAAAACAGCACATCTCCCAGACCTCTTTCTTTTAGAATAGATGTCACACGGAAAACTGAGAACACACCAGGTGAGAAGGGGAAGGGAAACAGGGTGACTCCCAGCACCGGCTGGGAGGGCTTCACCAGCCCCCTCGGGTGGGAGGAACCTCCCTGCTTGCCACAGTAACATTATACCTGTCACAATACCAAGCTGCTCAGAAGGGCTGTTTGGCAGTGTTTAGGGGCGCTTCCCAGAGGCAGACTCCCAAATACCCCTGGATGTTTGACAGTGAGTTAGTTGTCCTGAGTGACGACAGCTTCACAAGGCTTTTGTCTGATCAAATGAATGGACTTACTATGGGAAGGCAACTGCAGGAACCAGATCAACATTTACCTAGAAGGCTACATTTTAAAGTTTTAATGATTTTCAGACAGCATTACAGCACACTGAGCCTAGTATTTCATGAGGGCTAAGCCTATTAGTTCATCAATGATATAAAAGGCAAGAATTGGCTCTGGAAGAAAATATCACTTTAGCCTCAGCCATCTGCAGCAAACCTGCTTTCACAGTCTGTTCCACCATTTCATAGCATTTCTGGAGTTTGCAGACTGTGAACAGGCACCAGGTGCTGCTGCTAGGTCTCTCAAATGGAAGCTGTCTGCTCTGATGCGTTTGTGCTTGTGTCTTGTTCTTTCAATGCAGAAGACAATCTGCATACAAGAAAGTCAGGGGTACCAGATCAGCCACTCCTGTGCAGAGGGTGACAGTTACTACTCTCATCCCTTTCCTCCTGCTTTCACTAAGATAATGGGAGGTACCTCCTGAGAGGACATACAGAAGACTTGTCTCGGTGAACCTGTGCTAAGGAGACTTTTGCATACCTGCACAGATCATTCAAAAAGTGCTGGTATTGAGTATACAAGTGAATAATCTTTTCTGCGGAATAGTGCCACCATATCTGGTTGTTTTGCAATCAATAAAATTAGAACTACACAACCATGCCAAGCATTAGAGGACAATCCTCTTCCCTCACTGGGTCAGTAAACCTGCCAGTCCTGGCAGGAAGGCTGCAAGGCATGAGAAATGGAGCTACCACACAAAGGAAAGATAGGCAGGCTTCCTCTCTCCACACACACTTCCTCCTCAAGTAGCCTTAGTCAAGATTGGGAAAAGATAGCAGTCTTTTCACGGATCCTTTAGTGTTATTAGAATAATTTTTAGATTTCACATGCTCCATTTTACTTAAGTAAGTAAGCAGACTTTAGTCTCCATAAGCTGGCGAAAACAGCCAACACATGGAAATCACAGAAACCAAACACTCGAAACTGGCATAACAACATGGCAGGAAAAAATAAGAAATGTCAAGACAATTTCTTTAGGCTTCTTCATGCACATTCACAAGCAATCTACTATTACAATTCAGAGATTTAATTCCTTGCTTTACAGAGCAAACACGAGTTATGGGCTCCCCATACCAAGGAAGATTTTAGTAGCTTCAGGAAACCGCATACAGACTGCTGTCAAGGAAAGTTGGTAAGGTAGGAGTCAGAAGAGGTAAAAGGATGAGGTGAAGGCAGTTGTGTGCTCAAGAGATGGTACTTTAACATCTTTAGAGCACATTTTTTTTTTCCATCATTTTATAGCACCTGCAAAATACCACTTACCCCCAAGCACTGGCAATTCATTAAAGACTAAAGACAATTTGGCAATGCACTAGCATCACTAGCAGGTGGAACAGAAGGTCTGGGGCCTTGACAGGCTGGTGCAATTCAGCATGAAACCTGTGCAATTGAAGCTTGAAATTCACAGCTTTTTGCATTTTATTTCACTTGAAATAGTTTTCTTAAATTGTTAAGATGAACAAACTTAAACCACTTCTCTATGGCACATGGACTTTGGTGTTGAGCAGGAAAATGCCTCTTCCCAAATGCAAAAATTATTTTGGAGTAAAAAAACAAAGAAACAAACAATTTCTGCATGTTCTGACTCCAGATATGTCAGAGTCCCTCAGCAGAAAATGTGAATGATGCAAGAACTAGGATACAGTAGAATCAAAGACACAGAAATGCTGAGTATTTCATTGAAAAGCTGTGCTGAATAAGCTCTGGGTACTCTTACAGCTGCTTCAGAAAGAGATACTTGTCATTAGGATGCTGGGCTTTGACAGCTGAGCAGCATCAGGTCCCTGGCCCGATGTTTTTCATAAAGCTGGAAAGGTAAGATTCAGAAGGCAGGCAGAAAAAGGACATGTAGACTGGGGGGCTTATGGCAGCCAAGTGCTAGCCCTAGAACACTGCACGTGGACATGGAGCACCCAAAAGCCATGTAGGTGGCAAAGGTCTGGAGAGACCTTCACACAGCATGACCATACAACAGTGGTGAGATCCCATCTTCGAGGCCCCTTGGCCGACAAACAGGGATACTGCTGTTGCCTTTGGAGCACCAGTACACAAAGTCGTGTGGCACAGATGGCTCAGCTACTTTCTCACAAAAGCTTGCTGGTTCAACATCTTAAGACTTTTGCTTAAGATCTTAAACCTGGGAGCCTCTTGCTGTTTTACCTCCAGCAGCGGCACTGAGATCGACACAAAGTAAAACCCCTCTCGGGATGATCCTGTGGAAGGTAACGCAGCTCCACTGCAGCTGGACCCCGCTGCGGAGGGCTGCAGTGGCAGGCTAGGTGGACGTTGACGGGACCGAGACCGGGCCCACCGACCCCACGTGGTGTTAACACCGGCCCCGCACGCCGGGGTCGCCATTTCGAGCTCGCAGCCCTGGCAGGGGGCGGGGCCATTTGCTGCCCCCGGCGCCCGGCCTTCCTCCCGCGCCCCCTCCTCAAAATGGAGGCGCAGCATCTCTTCTTCGCTGCTGGTGGGAAGCCCCCACTCCTTCCGTGAACGGAGTCAGACCAACCCCGTGTCCCCACTTCCAACCCCTCCCTTCCCCGGAGTCGCTGCCCCCAGGTGTGGCTCTTTTCCGCAGCCGCAGGCTCGGTCACCTCGCGCTGGGGCTGCTCCGAGCGGTGCGTGTTGGGGAGGGGTAGAGGGTGTCTCTGGGCAGTGATGCTGCGCGGAACGCGGCCGCCGCCCCTGGGAGGTGTGCGGAGGGACGGCGCCTGCTCCTGAGTCAGCAGCGGCGAAGAGGCGGGCGGCAGCACGCCGCCCGGCCCCGCCGAGCGACCACGGCCCCCAGCAGCGCGCCGGCCCCTGGTGCCGAGCACCCGCAGGAGGAGGGGAGCTGTGGGGGCCCCGGCAGCTCCTTTCTCCACCGCCTGCAGGTAGGCTCGCTGCTGCGGCCTGGGCGCGGCCGCAGGTGCCGGTGTAGGTGGGGAAGGGGTGGAAAAGGCAGTCGGTACTGTCCACCTCCCCGTTTGGGAGCCGCGGACTAACTCGCCTAGCTGAGCGCTTCGCAGCTGCCGCGGCTAGGGCTGGGGTCCGCGGGGAAGCGCAGCCCGGAACCGCCCCGCAGGCGTGCGCGCTCCCGGTGTGAAGGGCTCCGGGAAAAGAAGTGCTGTGAGCGTCCTGCTGTGATGGTAACGGGACAGCGGTAGCGATGGTGGCTCCGGACGAAAGGGAGTTTTCCCTTTCTTCTTCCCCCGTCTTCTTGTGACAAAATGCGTGTCCTGTGCGTGTGCAACCTGTTAGGCCGGGACCATGGTGGTAAACAACACTGGGGAGCTGCGTTGGGGGAATGTGTGTATGTTTTGGTATTTAATTTTCAGGTGGATTTATTTATACACGTGTTAAAATAAATATTTGTGTATGAAGGATCAAACAGTTTTGATGGGCTGTTTCCTAACAGTGTGTGTGTATTTAGCTATATGTGATCTGAGCTCAGAAATCATAGCTTTACATTGTCTTATTTGTGTGTGTATATACATTTGGATATTTATATGTGCAAAGCTATAAGAGTATTACTCTTTGCAAGTTTCTCTTCAGTCTTCTGTCAAAGTGTATGTTTCTTACAGCCTAAACATGTACTTGTATGTGACTGGTGAGCCTGGTGCTAATGTGAAATGCTTTATCAGATTGTGTTCTGAGCAGTAGAGCAGAGCTTAAACAGAAGAAAATACTATGTGTGATATTTATATTGATGCTGTTTCAGGCATAATCTCTATTAGGATTGTTATAGAAAGCTAGAAGACAGTTCCATCATTCTCTGACCTCTTTCAGGAGGATATCACAGGTAACCTGTGAAGAATCAGATAGCTGAGGGAACAAAACGAATCACAAGCTGGTTTGCCCTCTGTTCCTCCCTGTTTTTTGCTGTAGGAGCACTCTACTGTTCCTCATAGTGACTGCATGACAAGATAGTGGAGTTAATATAGGACATACTGGCTTTTAAACTCTTTGAAGTTGGTTCTGTACCTGCCTTTGCCTTTACTAAATCTTGTAGTAGGAGACTGATCCTCAGTCATGCAACTTTACAGGCTGGATCAATGGGCTGTGGCTGGTGGTATGAGGTTCAACAAGGCAAAGTGCCAGGTGCTGAACTTGGGTCACAACAACCCCATGCAGTGCTGCAGGCTTGGGGAAGAGTGGCTGGAAAGCTGCCCATGGAAAAGGACCTGGGGGTGCTGATTGACAGAGCTGAACATGACCCAGCTTGTGCCCAGGCAGCCAAGGCCAGTGGCATTCTGACCTGTATCAGAAATAGTGTAGTCAGCAGGGCCAGGGAAGTGATCGTCCCCCTGTACTTGGCACTGGTGAGGCCACACCTGGAATCCTGTGTTCAGTTCTGGGCCCCTCGCTACAAGAAAGGCATTGAGGTGCTGAAGCGGGTCCAGAAATGGGCGACAAAGCTGGTGAATGGTCTGGAGCACAGGTCTGATGAGAAACGGCTGAGGGAACTGGGGTTGTTAAGTCTGGAGAAGAGAAGGCTTAGGGGGGACCTTATTGCTCTCTACAACTGCCTTAAGGGAGACTGTAGCAAGGTGAGGTTTGGTAACTTCACTCAAATAACAAGTGATAGGACAAGAGGTAGCAGCCTCAAGCTGCACTAGGGAAGGTTTACTTTGAATATTGGGAAATATTTCTTCACAAAGGGGGTGATCAGGCATTGGAACAGGCTGCCCATGGAAGTGGTAGAATCACAGTCCCTGGAAGTGTTCAAAAACTGTGTAGGCGAGGCCCCCAGTGATATGGTTTAGTGGTGGTCTTGGCAGTCCTGGGGTAGTGGTTGGACTTGATGATCTTAGAGGTCTTTTCCAACTTAGTTGATTCTATGATTCTATAACTCTAGACGTTTGCTTTGTTTAATTATTTATTCCTTGTGTTTGGTATTTTTCTAGCTGCAGTTGGTATTTCCTAGTTGGGCTTTGTCTTGGGCCAAACCTCAATGTTTAAAACCTGGTATAATATGAAGTTAATAGGTTATGCTGTCCATACTCATTTTGGTAACTTAGATGGTGGGGTTGAGCTGCTCAGAATGTAACACATCAAATTGTGTGTCTGAGTGGTGCAGGTAAGGTGAGAGTGTATGTGTACAAGATTCATGAACTGATGCTTTTCCCGTAAGCATAAGACAACGGGAAATGCAGCATAGCCTGGTTTGTACATTATTGAAACTAACTGGAGTTATGGTCTCAGTCTGTGGACATAGCTGTGCTCTGGGGATGCTTGTCCAGTTTAGTCTTTCCTATTTTCCTTCAGGGAGTACTGTGGTGGAGAGCTGGAGGTGAACATCTGTAGCACTTCTACGAGCTTCAGGTTCCACAGCAAACACATGCCAATATGGATCTGTTACGTCTTCACTAGTTGCCTATCAGCGAATTGCAGTTCTGTCAATTCTAATGAGCTGCATGGAATGCAGAAGTTTTGGTGACCTGATAATGCTGTAGTTTAGTTCAGCTTTCCATACAGCTGACCTCTCACTGTGTTGATTCGGGATGCTGAACAGGCTGCAAACTTCAGTGGTGCCATGGGAGATGGGGATTTTCCACTGACCGCTTTCTGAGCCTGCTAGCGAAATCTCCCATCAGGAATGTTTTAAAAACAGTTGATTCCCTTTCCTCACCATGTGCACAGACATGGGATCTGTTTCAGGTGCAGCCCTTAAGACCCTTTCCAGCTATACGTTATGTGATGCTGAATAAAGTAGCCTTGCTGTAGGCTTTTTCACATATTGGTTGTATGGACTTCCCTGTAAGAAAGCACATGTGATGCTTTATGTTTGCTGGTTTTGATAGTGGTACTAAATGTATATCCTGAGTAGGAAATATGCGATTAAAGGTGGAGTTGTGATGCTGTATATCCAGCGGTCTCCAATTTCAGTGCTGTAGAGGAAGCACAGAACCACTGTAATGGATATTGTACCCATGGGGAGAAATCCTTCCTACTGTCAGGCAGTTAGCTTTCAATTTCTGTCATAAAGTGTCTTTCTGTACAAATTTATAATCTAATTTAACTGCAGATATAGTTGCTTTTCCATTTAAGTACATAATATCTTTCTGTATGGTGCCAGGATATGATTGCTGAGTATTTATCAGGATGATGTGACTTTGCACAGAGTAGATAGGAATTCAGTCCATCCAATTGGAGGCAATATGAATGCTATTAGCCTAATGCCAGGTTTCAGTTAGTTAACCTTTATGAAGGGGCAGTTGAGTGGTTGGTTCCTGTCCTAATGCATTTTCATTGATAAATCTGCCCTCTGTTCCTCTGTACAGTTTGTAAACCCTTGTACATGTTGCAAAAAGTTCCACTGATTAAGTATAGATGGATTTAAAGAAATAAAATGTGCTTAGTGATCTGAGGTGGAGCTCCAGATTTGCATCTTAGAGGGAGGTTCTGTGCACACATGCGCTTTAGCTGTTTGTAACAGGCAAGTAGCTTTCTGAACAGCAGAGTTTATAAGTGCTGAGTCTGTGTTTTGAGATCAAACAAAGATTTTTCCATTGTCTTTGCATGTGTCTCTACATTCTTTGCATGTAGTCCCCTCTTTACACATACTGTGCGGGTGCTGTGATACATAGACTCATTTAATAGTTAGGGTTGGAAAGGACCTTAAGATCATCGAGTTCCAACCCCCCTGCCATGGGCAGGGACACCTCCCACTAAACCATGCCACCCAAGGCTCTGTCCAGCCTGGCCTTGAACACCAACGGTGATGGAGCATTCACAACTTCCCTGGGCAACCCATTCTAGTGCCTCACCACCCTCAAAGTAAATAATTTCTTCCTCATATCCAATCTAAACTTCCCCTGTTTAAGTTTAAACCCATTACCCCTTGTCCTCTCACCACAGTCCCTCATGAAGAGTCCTTCCACAGCATCCGTATAGGCCCCCTTCAGATATTGGAAGGCTGCTATGAGGTCTCCATGCAGCCTCCTCTTCTGCAGGCTGAACAGCCCCAATTTTCTCAGCCTATCTTCATACGGGAGGTGCTCCAGTCCCCTGATTATCCTTGTGGCCCTCCTCTGGACTTCTTCCAACAGTCCCATGTCTTTTTTTATGTTGAGGACACCAGAACTGCACACAATATTCCAAGTGAGGTCTCACAACAGTAGAGTAGAGGGGCAGGATCACCTCTCTCGACCTGCTGGTCACGTTCCTTTTGATGCAGCCCAGGATACGGTTGGCTTTCTGGGCTGCAAGCGCACACTGCCGGCTCATGTTCGTTTTTTCATCAACCCACACCCCCAAGTCCTTCTCCACAGGGCTGCTCTGAATCTCTTCTCTGCCCAACCTGTAGCTGTGCCTGGCATTGCTCCAACCCAGGTGCAGGACCTTGCACTTGTCATGGTTAAACTTCATCAGGTTGGCATCAGCCCACCTCACAAGCGTGTCAGGGTCCCTCTGGATGGCATTCCTTCCCTCCAATGTATCAACCGAACCACACAGCTTGGTGTCATCAGCAAACTTGCTGAGGGCGCACTCAATCCCACTGTCCATGTCACCGACGAAGATGTTGAACAAGATCAGTCCCAACACCACTCCCTGAGGGACACCACTCATTACTGGTCTCCAGCTGGACATTGAACCATTAACCACAACTCTTTGCGTGCGGCCATCCAGCCAGTTCTTTATGCACCGAGTGGTCCACCTGTCAAATTGATGTCTCTTCAACTTAGAGACAAGGATGTCTTGTGGGACAGTGTTGAGCACTTTGCACAAGTCCAGGTAGATGACATCAACTGCTCTACCCCTGTCCATCAGGTCTGTAGCCCCATCATAGAAGGCCACCAAATTGGTCAGGCAGGATTTCCCCTTAGTGAAGCCATGTTGGCTGTCCCCAAGCACCTTGTTGGTTTTCATGTGCCTCAGCATGCCTTCCAAGTGAATCTGCTCCAAGATTTTGCCAGGCACAGAGGTGAGACTGACTGGTCTGTAATTCCCCGGCACATCCATTTTCCCCTTCTTAAAAATGGGGGTTATATTCCCTTTTTCCAGTCATCGGGAACTTCACCTGACTGCCATGATTTTTCAAATATGATGGACAGTGGCTTAGCAACTTCATTTGCCAGCTCCTTCAGGACCCATGGATGGATTTCATCCAGTCCCATGGACTTGTGCACATTCAGGTTCTTAAGATGATCTCGAGCCAGATCCTCTCCTTCAGTGGGCCCAGGGTCTTCATTCTCACAGTCCGTGCATGTGCCTTCCAAGACTTGGGTGGTGTGGTCAGAGCATTTGCCAGTGAAGACTGAGGAAAAGAAATCATTAAGAACCTCAGCCTTCTCCAAATCCAGGGTACAAAAAAAAAAAAGAGAGAGAGAAAAAATAGGAATCTGTTGTGGACAGCCTTTTATCCCCATTATCACTTCCAGTGCCAGAGTCTGGTCCATGATTTTTATTGGGATAAAAGTCCGTGCTGTCTGTCAGTGGCTGGAAAGGGATTTGTTTACCTAGTGGGCTGTATTTTCTGTTATGGAAATTGGTTGACTAGGTTTTATGGTGGTGGGCTTGTAGAAGTTGACTTTGCAGTTTTGCCTTGTCTGGCTTGGCTGTTTTCACAGAAGTGATAGGAATTTAGTTACCTGATGGTAATCTGTTTTTCTATAGTCGAAGGGTTACAGTATACAGTATGTGAAAAAAGGGATACATTTACACAGTGGTTAAGTAAACTTTTTCTCTGCAGGGCATCAGACTAACAATGCTAACAGTGGGTGTAGACCTTGGCACAGTTGTACAGGTGAGAATTTACTAATTTCTCTGATCTTGTATCAATACACAAGATCTGAAGTCTAGAAATGGATGTACAGCATTCAGCTTCATTGAGTCTTTTCCTGAAGGTGATAAAATAGCAAGACATAAATGGAGAGAGTATTTATGTACTTCACTTGCAAGATTTTGGCTGATCTGAGTCTCTGCTCTTGTACCTACACCATCTTATACAAGTACTTTTTCTGCGGTGAGTGTGATTGTATCTCAGGCAGTGGCTGGGTGTTCAGTAATCTCAAAAATAGTCAATTAGCATTGTTGACTTACGTTGCTTGAGCCAGTCTCTGCTAACCAATCTCTGAGCAACTCTTGAAGGCTACTATAAATTAGATGCACTTAAGTAACTTCTGTTTTTATAACACCATAATTTTTTAATATGAAAAAAACCTGAACCCCATGCCCTAAAATCCTAGCACATCCATTTGACTTCAAGTGTCAAACTGTTGTTTCCTCTGCTGTATGGGGTATTGTTAATTCATGAAGGTATATTAGTCACCTGAAGACCATAAACTAGAAAGTTTGATTTTCATTTTTAAGAAGGTTCCAGGAAACTTTTTCAGTAGGACTTAATTTTAAATGTAGTAGTTCTGTTGGCTTCCTCCACAATGTTTGCATTGTTGCTATTACTGCAATAATGTCAAAGTGAAATGTAGTAGATGATTGAATTGCAACAGTTCAAATTGCAGTGAACAATAATTAACATAAAAACCTTTGCTACCCTTTCTGTACCTGGTATTGCTTTGGCTGAAATCGTAAACTTTTGTTGTTTCAAAACAACCTCATGTTTTACGTGGTAGTAGCCTTTACGTTTTGGAGGCAGCAAGTGTCTGCATTTTTCTTAGAACTGTGAACTTCTCTGTGTTCAGCACTTCTGAGATCAGTGGTCTGGTTTTTGTCCGTAGTATGTTTACAGACTTGGGTCCTCTGGGTCTGCAAGTGTTAGTTTTGATGGTTAGCTTAGATCAAGCTGCAAGAAAAGTATATTTTATTTGTTTATTCATTTTTAAAGTGTTAGATCTTAAATAACAGTATTAACAATTGTGAGGGTTTAAATATCATAAATGAGATCTCCTAAATCCTGACACTGACTTAAATGGGATCGTGACTTTACCCCATGAAGTTTTCCTTAAAAAGTCAAAACCAAACAAATCCAAAACAAACAACCAGCACACCCCCACCCCAGCCAAAACAAATCAGTATTTAAAGTCTTGACAGTCTGTGAAAGGCTGAATCTTGTGGGTTCAAATTGTAAGACTTTCTTTAGAGCAATGAGAGGTATTTTATTTTTTCTATTGAAGGCTGAGACTTTTTCAAGAATAACTGTAGTTCAAGAAGTAGCACTTAAGGAAAAGTTGCCAGAATCCTAAGAACTACAGTACAACAATGATGATTTGAATCAATTAATAGTTCCTTTTTTATTTTTGAGGGCTTACAGTCTAAGTTGAAGAGGGGGGGGGAAATACTTAGTTTCAGTGCTATAGCAAAGTTTTTGTTGTATTTCCAGTATAGTTATTTATGACTTTGAACAAGTGCAAAATAAATCAACTTTTGTGTTCTGTGCATTTACATGATCCAGCTTGAAGTATGTGAGTACCTTTCTTCTAACTCTCCTAGTAATTGACTTGAGATTCTCCAGAAGCATCAGCTCTCATCTACAAATTGTACCTCTCTGCAATAGGATGTCTTGGTATCTAGTTGGAGCTGGATATGCAGTGCAGCTTTGAGTATTCCTTGTTTTCTGTCATAATGGGCCTTGAACTAGGAAGTGTATTGAGACCACACAACTTTGCCACACAGCTTTTGTAATGGCTTCAGGCTTTGCAAAGCTGAAAAGGATTTGTACCACCTTTTCTGCATGTGTGTCTCTTTCTCTTCCAGGCAGCCTGTTGAATTGCCTTTCCCTCACCACCCTCCCATCCACAGCTCGAAACTGATGCTATGTACACCCATTGGATAGTTTTCTTCTGTTTTCCTGTTGTAAAAATAGTTAAATACTGGAGGGAGATAGGTAGAGAAATTCTGAAATACCCTTCATGGGAGGCTTAGGACAGGTTAGATAAAAATCTGAAGGAGGATGCTTTGTCTTGCCTCTGGGCTGTGGAGGGAACAAGATACCATGTTGTTCCTTCAAGCTCTGCTCTTCCTTTCCAGGCCTCGCTTCATTTTCACTGCCGTGTGTGTATTTGATGACAGCAGAGAGAATTGACAAGTGAGACCATGTTCTTGTGAAAATGCAAAACGTATGTAAAACAGATAATGTTGTTTAGAGGAATTGTTCAATAGTGTGCCTCTCTTCTGAGGAGAGATGTTTCTATATCCCTGTTAGTCTGTTAGTGGGAAGTGCGGGGCTCTTGGATGTCTAAAGAATCTCACCCTGTGATAATAACTCTTACTGAGGTTAGTTTTTGATTTGCGGGTGTCCCTCCCTGCTGGTCTAGCTGATAGGTCTGGCTGATATATAATGTCTCTGTTGCAAGCTAAGTAGTAACAGTCCTGAATTATTCTGACATTATTCCACGTCCTATTGTATGCCATAATATAATGTAAATCCTGACACTAATAATAGTGTTTTAATTTCACCATTAAAGTTCTGCTATTCATTGGTGTACTGGAAGTATTTTCTTCCATGTAAGTAATTATTGACGCCATATATACCTGCTGTTTCATCTTTAAGATTTCCACTGTTTGTTCCCTCCACAGCAGTTGTATTCTTGTAGAGTAAAGTTACTCTTTCCATAAAGCACTGCTGGTTTGGTTTTTATTTGTGCAGTTGGTGTCATATAACATTTGACAGAGCTGTGGGAAGCAGTAGAGCACCTGATCCATCCAGTATAACACAGCAGTGTGTTTTCAGCTCTTCAGTTTGTTGGTTGATCACCATTAACTTGCTGTTTGTGCCCTGAACTTGACTAAGGTAGTTGGCATGGAGTTGGAGCATAAGGACAGTCTAATGTCACCCTTGAACAAGACATGTGGGATCCCTTCCGAATGAAGCAGAGAGATGTTTGCAATTACAGCTATATCCTGTAGCTACAGTAACTTTCCATCAGTAATCATGGTTTTGTTTTCAAGTACAGATACCTATTGTTAGAAAGTTGTGTGAGAGGAAGGTGACTCTGCACAGGTTGTAACTGATGACTGTGATATCTTCCATATCTGCTCAAGGGCTTGAAAATTATTCCCTTTATTTAGATGCCTAATGTGTGGCTGTTTTGATGATGTGTGTGTTCATGCAGTACCTGTTGATGTTGAAGCTCCTAGTGCTTGCACATGTTCTGAGGTTTTTTTGTGGTGTTAGATGCTACTGCCATGAAGTTCTGTTTTTCTTTCTTCTGCAGTATTAGTACAGTGTTAATGCTCAGCTATTAACAAACCGGCTGAGGTGTTAATACAGGTACAAGTGCCGATGAAAAAACTGATTTGAATTCTTTGTGAGGGATAGATTTTCTGAAAGAACATCTTACGTTTAGTAGAAGCATTAATGTGTGTGTGTGTATATGTATATAGACACTTTCATTAAGAATAGGACCACCAAATTGGTAATGTGTTCATTTATTTAGCCATCCTGCTTTTTATAAGAGATACTGTCAGTTAAAAAATGAGTGTTTTGCTTTAGCTGTGGCTTGAGTTTCAGATGCTGTTTCAGTATTTCTTTTGGCATGTTACTTAGCTGTTCTAATGACCAGAAAGGTAAGGACATGAAAAGCCCCTGCTTTTCTTCTCCACCAATGGTAGCTGTGGCTGTTGAGGACCCTTGTTCTCCTGGAGGTGTCTGCTGTCTGGCATTGTTCTCTCTGGCTGCTTTCATGACACTGCTTGTTCCTGTGTCTGATTGTGTTAGCATGAAGGGATTCTGCTACACCTTTTGTAGAGCGCTAGTATATTGCCTTATGCTCTATTTGCTCATATAGGATTTGAATGTATTCCCAGAATGTACAGGTAATTCAGTCTGTACATGTTTTTACTGTTACAGCCCTGGCCTAATTACGTGTAGGAGGTGGCAGTATGATTCTACTTGGCTGACCTGTTTCTTTCTCCAAGGGAGAAAATTACTTGAGTCTGCATTAAAGTCCAGGTGAACCAAAATGCAGGGTGAGATTTGAGGTGAAGGGGGGCAATACAGGCAATTCCTTTTCCTTGGAAAGCTGTGGTACTTCATGTGTTATTTAACAAAAGATGTTGTGGTCCTGATGAGCAACTCCCTATGTTTAAAAGATCGTAAAGTTGAAATGCTTGTATTGAAGGATCAGTTTAGAATTCCCCCTTCTCCTGTTGGCTAAGGCATCACCTTGGCAGCTGAAACAGAAGAGCATGGCTTTCAGAGTAGTATATATGTATAAATGTAATGCTTGTATATTTTTACCGCATCTGCCTATGAATGTCTCAAGGCCACAATTCCTCATCTGACTAGGTGTGCGGGTCAGATTTGAACTGTTAAGAGCCAAGCAATTCCAAAGTCATTACCAGCAGTGCTGTCTGCTCCTGTTGTAACAAAGATAACAGGCTTTGTGATGTCAGTGAAACATAGGAATTCAGCTAGGAAATCTTGCAGGCTTTGTTATTTTTAACTGCTGGAATATCATGGCTGGCCACCTTAAAATTTGATGTCTCTTGTGTTTGTGTGATGAAACTTATGCTTGGGAACAGTACAGTATCATGGGGAAGGTGAGAGGAACATTGCGTGCGTACACTACAGCAGTGTTTACTGTCATAACTGTTTAAGAAAGCATGCAGGTTTTGGTAGTTATGTTCTCATCTGTGGATCAGAACCTATGCACTGAATTGTGACCTTACGTGCTTTATGTCTGAGCTTGATCCTATTATCAGGAAATGCAGCCTAGTTTTGCAGTGAATTCGAGCTCTTCTGTTATGTGGAAATTAAGCATCAATAGATGTGTAGCTGCGAGGAAGCATGGGAGGGCACAGTGCTGCTTTTGTGCATTTGCTGTGGCCTCACATTGTGTGTCCCATAAGGATTCAAGGGAGACTGTGCATGCAGTCACAAGTCTGGCATTTTGTAGCTTTGGTAATCCATTTTCTAAATAAATAAATAAAAAACCAAACAACAACAAAACCCCAACCGAACAAACACTACCACAAAAAAAACTAACCAGAAAAATAACCCACCACTGTTTGCTACAAGTACTTGTATTTCTGAACTCAGGACAAGTAATGCTGCAAAAATTGGGATCATTTACATGGTGTCTTAATGTTTTTCATAGAGTTGTTACAAGTAGTCATGTGGACTTATCAGTCAACTATTATGCAGGAGGCAGAAGCTGCTCCTTTTAGTCCCAGTGAGATAGTGAAGTTTGATTTGCAGAGGAAAAAGACCTATAAAAATAAACAAAATTACATTTCTGCCTCTGATCAGTGGTCTGTCCTTGTGATGTTCTGATAACCGAGCCTGATGCATTTTTCCTTAGGCTGAAGGACTGAAAGTCTGTCTTAGGCATTTGGTCCATTTGACTGCTTCTGGGAAGGAGTGAAGGTTACAGCAAATGCACAATAACTCGGAAACCTTAAGTTTCAGTAAGCTCTTCTGCAAACCACAGTTTTTGGTAGCTAACAACCTTTCCTAATCTAGAGAGATTTTCACAGAAACTGGAAAAAGGCTGTGTGTGAAATTATGTCTTGTCATAATATCTTCCCTCCCTCAGTCTGTTGAGGGAGGTATTTGGGGTATATGTGTTAATGAATTGGAAATGCATAATAGGTCCTATCTGTGTCCCTCTGTTCCCATTCTCAAAAGCAATAGAAACATTCCAAAATGTTGGAGTTTATAGAAACTGTATGCTCTGTACGACGCTCTGGTTTAGTTTGAATGTTCTTGAGTAAAACACTAAAAAATAATCACTTTGGGTGATGTGTTAGAATGAATGTGCAGATGATCAACATGGGCAGGTGTATGCTGGTGGGTTCAGTTGGAAAGGCTTAAGAAATCATCTAGAGATAACTGCCTGTATAGCTGAGAGCCAGGATAGATTCATCAAGGGACAGTCATGCTTGACCAACCTCTTAGACATTTCATTATAGAAATGGTTCTGCATTCTAAGTGATACTTTTGGAACTATTTAGCTTAACAAAAAAAAAAAAAAAAAAAAAAAAAAGACAATATCTGGGGCTTTTTATCTGTTATAAAAACCATAACTTTATAGTTGATGGAACGACAGAAGAGCAATGGGGAAATGCAAGACTGAAAATGGTCCTGTTGCTGAAGAGTTTCTATCGTAGGAGTGGGACTTGTAAGCATCCAGACAACCTGTTGCTCTTTCTAAGGTGAAGCCTTCCTAAATTAGTCCTATTCAGTCTACATTAGTCCTATTCACTAAAGAGGAGCATGGCTATTCTGTAGCTATTGAGTGTATTCTGTCAGGAACTGCTTCCTGAGAGAACATCTAACTGCAGATATCAAAGTAGTGTCATACTAGAAGCAGTGTAATGTGGTGTGGTATGTTTTGTGGGTTTTTTTGCTGACAGTTACTTCTTCTCATCAGAAATAAGAAAGCTGTCTTAGAGGAGTTTTATTGATGTTGGGTAGAACAAAGGTCACAAAAGTCAAATAATATTTTAAATCGGGTACCAGAATTTTGGAAGTTTAGTAATAGTCTTTCCTGGTTTTGCAGGGAGCTTGCCCAAACCCTTATAATTTTATTTTTTTTTTTGTACTTAGGATTTATTTTTAAACCTAATCTATTTTTTTTTCCTTGCTTTAGTGATGTTCTGTGGTCATTTTGCTGATGTCTTGAACACAGTTAGTGTTTGTACCACAGACTTGAGAAGTTGTCAGTCCAGTACTCTCTGACTACATTCCTTTAGATGTTCCACATGTGGAGGGTGTTTAATATCAGATTTACTTATCTGGAGATGTAACGTGGAATTTCTGATTTAGCAAAGAAATGCAAATATACTGAAATCACAATGCAAATACATATTACACCTGGCAAAATACAGCAGTGGCTGTATGCAGTTCAGTTGCAATACCAATGTGATTCCCATTGCTGATCTCTGTACTCAGCTCACCATTGTAACACTGGGCATCCTCTGTCACTGTGAAGGAAAGCATGAGTTGAAGCCAGCTCAAGCCCCTCACTCTCTTCAGAATTCTTCTGTTGTTCAGTTTTTATACTCTGTATTGGGCTGAGCCACATATTCACTTCCCGCTGCTGATCTAGGCTAGCTCAGGGAGGCATTCGCGCTCATCAGTGAACTCAGTGGGAGAAACGTTTATACCATCAGTTGATCCACTCAGCTGTTAATAGCTGTTTAGCAAGTCACATAATGGACATCATGGGGAATTGACTGGGATGGTCTGCCTTGAGAAGGGCTGTTCTGCAAAGAAACCTCACTGCCTGTGTTTCCAACTTGCTGAAGTGTCTTTTGGTGAAATATCTACTTAGGATCCTTTATGTGGGGAGGGGGCGTGAGTTTGGCTAAACCTTTTTTCCTCGCATGAGTAATGCAGCTTCAAACTATTTATTGTTAGTATATCTGTTTTTTTGCTTAGGCTGCCTTATTTGGAGAATTCAGTATCCTGGTAAGGAGTGTTTACCTAGGAATTCTGGAGAAGTGTCTGCTTGCATTACCTTGATAGCTGGGTGGTACCCAGCTTGAGGGCTATCTCAGGAGCTGATTTAACACTGCATGAATTTTAGCATGGACATACTGACCATGATTCCTCAGTTAAGAGTACTTTCTATTTTCTGTTTGAAGTCAGAGCAAAACTAGGTTCTAGATAAGTGAAGACAGAATATCTGAGGGTTTTGAGGTACAGAAACACAACTATGCAAATCTTTTAGGGACATTTCTGCATCTCTAGAGAATGAGATTTCCAGGTAGGTAATTTGTTCTGTATCTTCGCCTTGACTGATAAACTCTGTCATCCATCAAGAAGTCAGGAAGTAATAATAAAGCCTTCATTTAACCTGTTTATTGGCTTTTACATTCTAATTAATGTTCACATCTGACCTATTTTTTCCTGTGCTGTTTGTTGCAGTGCTTCATGGCTACAGCAGGGTACTAAACAATATTAGAGGAAACCAACGTTAAGACACATAATTTCTACACAGCTGGTTGGAAAAGCAGCTGTCACTGCCTTCCTGGTGCAGCATGGCATTTGGACTTTGTGTTCTCTGCCTGTTACTATGGGCAATAACAGGTAGGATTTTACTACTTGTGTGTCTGAGTCACAAACATTAAGTGAAGTGAGTGCTCCTGGAGTGTATATGCAGGTGGGAATGAAATACGAATAAGGCAAGAGCTGGGACATCTTGTGACTCCTCAGTGCTAACAGCTTCATAACTGGCAGTTGATGGCAGTGGAGAGGTGAAGTTGGGAGCTGTTTGGAGCCAATTTCACTAGGGCTATTTCAGTGCAGATGCATGGGGCAAGAAGGAGTAGTGGGAGAGTTCAAAGTTTTCCCTCTTTCTCTTGCAAGACGACTTAAGAATGATGTATTGCTTATGTTCTAAGCTACCTTTTTTCTTCTGAAATATCATAGAATGCTTGATTTATGAGAAGCATAAATACATTTGTTTACATCTCTCACCTCACCATCTGCTTTACAGATGTGTATTTCCTTTCAAAGCCCACAGGAAAGTCCTGTAAGCTTCTGCTTCAGCCAAAGAGATAGATAAATTACTTTCTTTCATAATCAGATAGGTTAAGAAATAGTAATTCTTAGTACTGGTTTTGTGTCGTAGGGAGATTTATTCTGGTGCAGGCTGTTTTGACGTGACAGTTACAGAACAATATATTCAAGGATGGTGTGTATTTCTTTAAGAGAGTGTCTGAAATCTGGTTGTGGGGATACTGGCAGTATTGATAGTAGCAAGAATTTGAAAAATAATGCTCAGTTGCCTGGCTTTCATCTCCTGTAGTATAAACAGGATTGGCTGTTTCATGAGGGAGAACATTGCTAATGTGCTAAGGGTTGCATGGACTACTGAATCTAGAAATACTGGATGTGGGGAAGTAGGTATTAGCTACAGCTGAGGGGTGATGGGCATTAACTACAGCTGTACTCATGGCTGGTTTGCAGTAATCCTCAAGATCATCCTGGGCATCTTATAATGCCAAGCTTTTTGAGGAGAACATGGAGCTGAGGATTTTGTTGCTGTAGTAAACAATAAGTATGCCTTCTGTAAACAAATAAAATGCTCTCCTGTGAAATACTGAGTACTTGCTGTAGGGTCCTTGTCAATATCTTCAGGAAAAAAAAAACCAGCCACTTCAAAAGAAGACGATGCAGTAAATACTGAATTCTGGCTGTGGAGAATGTCACAATTTTATGTTTTTGATAATGCCGTTAATTGCTAGCAGGCTAGAGTATCCTCTGTTCATATTGAAAGTGTTTTTGTTCTTTAACTGCAATTTTGCTGTGCTTACTTGATCTACCTGAGAGCAAACCAATTATGCTCAGACTGCTGGCTGTATTCCAAGCCTGTACCTGGATCTCATGTACCAGAACACAGCGTTTAGGGGCTAATACATTCTGGTATCACTTACTATTTTAGTATAAATTTTAGTATTTATTTCCATCTTGATAATTTGCAGTATTTTCCATCCAAGTGGAGCTCTAAACTGAAAGGTACTTGCTGGTTTTTCAGGATTTGTTTGCTGAAATATATCAGTGGATGCTCTCCTGTGTTAAAAGGACTGCTTTTTAGTGCAAGCTTTTAGGTGAATGTACTTGGGCTCGTGAAGCTGCTAGATGTTCATGCTGCAGTTTTTCTGTGCACATGAGCTTGTGACTCTAAAAGCTACTTAAGACAAAAAACTTTCTTACCACTTCTTTTAACATAAGATAATGAGAAGGCTGGCAAATAAGAAAGGCTTGACATTGCATTGATCATATAATAGAAAAATGGACTTAGTAGGGAATATATTCAAGAGGATATTGAAGAATCTGCTGTGATTTATCAAAGGAAATTGAGGAGGGCTAGGGCTACTCTCTCCTGTTTAGATTGTATTTGTTTGTTTGAGTCTTTTATTTTGTGGGTGGTGGCTTTTGGCTTATACTTTTTGACTGCTTTTCATGAATATGGTGGGTTGATGTTGGCTGGCTGCCAGATGCCCAGCAAATTGCTCTATCACTGCCCCTTCTCAACAAGACAGGAGATAAAAATATGATTAAAAGCTTACAGGTTGAGATCAGGACAGGGAGATTGCATATGAGTTACAGTCAAGAGCTAACTAGACTAGACGTAGGGAAAATAATTTATTGCCAGTTAATTATAGTAGGATTATGAGAAGTAAGAACAGATTGAGAAATACCTCCCCCCTACCTTTCCCTTCTTCCCAAGCTCAGCTTTATTCCCAGCTCTTCTAACTCCTTCCCCCAAGCGGCTCAGGGGTATGGGGAATGAGAGTTGCAAATCAATTCATAATGCTTAGTTGCTGCCCCTCCTTCCTCCTCACACTCTTCCTTTGCTTCTGTGTGGGCTCCTCTCCACAAAGCTGCAGTTTCCTGCCGGGAGGCTGCTCCAGCATGGGCTCTCCACAGGGTCACAGCTTCCTTCAGGACTTATATACCTGCTCAGGCGCGGGGTTCTCCACAGGCGGCAGGTGGATATCTGCTCCACCGTGGACCTCCATGGGCTGCAGGGGACCAACCTGCTTCACCATGGTCTGCAGCATAGGCTGCAGGTGAATCTCTGCTCTGATGCCTGCAACATCTCCTCCCCTTTCTTCACTGACCTTGTGCCTGCAGACCTGTTCTACTCCTCTTTCCTGCCTGCTGCTGCTCTACAATGTTTTTTACACGTTCTTAAATATGTCATCGAAAAGGTGATATACCAGTGTTGCTGATAGGCTCAGCCTTGGCCAGCAGTGAGCTCCTCTTGGAACTAACATGAGGACACTTCTGGTGTCCTCTCACGGAAGCACACCTGCAGTCCATTTCCTCCCACCCCCTGACTACCAAAACCTCACCATGTAAACCCAATACAACGGGTAAAAAAAAAAAAAGCTAGAACAGTGGACAGAGCACCCATTGGTTCAGATGCGTACCACTGACTAAAGTTTGTGCCTCTCAGGAGGCTTGAGCTGTATGTGGCAATAGATGGTGGGTACCATGTATACTATGTACTGTGCTTCTGCCACTCAGCATCTCGTGCAGTTTGGGTGAAACTTCCCAAACATGCAGATGCAGCTCCTCATTTCTCCACGTAGGCAGTCCTTACAATGACAGTTTCATTTCACTGGCTTATATCCATTCATTGGTGAAATCAGCTTAAATTGAAATATATTTACATTATTCTGGCCATTAATAAAAAGCAGTAGTTTTAAGGCTAACGCATCCAAAAAATTATTGACTCCTCCTGCTCCCAAGAGAGATAGAAGACACTGCTTTCTACCGCAGGAACAAGAGTTTACTTTGTAACTGGGAATCCAAGCCTTGGAATCAATTCATCTTGAGCGGGCATATTCTAATCTGGCATTTGAGGCAGACCGTCCAAGTACTGCTACTGAAATGCATTTCTGCAAATACAGCAGTGTTCTCTTGACTGGCTCTCAATTTTCTCTGTGTGTTTATATTGTGGTGCTTTGTTCTGAGGTTAGCCACTCCAACGAAATACAAAGATGGATTGGCAGATAATTGCAGTCACAGGTGTTGAGCAGCCTAGTCTCCTGTTTTGAACTCCATGCAGCCCAGCCATAGACTACATGTCCTCTGAGATTCTGCTAGACATCACCAGTATTCTTTTCTTTAGTCTGGGAGAGAGGATGTTTCCAGACACATAGCAAGCCATCAATTTTCAAAATATTTCACTAATGTTGGTCTTGGATTTTGAAGAATAGGATGAGCACCGTTTTCTTAACACATATCTAAGGCATGAAATACATGCCAGGACAAAGGACACTTTAAGATGTAGGCATGTCTTTGAAATCATAGTGGAGCCACTAGCCTGGGTTTGCAGTTCATTCTTTCTTATACTGCCATGGCTATATGTTCCGGTAATGTGTTCTGGTTCCCACAGATCTTTCCAGAAAGGCAAGATGGTGTAGTGTCTGATAACAGTCTTTGAGAGTATAGCAAGTTATGCAGTATGCCAGGTTAGTTCATATCGTCCGCATCTCTGCTGGAAGTGTTGAGTGTTTCCCTGTGAAGGGATGTAATGGCTGCACTGGTGCATCTACCCTTGTAAACTTTTTGTTTGGTTGGTTTTTTTTCTTCTTGAATTGAAGTTAATCTACTTTGCAAGCTGTACATTGATCCCAGGCACTATGATGCCTGACAGGTATTTCAGTAGCTGTATTCAAACCACGTATTGTGGAAGAGTGTACTGCAGTTTAGCCCAGAAGATGTGGTGGGATCTGCAGTGCGGTGGTTGGACACCGTGCATGGACAAGAGAATCTCTGCATCTCCAAGGCTCTAGGTCATGATCAGACCTAACCCCTACTGTCAGCTTATTCCTACTCTTTGATTTTATTCTTCCTGCTTACCAGTTCAACAGATTTGAGCTGGAATCAATCAGTCAAACTGCCTTTTCTTTTTCTCCCGCCATATACTGCTGTGAATAAAGAGGCTTCTACAGCCAGAACGTAACTGTTGCTGATGTGCAGAGCAAGCAGTCAACTTTGTCTTCCATTACTGTGTTAGCTCCACAGTGGTCACATCTTGTTTTCATTGGTTGAGTTAGCAAGTCTAGTTTTAAAACGTGTTGAGAAGAATGTCCTGGTTTTACTCAGCTGATTTTTGAAGCATGATCAGATTTTTTTTCTCAAGTTACATTTTGGCAAGAGGAATTCTGAAGAGCAGTTATAACCAGGAAAAAAGCACCTAGAAAAGACGTTAAAAGTTGACTGAGGTACACAGTATGTTGACTCATGCTTGATTTGAGCACTTCACACTCAGTCTGTGATGTTGTGCTTGAAAGTAATTCCGATAACGTATTAAAACCACTGCGCAGGAAGGAAAGATGCTCTGTATTGGAGTGAGCTCTTGTGATTTCACATGAACAAGTGGGTAAAGTGGCAGAAGTTGGAGAACTTACCCAGTTTTTATATGAAGTTCAGCAGTTATGTTGGTATGAGTGACTCTTCATGAAGTTCAAGTGAGATGGCAAATGTTTCTCCTGTGTAGATTTTTGCTGCCTTCTCCCTCAAATGAAACAATGACATTACAGCATTTTATTTGAGTTTTGTTTTAAAACATGTTTTTTTCACTATGCTATGATAATGGAAATTGAGGAACCCTATGATTTTTTTGTGCATGTTCCTTGCTCTGTTCCTAGTTTTAAGTATTGGCAACTCACTTTCATTTCTTATGTATTTATAGGAAGGGAGTAAAAAGTACTTTGCAAAGCATATGGAGATCCTACACTGAAAAATCCTCCAAAGTACAAATGCTACTGCCAAGGGACATGTTGGGGAAAAAAAAAAAGTAGTGAAGTAGTGGTGATGTTAGTGAAAAGAAATGAGCTTATTTTATCAGGGTACCACCTGTCTTTATCTTGTTTCCTGTGATAAACCATTTTTGGTAACAGTAAACTATATTATGGCTTGGTTGTAGTGTTGTGCCTTATGTTGGTGGCTTTGTTTCAGGTTCCAGTTGTGAGCAGTGCAGAGAAGGAGCCACATACTCAGGTGCAGTAATATCACCCAACTTAGAAACCACCAAAATTATGCGAGTTCCTCACGCTATGTCTGTGTCGGACTGCATTGCGGCGTGTTGTGACCTCTCTGGTTGTGACTTGTCCTGGATGTTTGAACGACGCTGTTACATTGTGAACTGTCAACACAAGGAGAACTGTGAACCTAAAAAAATAGAAACTGTGAAATCCTATCTTACTTTTGTGCTGAGGCCTTCTCAGAGGCCAGCCTCACTGCTGGGATTTGGGCAAGTCATCCCAAGCATGGTCCACTCTGTGGGACTCCAGAATGAGCCATCTGGGGAAGTGAGTAGGCTGAAGGAGCTGTCTCTGCTTGGCAAAGATCCCAGCCTTGAGGAGATACCTGAATACGTTGATGATTATAAGGAGTTGGAACAGGACCCCTTTCAGATGAGCATCAAACATGAGCAGAAGGAGAGCATGGATTATGCTGACTGGGGCCCCATGGTGGCAGGTGAAAACAGCTTCAACTATTCCATGGGTGATGATGGAGATAACCAAGAAGACATTGTTGAGAAGAAAGGAGAGTCTGGGAAAAGGGAAAGCCTTATGAATAAAAGCAGCTCTGAATTCCACTCTGTCACCGAACACTCCATAGAGAGGTTGTCATCTCTCCCAGAGATTACACCATTCCCTAGGAAGACATTTGAAGGTGGAGCAGCTGTTCAACTTCTTCAACAGCCTCATTATGCTTTGCAAAAAGAGGTAGGTTTGCCCCTCAGGAAGCAGTCAGAGTATGGTGAGGCCAGTTTGCAATGGTTTTGTTTTTCAAAACAAATTAAGTTATTGCTTTGTAATGTAACAAGTCTATGATGAGTTACAGTCCTATTACAATGCAGAAAAGGCTGAAAGCAATTCATCTGTCCTAATAGGCAGATGAATTGCGAAAGGGCTCTTCTGTCAGACAAGCAGCAGAGCTGCTTTTGGGACACTGGGGTTTCCTTGGCAGTGTACAGAGGAGTGCGCTTGGACCTGCTGGAATGGTGCTATGGTATTCTTCCCTTCTGACTCTTGATGACTCAGCAGCAGTAGTCAGCTGAGCTATACCAGTGGACTCTAGTATCCAAAAGCCAAGACCAGTAAATATAAGTTACTCCATCAATAAAATTAAGCCTATTTTATGGGTTTCATGTTACTAATGCATAGCAGTCTTACAGATGTAATGGAGCTGAATACCTTCTTTAATGTTTTTGAAACATATTAGAGAGTCAGGGTTCACAAGGAGGGACAGTGGTGGATTTGGACCATGATGTACAGCAGGATGAAGTGGATGAGTTGTTTTTGTTCTCAGAATCCTTTTCTTGAGTCTGTCAATAAGAAAAATAAGTTAAATGCTTAAAACCATATTTAGATACTTAAGTAAAATGCACCTTTTCTCTATTTATGCACATGAGTTTGATCAGTTGAGACTAAAGGGGCTCTGGTTTCTTAAGAACAGGATGGGATTATTTGGAAAGTTGAAACAGGCTGTAAGGTCAACATTTACTGGGTTTGACACACACCCCCCTGCTAGAGGGAGGAGGAAGTTAAGCACTGTTAGCTGGATTGCTCTGAATTCCACCAGATTTTATAACCAGCAACTACCTATCTCTTGCTGTAAAAATGACAATTTATTGCCATTACCACAGGGAAGAAAATACTTGTCACAGATTTCATGCAGCTTTCTTACTTACAGCTGAGATTCCTGGAGGGGAGAACTGAAATGTTCCCCAGGGAACTGAATGACTTTCTTTTTTTTTTTTTTTTTCTTTTCCTTTGCATATGGGGGTGTTCTTGTTTTCTGTTGGAATTCTCAAGAGATTTACACTCAAGTCAAACCCTGAGAACTGAAGGACATGGGCCCTAATGGTGGTGTGTTTATTTTGTAACAAGCAGTTGTGGCTGTACAGGTGTTTAAAAGCAAACAAAAAGCCCACAAAGCCTATACCAACAGAACTGCCTGCCCTATTCACTCCAAGAAAGAGTCCTATCTTTCCTTTTCCTTTGTGTTCCCAAGCTAGAATTTAGGTTAATCTGACTTTCTACATTTACTCCAGAATATTTCTCAACAATAGTTTCTGCCTGAGAAATCAATTCCTGATGTTGCCCCTGCCGCATTGCTGCCTGCTAACGTTCCTAATTTAAGCTACCTCTTTGGCTGTGACACTGCTTTGGAGGTGACAATGCCACAGGGCAGCTTTTTTGACTGCAGTCTTGCTTAGGCTTGCTGACTGAAGAGATGTTTGGTGCCATTGCAGAAGACGGTGACCCAGGAAAGCTATGTTTGAGGTGACTTTGTCCCTATCTGTCCTACAAACTCAGGATGGCTGGTTCTCAGCTGATAGATTGGAAAAGGACCAGGAGAGGAGGAAAGCCAGAGGGAACTCAGAAAAGTAGATACCCCTCAAATTTGGCAGGCAAAGAAATGCTTTGGTTTGCCAAAGTATGTTAAAGCAGATGTTTTTGAAAGGTGTGGGACGGAGTGATTATGTAAAGGAGAGCTGCCTTTTGTCAAGGCATGAGGCAGGACAGGCTTAAGGCTCTTACCATGTGTGATAATGTTGTCAAGGCTGAGATTGCCACTGAGGGTATAGGTTTGGCATGTCAAAGTCACTACCTTAGTGGAGCTGCCATCCCTGATCCTGTTGTCAATGTCCCAGTTGCTCAGAGACATCATCTTACTCTCTGCATATTGGGCAGAGCTGGAGATATGGCCACAAAGATGATTGCATCGTCTTTTTTACAGACCTGTCTGGAGATGCAGCTCTTGGTGTGGTCCTTTGCATCCTCACAGGTCAGGCAGCCACAGTCCCCAACACTGCTGTCACTGTCCCAGCTGCACAGGGATCTTTTCTGTCTTTAACTGAAGGCAGAGGTGAAGTTGCAGATGACTTCCATACGCTCTGTTTCCTTGCAGGCTGGGAAACCTGTCACTCACGTCACTTTGGTGCTCCCAGCTGCACAGGGAGTTTTTCCTCCTATCCACATCCAAGGCAGAGCTACTCTGATTTCCTAGGGAGGCAACAGACTGCAGAGTGAAAGTGGAGCAACTGAAGAGAAGCTGAGAGCTTGGACTCTTCAGCCTTGATCAGAGAGGGTTCAGGAGTGTCTTATCAATGCGTATAAATAACCATGGCAGGAGTGAATATGATGAAGATGGGCTCTTTTCAGTGCTGTCCAGTGACAGAACAAGAGGCAATGAGCGTAAATTGAAATGCAAGGAATTTTATTTCATAGAATAGTTAGGGTTGGAAAGGACCTTAAGATCATCTAGTTCCAACCACCCCCACTAAAAACATTCAGTTTCATTTTTCATGTGACAATGGCGAAACACTGGAACAGGTTTTCCAGAGGTTGTGGATTCTCTGTCCTTGGAGATAGTCAAAACCTGACTGGACATGGTCTTGAGCAGCCTGATGTAGCTGATCCCGCTTTGATGAGCAGAGTTGGATTAGGCCATCTCTAGAGGTCCCTTCCCACCTCAGCCATTCTGTGGTACCCATGTGCATTTTACCAACCTTCATAATCCTATTCTTCACTTAATAGATTATGTACAAATAGTAGCAGCATGTTATATCTTTGTGTGCCACACATAGTAGTCATAATTAGCCAAATGCTTTTATCTAGGTGTTAGGTCAGAAATATGTCTTGAGAAGGTGAGGAGTAACTGTTGGCCCTTTGAGACTAATGTGTCATTGAAAGGTGGTAGGGCTTAAGGGAGAGGGGAAAGTTGTTTGGCAAGGCTAACACAGTGCTGAGTTATTCCTGTAAAACTTGCTGTGTTCTGTGCTGAAGTTCTGATTTACCACAAGTTGGGTGAGAGAGAACGCTACTACAGCTTGGTGACTGAAGTGGAGAGATGTAGGATTTTATTAGTAGTGAGGAAACAAGAAGGCATGAGGAAGTTCTGGTCACAGCAGATATAGTAAAAGGCAAGGATTCTGTTATGTTTGTGTGTAAAGCATGAGGACAATAATACTCGCCACACAGACTTTCTGTCATTGGGTTTTAAAGGTTTATGACTATATTTAGAGCTGTCCTACTGTTCTTTGTTGCCTTGAGAACTGATAGCCATAGTTGTGTTGCAGGTTACCTCATTTTGATAACCATAGCCTATACTGTTCTGCATCTGAAATTCAGAAAATTACGAGCATTTCTTATAACGATTGTTTTGGGGGCAAAAAAAAAATCACCAAAAAACCCAATCAAACAGTCCTTCTGTTTGATTGATATTCTGTATATGAATAAAACCTCCTAGTAACATGTATCAGTAAGGTCACCCTACATGCTGTTTGAAAAACAGCATACTTCTAAATCTAGAAATGTGAAAAAATGGCTCACTTATGACAATTCTTTCCCTATAATTCATTTTTTCAGGCTGTTACGCCTTCCCCTGATTCAGAGAAACTGGAATTCTCCCCAGGCGTGTCAGAGAAAACCCAGACTCCCACAATGGTCCCAGAGAATGGCACTGAAGGTGGGATCGTGCTACTTCTCACTAATACTGTGCCATCTGAACCCATGCAGCAATTCACACCACCCATTACTGATGCTAAATCAGGTAATGTTTTAACATAGCTGGAGATCTGGGAGGTACCTGCAGGTTGGACAGTGGGTGGGGATGGCTTTATGACTGTCAGGCTTCCAAACTGTTGTTAGTTATGAGCTCACTCTTTATCCAAACGTAACACCATCCCACTTCAGGCCTGTAGACATACAGTAACACTGCAGACTTCAGACCCCTTAGCCACGTATTTCTGAAGCAAAGCTCTGACCAAATCCATTGTTAGCGGGAAATTATAATCCAAGCAAATACAGCAAAGTAAAAGCAGAGATTAAAAGGCTTTTTAAAATGGGTTAATTTTTATACTTGGTGAGAAATATTTGAGGCTTTCTAGTGTTTCAGAACAGTCTCTTCTAGCCATACTGTTATTTTTGTGTGACCCTTGAGAATGTTGCTCCCTCTCAAACTCTTGAGTAGGGTTCTGTCGTGGTTTAAGCTGTAAATCACGCAGTTTGCTCACTCACTCCCTGCTCTTTCTTCCCCCCCACCCCCCCCCCCCCACCCCGAGGGGCAGGGGGGGAATGGGGAGAAGAATCGAAAGAATGTAACTCCCACAGGCTGAGGTACGAACAGTCCAGTAACTAAGGTGTAACACAAACCCCTGCTGCTACCACCAATAATAACAATGACCAGGGAAATACAAGGGAAGAGAATACAACTGCTCACCACCCGATGACCGAGCCATGAACTAACCCTTCCGGGTTCCTGCCCCCAGTTTTTACATCCTGGGCATGACGTGCTGTGGTATGGAATACCTCTTTGGTCAGTTTAGGTCAGGTGTTCTGTTTCTGCTTCTTCTCGGCTTCCCCTCCTCCCTGGCAGAGCATGAGGCTCAGAAAGTCCTTGGTCAAACCAAACATTCTAAGCCGTAGCTAAAAACATTAGTGTTATCAACGCTGCTCCCTGGCTGAAAGTCAAAAACACAGCACTGCACCAGCTACTAAGAAGGAGAAAAATGACTGCTACTGCTGAACCCAGGACAGGTTCCCACTATTTATAGTTGTCAGATACCATGCAGGAGCATAGGTGGGACCTGAGGAAGCTCAGCCTTTAATAGGGGGAAGCCTAGCCTGTAGTAGGGGAGAACCTGGCCTCTTCATCTGGAGGAAGAAAAGTTTTGCTTTAGTTTCAGAGCTGCGAGAAAGCTTATCAGACTTCCATCTGCAGAGCAACAGCTTTTAGTTTGACAAGGACATGTGTAACCTCTGTGTTCTCCGTAGTTGCAGTAAATTCTCTGTGTGTGTATGTTAGAGTGTTTCCTTTCTCCTGCTGAGTTTCCTGCCTCCCTGTGCATCCTGACAAATGGTTAGAAGGGCCACAAGTAGCAGAGAAGTGGTGTTTGGCCTTCTGGTGTGGAGAGTTAAGCCATGGAGAGATAAGCCTTTTGCTTTCTGGTAGAGCAACTGTGGTTTGGGACATTCTTGGCACCCTCTGCAAAACTGCAACTTGCCAACCAGGAGAGCAGTAGGAGGTAACAGGAAAAAATGAGCTGCAGGAGATCCCTCTCCAAGGCAATGGATCATCATTACCATTGAGTGTTGACTAGGCAGCTCCTCATCCTCCTTCACAGGAGGAGGTTGAAGATGACTCAAAAAGGAGCTTGGAAGAAGAAGCTGAAGGGAAGTTTGTGATCGGTTTCAACGTAAGTACTGCTTTGTGCAAGGAATACCTGAAGTTTGTGTGTTATTGGTCCTACTGTCTTAAAAGTCTGAAAGGCAATCGCTCCTCTCTTTTGGTCATCACTCTCATCTAGCCATTTTATTCTCATCTCATGTGGAGGTCCAGGTACAAACATCCACTCCACTGGTGTCTAGGGCTACTCCCATGAGCAACTGGAGTCTTGGGTGCATTAAAATAGTGGTGACAGAAAGTGTGCTGGCAGTGTGGCCTCTTCAGTCCGTTTTTAGGCCTGTCAGCTGCCACTGAATAGCGCCTTGCTCATCTATTTGGAAGTTGTAAGCTGAATATTTAGGCACTAGTGAATGTTGCCTTTGCAGAACCTCTGTTATGTGGATTCCCAGGAATTCACAGGAAGACATTTAAAACCTTTAAAATACAGGTCTGTGGGAATGTCGTGGTTTAAGCCATAAATCATGCAGTTTGCTCACTCACTCCCCCCCCTTTCCTGAAGCTTTGACATGTTTCTGTTGGGGGCTGGATTTGTGGACTTTGCATTTTTGGAAGAGGAAAGAGTTTTCACAGATGAGAATTGGGAGGGTATTCCTGGAATGGCAAGCACTACAGTTCTAGTTTGGACTGTGTTACTTCATTTAATTTGTTTTGTTCTTGTGCAGATGGCCTTTCTTGTCCTCTGTAATTGTGTATTTTCTAATTCCTGCACTTCTATCCCAGAAAAATGTGTAATTCTTTATGCAGAGCAATTTTACCTGAGATATTCAGGAGTAATCAGAATGCTTTTCCCTAAAACAGAAGTAGGGGAAATGCCACTTCATATTTGGGGAAGAAGAAAAATTCTGGTTTGGTAAAAGGTGAAGGAGCCATAGTCATGAATATAATAGATTATGTATTGAGGAATTCTTGTATTTTTACTTGTCCTTCCCTGTTCATTGTAGAGTGATTGTCGAATTTTATTTAATCCATTACAAATAATATTCGAAGATACTGAATTTAGATCTGTCCATCTGTCAAAACATAATGTACTCATTCTGTCTTAGATACAGTAAAAGAACTTATTGTGTCTGCTGGAGATAACGTACAAGTGGTGCTACCCAAAAATGAGGTTGAGCTGAATGCCTTTGTTGTCCCACCGCCGCCTACAGGTGAGTTGAATGGCACTGGCATACAAGGAGATGCACACACTAGCAACCTGTAAATGCAGATGAGTCCTGATTTATGTGAATGTCTCAGGATAAAATCATCCTTCTCATCTCCTACTGATACTTCTTTTGATGGCTCCAACTGCAGAGGGGATTTCCTCCTTTTCATCTTGAAGGTTTATCCATTTTTTTTTTTTTTTTAGTGGCTTTTATTTTCAGAACCTGAACTCATTAGCCAGATGGTTCAATAGAAAGTTTGTAGTTTCTACCAAAAAATAAAGTGATCCAGGTTATAGTATCTTGCTGTAAAGTGAAGGGGGAAGTAGCTTCTGAATGCAGCATTTGCCTTAAAACTACCAGCTTCTGAACTGCAGCAGCAAGGAATACACATTTCACAGGTAGGTATGTAAAACACGTTCACTTCACATGAAGCTGGATTTTGTGAAGTCAGTTATTTGTGAAGTCCATTATATACTTGCTGTTTCACCATGTTACAAAGCACTGTGGAAGTATAACGTTTTCATACTGGTTCATTTTGCAGGCTTAAACAGTAGCAGTTATGATTTCCTACTGTAGCATTTTATCTGGTGGATAGTGAACTTGATTTCTTCGTTTTCTGGGCTTATTTTGAAGGCAAAGCTGATTACTGTTATGCTATGTCACTGCTCTTAGAAACAGCCTACGCCTATGAGTGGAGCTTAATCAGTCACCCTGCTGACTACGGTGGTGAAATGGAGCGCAGGCACAGCCAGACCTTGAAGCTCTCTCATGTAAGTGAGCTGTAAGCTCAGGCTCAGTGTGTTTTGTGTGGTCCTTTCACAGGAATCTAACCTGTGGGTAAGGGCACCTGGTTGTTTTTTTTGTTTGCTTGTTTGTTTTGTTGTTTGTTTTTTTTTTTTTTTTTTAGAATGCTCTAATAATTTTCTAAGGTAGAGTAAAATTTCCTGAGTTCTGGCTTTGTATTTCTCACTTCTGGGGAGTGACTAATAGCCTTTTGTGTGTGTATTTATGAAAGGAGCTCTAGGTTTTGGATATCCAGATCTTTTTCTGTTTACAACATGACTGACACATTTATGCATACTGCTTTCGTATGATTCGACAGGTAACCCAATTTGTTCTGTGTTTGTCTCAGTTATCAGTGGGACTTTATGCCTTCAAAGTGACCGTTTCTGGTGAAAGTGCCTTTGGCGAAGGTTTTGTAAATGTCACAGTCAAACCAGGTAAATCAGTTGGCTAAAATAATGAAATTAATTTCTTCAACACAAGTAGTTGTACAACATGCTTATCTAATAGTCTGTCACTTACTGTCTGCCAAGGGCATCTGGTAGTCCAGTCATGCAGAGGTGCGGCCTGACTTGGTGTCTGTAAAGCATTTTAAGGAAGTAGAGTTGCTGGCTCATTGTGTTTAAATGCTTTCTGGTCTTGTACCCTCCTCAGGCAAGGCCTGAGGTAGCATCGAGCCACCTTTTGTGGTCTTCTCCAGCACAGCTGGGAGCAGCAGTTAAGTGCTGAACAAGCTCTAGCTGCAAGTTACAGTGCGCAGGTCTAATCTAAATTGTACCAGTTAGAAGGGGCTGCAGCAGAAGACTGCTGTGTCAGTGCACTCTTCTTCAGCAACATTTTCTTCCCGTTGCCCAAAAAAGATGAGCAGATGCTGCTGCAAAGCTGTCAATCCTACATTTAAATCACTGGGGACTATTGATCTGTAGAGTCAACACATTAATTTGACCTGGGCTTTCACTACTTTTATTTTTCTTTATTTTTTTTTTTTCTCCTCTCATCTTTCTCACAGCGGACAGAGTTAACCAGCCGCCTGTTGCCATTGCTTCACCCAAAGTACAAGAAGTTTCTTTGCCTACAACTTCTACCTTCATTGATGGCAGTCGTATGTACTGGACCTTCCTGTGCTTATATCGTCTATTTTTTGTATACAATTATAATGTTGTTGTTAGTTACAAGTGAAATTCCTTCTTTTCACTCAGAAGTTCCTTGAATTTATTTTTGGGATTTGAGTCCAGTTATAAATTATTTTAATAAATAAAAAAAAGTGGTAAAATGCAGCCTTCCACCTGAAGACCGAGATGCAGTGTGTCAGAGGCTGCTGCGTCCAAACAGCAGCTACTCTTGTAGTTTCTTCCTGCCCTGCTCAGAAAATGTGTGCCAGCATGGCTGGGGCCATGGTAGAAAGCTGTTATGTAGGGTACGATGAAATGTCATAATTCTGCTCATAATTACTGAGAGCAGACTGTGCAGAGTCTGAGACTGGTTTTTATTTGTGTGTGTGAAGAATTTTTTGTTTGTTTAGATAAACCATACTGAATGTAGTTTGGAATATGTGGTTTAACAGCTATGGTACATGAAATCTGTTCAAATGTACTTGAGAAGATAATTGCAGAAAAAACAGGGATCGGTGCATGAAAGACATTAGTATTTATTCCAGCAATTTCTACAAGAAACTGATATGTTTTTCTTTAATGAATGTAGAAAGTATTGATGATATGAAGATAGTGAGGTACCACTGGGAGGAAATTAAAGGTCCTTTGCGAGAGCAGAAGGCGTCTGCTGACACACCTGTCTTGCACTTGTCTAACCTTGTTCCTGGGAACTACACTTTCAGGTACCTGCATAGATGCTTTCCTTTGAGATTTTAACTATTTCTCTGATGTCAGCTAAATGTTTGTTTCTCTTGTGCTTGCATGTACCTCCTCAAACAAAAAAAAACTTGATTTTTTTTCTTCTACATGCTTTTAACCTTCATTTTGTGCAGTGGAGAGACATACGGAGCAATTTTATTAAAAAGTACTTGCAGTGATTTTTGTGATACTGGTGTAGCGATACATTACAGCACAAAGTTATGCAAAACACTCACAACCCCCCCTGCCCCTTCTGTAGAAGTTGGCAAGTGTGCTGAGATGAAAGTGCAGTCAGGCTGTGAAAGTCATCCCCTGAAGGGTGATGTCAGACAGAACAATATTGGGAGACTGATCCTTGCAGGGCATTGTTGTCTGCTCGTTTTAATAAGGGTCACTCTGTTCTTCATGAAAGCCATTGCCTTGCTACTGGTTCCCTCTATTCATTGCTGAAGCTGGATTTTGTCCAGCAATGGAAGCACCATTTTTGCTTCTGAGTGCTTTAATTAAAATCAGAGTTCATCTTCTGAGCTTTTTAACTTAAAGCCTAATCTGCACAGAGGCAGACTTCCTGCTGATCCAGCCTGGGTTATTTGGCTGCTGGTGTGCAACAGCCTACTAGTCAATATATTGTGTATCAGTGTAACATCAGCAGAATGTTGAAGTCAGCATACATATATGTTAAACGTGCTTTGCATAAGCTTCAACAAAAATTGCATAACTTCAGCTTCTATTCTGTGTTCTTTATTGGAATTGTTCATATTGTACAGTAGCAGAAAGGAGCATAGGATTTTTTTCTGTATTAATAGGGGCAGAGCTTGCTTTTACAAGCAATGCTCTCAAGTGTGTTTTAAACCCTAGGAAATTAAGAAATCGCTTTCTGTATCTGTGCACCTCTAAGGAAGGCTGAGGTACTTGAACAGTAGAGCAGTGTGTTCAAACTTACAGGAAATGAGCTGGTCAAAAAAATCCAGTGTTCCTGATACACGTGGATATGCACCCAGTGCAAAAGTATTTATTCTCTAATGAAAGAATTAATGACCACTAGTTTTGTTCTACTCAGGAAAGGCTTCAAGAGTGGTTCCCTTCCATGTGGACAGCAGTATGTAGTTTTCAGAAGAGGTGAATTAGAGATATAGTCAGTTACCATACTGTTGAGGGCAGCTTTTCATCACTTTTGGGTGTCTGCAGCAGACTCATGTTAAGATGATTTATCATTATGTTTCTGAAAGACAGTACTGGGGTTTTTAAAACCTGTGCTTTTTTAGTTTTGTGACCTGACATCTTCAGAAATGTGAGCTGCATTAAAATTAGTGTCACAAAGCAGTAAGAATTTAAGAACCGCTAGTGCGCTATAAGCAGAGCTTCTGAACATCCAGAAGAGTAGTCTTGGACGTAGGTGTTAACTGGGACTGTTACACTATGGCTGATGAGTGAAATCCCTTGTTTTCGCTAAGTAAGCTTTTTCAAGAATTTGCAGTGAAATCTGTCTGATGAAGTTGACTGCAGGAAGGCAGACGCAGGGGCTGCGAGAATGAAGACCCTGGAGCCAGTGTAGGAGACAATCTGCTTCAAGACCATCTTAGGAACCTGAATGTATACAAGTCCATGGGACCGGATGAAATCCATCCATGGGTCCTGAAGGAGCTGGCAAATGAAGTTACTAAGCCACTGTCCGTCATATTTGAAAAATCATGGCAGTCAGGTGAAGTTCCTGACAACTGGAAAAACGGAAATATAACCCCCATTTTTAAGAAGGGGAAAATGGATGAGCCGGGGAATTACAGACTAGTCAGTCTCACCTCTGTGCCTGGCAAAATCTTGGAGCAGATTCACTTGGAAGGCATGCTGAGGCACATGAAAACCAACAAGGTGCTTGGTGACAGCCAGCATGGCTTCACTAAGGGGAAATCCTGCCTGACCAATCTGGTGGCCTTCTATGAAGGGGCTACAGACCTGATGGACAGGGGTAGAGCAGTTGATGTCATCTACCTGGACTTGTGTAAAGCCTTTGACACTGTCTCACATGACATCCTTGTCTCTAAGTTGGAGAGACATCAATTTGATAGGTGGACCACTCGGTGGATAAAGAACTGGCTGGATGGCCGCACGCAAAGAGTTGTGCTCAGTGGCTCAATGTCCAGCTGGAGACCAGTAACGAGTGGTGTCCCCCAGGGATCGGTGTTGGGACCGGTCTTATTCAACATCTTTGTGGGTGACACGGACAGTGGGATTGAGTGCGCCCTCAGCAAGTTTGCTGATGACACCAAGCTGTGTGGTTTGGTTGATATATTGGGGGGAAGGAATGCCATCCAGAGGGACCTTGACACGCTTGTGAGGTGGGCTGATGCCAACCTGATGAAGTTTAACCATGACAAGTGCAAGGTCCTCCACCTGGGTCAGAGCAATGCCAGGCACAGCTACAGGTTGGACGGGGAGGAGATCGAGAGCAGCCCTGTGGAGAAGGACTTGGGGGTGTGGGTTGATGAAAAAATGAACATGAGCCAGCAGTGTGTGCTTGCAGCCCAGAAAGCCAACCGTATCCTGGGCTGCATCAAAAGGAGTGTGACCAGCAGGTCGAGAGAGGTGCTCCTGCCCCTTTACTCTGCTCTTGTGAGACCTCACTTGGAGTATTGTGTGCAGTTCTGGTGTCCTCAACGTAAAAAAGACATGGGACTGTTAGAACAAATGCAGAGGAGGGCCACGAGGATGATCGGGGGACTGGAGCACCTCTCGTATGAAGATAGGCTGAGAAAGTTGGGGCTGTTCAGCCTGGAGAAGAGAAGGCTGCATGGAGACCTCATAGCAGCCTTCCAATACCTGAAGGGGACCTATAGGGATGCTGGGGAGGGACTCTTCATTAGGGACTGTGGTGAGAGGACAAGGGGTAATGGGTTTAAACTTAAACAGGGGAGGTTTAGATTGGATCTGAGGAAGAAATTCTTTACTGTGAGGGTGGTGGGGCCCTGGAATGGGTTGCCCAGGGAGGTTGTGAATGCTTCATCCCTGGCGGCGTTCAAGGTGGGGTTGGACATAGCCTTGGATGGCATGGTTTAGTGTGAGGTGTCCCTTCCCATGGCAGGGGCGTTTGAACTTGATGATCTTAAGGTCCTTTCCAACCCTAACTATTCTATGATTCTATGATTTCATGTGGGATCCAGTATAGCTAGCCTTTTTATTATTATTTTCCTTAAAGATTGAAAGCTGTGTGATTTTTTAAATCAGTCTTCTGAATTTCTTTCCTACCTTAGTTGTCAGATATGTGTTTCTGAAGCAGAAGTTTGTACACTATAATCAGTGGGTCTGTCTTCGGTGATGTTCAAAAAAGTGCCAGGAAAAGTTAAACTTTGAACTTAAGACTTAACAGAAGTCCATCTTAACAGATTTCCGATACTGTTTTTCCTGTTGTAGACTCACAGTGATTGATTCGGATGGAGCAGCCAACTCTACCATTGCATCTCTGAGCGTCAACAAACCAGTGGATTACCCACCTATTGCCAATGCAGGACCTAATCAGGCAGTCACCTTGCCCCAGAACTTCATCACACTGAATGGAAACCAGAGCAGCGATGATCATGAAATTGTCAGCTATGAGTGGTCACTCAGTCCCAAAAGCAAAGGAAAGGTTGTAGCAATGCAGGTATACCTGTTTCTCCTTGCTTAGGGGTGTAAGGCTCTTTTGGTTTTGCGTCTAACACAAGCAAGCACATACCTAAGTAACTACTCAGAACTCAGAAGCAGTAAGATCTCTAGAGTGCTATTAGCTTGGGGTTTTTTTTGTTGTTGTTGTCATAATTCATGTCTGATATATTCAGCTCTCATTGTAGATACTACTTTTAACTCCTCTCTCTTATCATACCTTCTGGCTTTTTCTCATTCCTGCTGTTGTTCCCTGGTGGTTGGGAAAGACTTCCAAGTTCACAGTGTTTGTCCTTGGACCCTAGAGCTCCACAGGTTTCCATCTTCTGAAATGCTGGACATGCTGAAAATTGGTTTTGTGAGAATGTGGAGGATGGTCAGGGTTTTGTTATAACATTTTCTCCTGGAGAAAGTAGGACTCAAATAGTGGCTTAATTTTGCAAGTGAAAGATGGCAAGGCTTTTGGCAGTATTATGCAGCCGTACTCTTTGGTGTTCTTTATGTGATCACTAAAACTTGGGTTGCCTATGAAGGCCAACTGAATTTATTCTCTTATTTTCATGGCTTTTTTAATCTGAGAATTTTTTTAATCTGAGAAAATGTAATAAAAATTTTCAATGAACTTGCTCTTAGTTGGAGAGTCTTGTAACTCTGTAGGCAGTTGAGGTAATTAATGTAATGAAGCCTGTTGAAAAGCTGTTTTTTTGAGGCCTGATGTCTGCAGTGTTGCAAATGCTTTAGACCTTCAAAAATTGAAAGAGATCACTTTGTAGCTCTGTTTAGGAAAGGAGTAATATTGACGCAAGCCTATACTGTTGAGATAAGTAGGAAACTATGGAAGGGCTTATAGCATAATGGCTTATTTTTGTTCATTTACCATGACAAAGATTTTCCAAAAACATCCGTGCAGCCTGAGCCTTGTAGTTTTCAGATGCCGTTCAGCCTTAAAGCAGCTTTCCTGGAAAAAAGGGAATGACTGTTTGAGATACCTCATTGGGTATGTAATGTGGAAATGCAAGAGCATTTTACAGTTTCTTTCCAAGAGCCTAGTAATCTTTTTCATTTCCCTAAAGCTGAGGATGCTGGTCTCAGATGTGTTACATGGTATCCATTAGAGAGCAATTTAACAAGTACCTTTGCTGGTTAGTTAATCATTAGTTCTCATTATCATATTTGTAAAAAAAAAAAAACCACCTAATTGTGTTGTGGTTTGTTATTACTCATATGAGAGATGCCACTTTATTTTATTTATGCTCATTTTATTACCAAAAGGACCTATAGCTGGGCCCAGTCATTTTATGAGCTCATAATAGATATCAGCTAATATTGCTGGAAGAGTATACTCAGGACAGAGTTGTCTTGTTTAACTTGTTTTTTCCATAAGCCTGTTTGTCTGGGATCAAGTCAAGCTTGATTTTGCATTTAACAATTTTCATAAATATTATATTAAAGAATGTCATGATGTTTGGTTTTACAGTATCTCAAAGGAAATGGAATAAGATGTAGTCATTTCTGTCAGTCTTTAATTTCCTAATTGAAAAAGTTAGCATCCCATGTGTCTCACAATTGTTGTGGTTCAGAAACAATGCAGCAATTTTACTAGAAGATGTTAAAGTTTATTGTCTATAAATATTTCTCTGGGCTGATTGGGACAGTCGCAATAGGGAATGCGTGCATCTGTACATCAAATTTTGAGTTTCGTCTTTGTCTACAAGATGCTGAAACTGCTTACTCAAGCACTGTATTGATGAATTAAAACAAATTGTGTTTTTTCTTCATAATTGCTCTGTGATATCTCTCATATTCCATGAGAATTTCTGTTTATCTTGCACTCTCTGTCTTTATAAATGTCGTGCAGGGAGTGCGAACGCCTTACCTCCAGTTATCTGCAATGCAGGAGGGAGATTATACCTTTCAGCTGACTGTCACAGACTCTGCGAGGCAGCGGTCCACAGCTGAGGTCACACTGATAGTACAGCCTGGTAAGTCAGCTGCTGGCATGTCTGGGTCCCTCAGAGGTGGTCAGCCTGATGTCTTAGCACTGTCCTCGAATACATGATCTCCCCGCATTGCACCACTGAGATGACAAGCCTGAATGTCCTGTATCCCTGTCTCAAGGACTCTTCCACCTCTGTTTTCTGTCAAAGCAAACATTTAAAACAAGTTTAGAGTCATAGAAAGTCCAGGTGGTGATCCTGAAGGCTCAGACTGGCCTGATTATGTAATGCAACCTGTACAGGTATGTGACTGAGTATCTGTCTAAAAGCTAAAATGGGGCTCTTGTAATAGTCTACGAAGTATGTTTTGCAGAGTTGCTCAGAGTATCAGTCAGTGCTTTGCTCAGTTTCCTTACTGTTTTGCAGTTCTCTTTCGAGAATCCTTGTGTAGTTTGAATTCTCACTTAGAATTGCATTGGACTTTTGAGGGAAAAGTGTCAAGCAATGAATCTTCAAAGGCAGCATCTTTCACACACTTGTTCAGATTTGGGAGCTAAGTGATGAATGGGCCCAAATGGTCTGGAACTCGTATTTTATGCACACAGCCCCTTTTATTTATTTATTTATTTTTTTTACTGTGTCTGCCTGTTGCATCCAAAGTAGCCTGTTCTGCCCATCTGAAGATCTCACATTCCAGCATGGGGCAACATTTTATCTTCCTGTTGTTGCTTACATCTTTTTGTAGATGACCCCTTCTGGGAAAACTTCACAGTTGGCATTTACTGTGGAAATCAAGACTGTGAATTGGAAGTACAGCTTACAGTGGTGTCTTTTAGACCCATTGTACTATAGAACTTAGAAAGGTGTTATTGAAATATGTTATATAGAAGTCAGGTCTAAGGGTAAATAAATATTCAGGAAAATGGTAGCATTATTAGTTTTACAATGCCACAAAAGCATAGGTTGAAAACACAATAATAAGTTATATGTGTCTGCACTAAATCTACAAAGCTCTAAACTGGCATTAACTTAGTGGCATTGTGCTGACCTTGAGCAGCAGAAACCTGAGCCAGTATCATCTTCGCGGGCAGAGGCCTATATTTGTGTGGATGGTTTTGAAGTAGTAGTGGAACCAGGAAAATACCCCACTACTCTTGTTACAAAACATTTCATATGATGCATTGAGCACGTTGCTGAATTTTGGGAGCATGTACTTTTAGGTATGACTGTAAAATAGGGAAGCATTTGCTGTGGGATTTGGCTTGTTGCAGAGCTTGTCTCACCCACCTAATATTTGCTGCTGGCTTGTGCACATTATGTTTGTGATTTGTACCTTTGAGCCAATATATCAAATTTGTTATATTCTGTGTAAAATCTCTGTTATGATTGGCAGTCCTTGCAGTAGCTACCTAGAAAATGTCATACACTAAGTATTACTTATTACAGAAAATAATAGTCCTCCAGTAGCAGTGGCTGGCCCTGACAAGGAATTGACCTTCCCAGTAGAAAGTACTACACTGGATGGAAGCAAAAGCCAAGATGACCAAGGCATTGTCTTCTATCACTGGGAAAATATCAGGTATCTAGAGATTTTATGGATCTCCAGTAGAATAAAGAACAAAGTGAAAGTAATTGGGTGTCAGAACCTCTTACACAATTGTGTTGGGTAATTCACTGTTGGAGAACTGCTTTGAGGATGTTCCTGCTCAGGTGGTAGTAGAGTGATAGGAATTTTAAGTTCACCTTAGGCAGAGATTGCATAAATCTTCCATATTTTGCAGTGTGTCATTTTGAGGTTTATTGTTACAAAGTTAAGTGAAAATGACGGGAGCTTTCATGTCTCCTGTTAAAGAGCACCTAATGGGTTTGGGTACCTTCCTGGAATATACAGATTTGTCCCATCAGTGCTTAGGACTAGGATTTCTTGGTCACTTGTTTGATGAACAGTAAATTGACAATCTGTTTAACCTGAGCTTTCAGTAGTAGGTGACACTCTTGAATGATGATTGAAAATGTTTGACAAAAGTTTGATTGTATGCTTATGTGCAAAACTAATTGATCCTTAATAAAAGGACAAGGTATTAGTGCATCCATGGTACAGGAAGAGATCTGTTTGGCAGCCTGTACATGTTGTGAGTGGCTCTTAAAGCAACAGTGTTTGGATGCTCCCATGAAATAGTACAGTGGGGAGGTTGAACTTCTGGGGTGCGTTTTCTGATTTTCTAATAAATGAGTATGGAATGCTTGGGTGCTTTGTCTTTTAAAAAATTGATAAATTCTCTGAACTAAACTCATGTGTCATATAGTTCTTTAACCACCAGTGCTTACAAGGGCTGTAAAACTACAATATACATTAAAGCAAATGACATGATCAGTGATGCCGAAAGAATAATTTGGCTGTCTATGTAAGATTTATTTTTATTTTTTTTTTTCCTGGGATGCTTTGTTTCAGTGGACCAAGCTCTGTACAGATGGAAAATGGTGACAAAGCAATAGCAACTGTGACTGGTCTTCAGGTTGGTACCTATCGCTTCAGGCTGACCGTGAAAGACCAACAGGGCTTAAGCAGTGCATCTGTGCTATCTATTACTGTGAAGGAAGGTAAGCCTAGTAAATGCTGCATAGAATACGGTAGGCAACTTGCCAGTTAATCAGTCACTAACAGAATATATTTGGTTGTTACGTTTTAAGGGTATTCAGGAAGAGTTAACTGCTGTTTTGCTGTAAAGCGTATTGTGAGTGACTGGTAGCATTAATTTCACTTACTGCAAGCTTTTTTGAAGTTAAATATATGCAGAACTAGTTGTAACAAGAATGCTTAAAAATACTGTTTTTGACCCTACTAACTAGTGTGTGTCTACTTCATTGAGAATAAAATGAAAATATCATTTTAAAGTTAAGCTTTGAGCAGAAAAGCAGTTTTACTGTGGGTTTTAAGTGAAGTCTCAGAGTATACCAATTTCCACTTAAAAACTTAGCATTAACAGACCTGTATTTATTTGGGGGTTTTAATATAGGTAAGCTGTTGCTATGGTATTCCACCCCCACCGCAGCAAGCATGCTGTGGAAGTGGCTTTAGGATAGTAATACCTATTGTACAAGACCATAGAATCATCTAGGTTGGAAAAGACCTTTTATGGTCATCGAGTCCAGCCGTTAACCTAGCACTGCCAAATCCACCACTAAACCACTCCCTACGTGCCACATCTACAGATCTTTTAAATAGCTCCAGGGGTGATTGGCAACCTTTTCAGTGAACAATTATTTATTTATTTTTTTTTTTTATATCCAATCTAAACCTCCACTGGCATAACTTGAGGTCATTTCCTCTCATCCTATCACTTGCCACTTGGGAGAAGAGATTGACACCTTGCTACAGACTCCTATGAGATAGTTGTAGAGAGTGATAAGTTCTCCCTCAAGCCTCCTTTTCTTCAGGCTAAACAATCCTAGTTCCCTTAGCCACTTCTCATAGGACTTGTGCTCTAGAGTCTTTGCCAGCCCTATTTCTCTGACACTCCCTCTAAAGAAGGTGTCTTAATACGTTTCAAATCTTGTTTGTTCCAGTGCTTAGCTTTCTGTTGCATACCTTGGTGGATTTTTTTGAGGGGAGTGAGGTACAAGTATGCTCTGCAAGTATGGTACCTATAGCATTTATGAAATTATAATATAGCTGTGTTAGAATCTTAGATGCTGACTTCTTGAAAATGGAGTAGAGGAGGAGAATCACCTTCCTTGACCTGCTGGCCCTGCTCCTTTTGATGCAACCCAGGACATAGTTGGCTTTCTGGGCTGCAGGTGCACACTGCTGGCTCATGTTGAGTTTGTTGTCAGCCAGTACCCCCAAGTCTTTTTCTTCAGGGGTGCTCTCAGTCCTGTCTCCACCAAGCCTGTATTGGTGCTTGGGATTGCTCCAACCCAGGTGCACCTTGGAGCAGATGGACTCAGTTTTACTCATGTGTGTCATTGATTAAACTGGTTTAGAGTTTCAGTTAGGTGTTTAGTCAAAAACGCATGATAGCAGCTCTGCCCAAATGCGTCTCATGCTTTCATTCAGACTGTGAAGTGCAGTCACAGTATGTACTGACAGCTGTCACAGGTTCAATATTAAAAATATTCACTGGTCCAGTAGCCAAGTTTAATCAACTGGTTTATTTGGAAGAGACAAGATCATCACTTGTACCACAGGGAACTCTTATGCTGTTCTAAAGAATACCTACAATGCTAGCCAGTGCCCTGGACATCTGTCCAGAATTGAATTATTTATGTAAAATCTAATATTCAGGCTGGCAAGGTATTTCACTCAGCTTCACGGCTTCCTGGAGCTCTGTCTTATCAGTTGTGTTTTAAATAAAAGTCAGTGATGTCTGGTTTCTGGAAAGAGAATGTGTTCATGTTTCTTCACTGTTTTTTGGCTGTACTCCCAATGCATGCCTTAATTTCAGTGCTAGCAGTAAGCAAAAACCATCTGGGAACTGGGTTTACTGTAAGTTTCCCGATTAATATTTGCTTATGTGAAGATACAATACCTTACACAAGCTTCTATTAGGTAATAAGTGATTCTCAAAATGAGAAGAGCCCAGCATGGTGATCTCATGCTGGGCTGTGTTTCTAAATAGGCAGAAAATCTTTTTGCTTGACTGAGATCTGATGCTTAAGTTATTGTCATACTGTAAATAGCGTACCTCACAATGCTTTCTGAAAAAAAATCTTTTTGTGTGGTACCTCTTATTGGTATTGTCCTCATGGTGCAGCTCTGCTTCTGTCAGGTTGTAATAATTCTGGAGCCAAATTCTATATACCCACTCATTCTTTCCTTGTACCTTTTAAACAAGATTCTGCTGTTACTGCCTGTAATCCTCAGGTAAAGAATTGCAGTGTGGGTGTATTTGCAATGGCATGTCACATTTCGCATGTTTTGAAAGCAAATCCTTCTCCACTATTTCTGTGGCTAGAAAACAACCATCCACCCCAGGCACATGCTGGTGGGAAACATGTTCTAGTGCTACCAAATAACTCCATTACCTTGGATGGCTCAAGGTCTGCTGATGACCAGGGGATCGTGTCATATTTGTGGATTCGGGATGGTCAAAGCCCAGCAGCTGGGGTAAGTTTCTTGAAGTTGTAAAAAGTCAAATTTGGCTCTTGTTATGCATGTAGCATCGCTGGAGCAGGGCAGGGCAGGCAAGTATGACTCATAAAATGTTCTGAGGTATGGTGTCTGTTGCTGATTTGTCTTCCCTGCTCTCTTTAATGCTTTGGTTCAAGGGGCTTGTGATATTTTCAGGACAGCAACAGAATATGGTGACTAAGTAAGAGGACTAGTTGAGAAAGACACAAAATGGAAGAATAAAGTTGTGTTGCTTTAGGAGTAATTGGTGATAGTACCAAGCTAATGTGTCTGAGAGAAAAATCTTCTGAAATCCAGATACCCCAAAACCAGAAGGGTCTGAGAGATCAAGAAATACCAGTAAAGACTAAGGAATTGTGTCTGGTACCAGATGAGGCGAAACTTTCAGTTTAAGGTAAAAATGATGTGTGGCACTAGATCTACAAACACCTTGACTGGCAGATCACAGTGAATAGGTTGGGTCATTAGGGCAAGGGAGTCTGTTAGTTAGTCTGCTTTTCAATGTGGGGCAGACAGCAAAAGTACCTCTTGATAAACTGAAGTTTGTGTCAGCTACTATGTCTGTGATAACTTTTTCTGCTTGTCTGCACAAAGTGTTGTGCATAGTCCTTTGCAGTCAGGAAAATAGTGACAAATTGATAAGAACCAGAAGAGGAGAAACAGCAAATGATAGCAAAGATTCCAGAAGCAATTCACATGAGGGTATGAGAAAATTTGAAGAGGTTTAGCTTCAATATATAGCTGGCAGAGATGATAGTTGGAAATACATGGACTACAAGGAAAGAAAGTAATTTGAGAGTGAAGAAAGCAGAACTAAGGATAGTGGAGTAAAAGCTGAGAAATAATAATGTACCTGTCTCAGATTTTCAAGTAGGGGAGTACTTGAGAATGTTTCTGCCTGGTTTGGGTTGGGGTTGGTTTCTGTGGTTTTTGGTTTGGTGGGGGGGTTTTTTGTGGCTTCTTTTCTTTTGTTTTTTTCTGTTGGTTTTATTAAAATATTGATGCTGTGCAGACACCCTCATTAAGTGCCACTTTCAAATTTTTATTACTTTGCCATAAATTATGGGTAGGTCACATTCATCCCAAAAGCAAAGCAAGAACTCAGGGGAGGTTTAGATTGGATCTGAGGAAGAAATTCTTTACTGGGAGGGTGGTGGGGCCCTGGAATGGGTTGCCCAGGGAGGTTGTGAATGCTTCATCCCTGGCGGCGTTCAAGGTGGGGTTGGACATAGCCTTGGATGGCATGGTTTAGTGGGAGGTGTCCCTGCCCATGGCAGGGGGGTTGGAACTCGATGATCTTGAGGTCCTTTCCAACCCTTACTATTCTATGATTCTATGATTCTATGAACTCACACTGTCATACTAGATACCCTACTTGATAGTCACACCTTCAACTTTCTCTGAGGTTATAATCATTCCAGTGCTATTTTTTTTGTTTCCCAGGATGTGATCCATGGCTCAGACCACGAGGCAGTACTGCAGCTAACTAATCTGGTGGAAGGAACATATACTTTTCACTTGAAAGTGACAGATGCTAAAGGAGACTCAGATGTTGATTCAGCAACTGTTGAAGTGCGGCCTGGTATGACAATTAAAAGGTCATCGATACGTTGTGAATGCCTCAGCTTTGCTCTCCTTTTCACTTATTTCAATGTTGACAAGATTCTCTCAAGTTAAAACACAAAGCAAACAGGTCTCTCCCTACCTTCTTCTGTTCTCTCAATAAGGTTGAGTGTGTTAGACATGTCAGGATTCTTAACTACCTTACTGGAAGCGTTTCTGTTTCTTTTTCCTGGTTGTTAATCAGTTTGGGCAATAGGAAGAGATGGGAGCTGAACATTAAGTTAAGGTACAAATGCTGCAGTTGTGTATTTGATGATTGAAAGTGTGTTTTTATGCTTGTTTTCCTTCTTTTCATCTTGAAGGACAAAAACCCCAAAGAATTTCAGGGTTTTTTAAGTTGTCTTTTCATAGTTTTGGTATTGGTCATGTATAGACTTGTTTTCAAATGCAGCATAAATGCCTGTGTGCTGGAAGGATAAGTTGAGGTTTCAGGAAACAAGCCTGAAATTTTGGGTCTGTTGGAGATTTCTTGTCTGGTTCTTGGAAATTGATTTTATTTCTGTTCCTTGCTTTATTGTTGAATGTAGTCACAATAATTGGCTCGGGATTCTCAATGGATATTTGTGAAGCTTGTTTTGTTTGCAAGGCACTCTAGAAGTCCAAGTATTATTTAACAGAACCCTCAGTTTGTGAAGGTAAACGTATTTGGTATTTCTGAAGTTGACCATCCTCATTTAGACTTGCTAACAGAGTCTTGCATGCTACCATATGGGTCCATCTTTACCTCCCTTTTTTGTGCGTGGTAGCCAGTAGTAGAAAACTAGCAGGGAACTGAAAACTTAGACTCGTGTAGTGCTTACCTCTGAGACCTTAAGATGACAGCATTTTAGGGGACCAGAAGTTGATATTCTGCACAGAAATGTGTTCATGCTAAATGGAAATAGACACTGAAGTGCTTTCTTTCAACTGGTAAGCTGGGCTGCTATCTTAGGACCCACCAGGCTTGTTTCAGTACTTTTCTGAGAACACAAAAAGGCTGGGTTATAAGGAATATGGGTCTTATGCAGGAAAATACTATATTGTCTTCAGTTAGTACTGAAATATTTGCCAGGCTCTGAAAGAATAGCATGTTCTTTTTTATTGTCAGATCCCAAAAGAAATGGTCTGGTGGAGCTCATTCTGCAAGTTGGAGTGGGACAGCTGAGTGAACAGCAGAAGGACACTCTGGTGAGACAACTGGCTGTATTGCTGAATGTTTTGGATTCAGATATCAAAGTTCAGAAGATACAAGCCTACTCAGATATAAGGTACAAAGATAGCCTGCTATGCAAGGAAGATTTGTGATTTTCATTGACTCACAGCTCATAATGACTTGTGAAATAATCTTTTCTGAGATGACCAAAAAAAAAAAAAAAAGCTATACTCATAACTCTAAAAGGTGAATTTCATCTGCTGTGGTAGAAAATTGATGAAGCTAGCTCTCTGGAGGCTCAGAACTGAAGTGTTTTTGTTTTAAAAAGATTAAGAATTCTTCGTATAGTTTATTTATTCCTTTAAATAAAGCACGTGTATATTTCAAGGTCTTTGTTCCATACACTACTATTATTTTTCCCAAATGCTGGATGGAGTGAGACAGACTTTCTTACAGTGAAGCAAGTATTGGTTATATTCAAAGCAAGGTTCCAGCAGTATCTGATCAAACCTGGTTTATTCCCCTCTTCTACTTTCTTGCTGGCTACCTTGCTCTTAAGTTCAGTTTCCTAAAGTTACTGAAACTGCTTCAGAATGCTTTGGAACAGGTTCTGGATGAGAGTGAGGAAAGCAAATGTATACATACTTCTCTTAAAGCAAGAGTCAGGAAGACCAAGGAGGGAATTATATTTGCTGTTGTCGTCACCTTTTGTCTGTGAAATTGAGAAGCCAGAGAACTGCTGGTCTACTGGCTCATAATTAAGTCCATGGCATTTGGATGGAGTTGATCGATCCGTGGACAGAGTTCCCTAATCTTTATCAGTGGTGACGTTTTCTTTCCAGAAACAAACAAAACCAAAAGCTATAAAATAATGCCTGATAAAAGTGGTCTTTGACAGCAGTCATGATGTTAGCTGTTCTTTCTGCAGCACTGCAGTTGTGTTCTATGTGCAGAATGGGCATCCTTCCAAGGTGATCGAGGCATCAGATGTCTCACGAACTCTGCATGTGCAGCTTTTGAAAGAGAAGGCTGACTTCCTGCTTTTTAAAGTCCTGAGGGTTGACACGGCTGGTATGTTTTGGATTGTACTTGCTAATTTCAGAACTTTGCAGGTATCTGGCCAGCACATCACCTGGAAACAGTGCATGAAGGCCTTCTGTCTGCCACCTGGTGTCTGGCATTGGATGTAGCTTTCCGAAAGACGATGTTGAAGATAAAACTGAAAATGCTTGTTCATTTATTGTAGACTGGTGCCAGTTGTGTTCTTCTAAAAGACATCATCAGTAACAGCATGCAAAAGCAGAACATCTTAATCTGGTCTACATCAGGAAGGCCTGGGGAATGAGAATAGAGATACCTGACTTATACCATCTTTTGTTGGAAGATGAGAAAAACTTAATATATCCATACTATAGAACATTTAATGTTTCTGATTCCTTGCAGGCTTTTAGTTTTCAGTAATAGATTTGTAAGGTAACTTGTCTGTTACCATTCAAAATGGTGAGGTGATCACTGGTATAACCTACTCTTCTAATACTTACAATGTAGGCAGGGCTCTGGGGTTTCTTATAATGAATTTTTTATTTTGCCCTAAAAGATGCTTGAACTTCTAAGCTTATTTTAAACTTCACTAGTAATGTGGACCTTTTATGATACTCAGATATTGCAGATATGATTTCTCCATGATTTAAAATCAGAACATAATGATACAAGTAAGCTAGCTCTGGCAGTAAAATAGTCATTGGTTCTGTAGTAAATACTGTCTTTATTTACCTGTTGAAAAGAACTGTTGTTCTATTGTATATGTACTTGGATTACTGAAATGTGTAGAGTCACTTGAAAATATGTATTAACATTTTTCTTGACGTAGCAAATCTGCTAACCTAAGTTTTAAGGAGAGTAACTTTTCATTTTAGTCTGATATGATGCATTAATCTAGGAATAGCTACTGCTTATAAGCCTACGAGGCATGTAAATGTTCTGACCTCAGATGCTGCAATTCAGCTTTGAAATATGGAAGTGCACTCTAGTTCATTGGTATGATGCTTGTCTTCTAATACCTGAGAATGCTGTTATTCCCCAGTTCTGAGGTGCTTTAGAAGTTCTTACAAATCTGTCATACAGGATCATGTCTGAATTCCACAACTTCAACTCATTTTTATTTCTGGTTAGAGTAATCTGTTCTTTACTTGCATACAATTTCAATATTGTACACATAAGATACATATTCTTTACAGCCTGCAGTCTGATGAACTGTAAATCTGTTTAGAACATAACATCAAAGTAAAGGGAGATTTAAAATATAAGAGAATGTTATGAACTAGATGCTTTACCACCAATGTAGCCTCACAGCAAGAAGATGCATGACAAATTGTCTGTTTACACAAGTGACCCTATGTTTGATTTTGTTCTTAGCCTGTCTTTTAAAATGCTCTGGACATGGACACTGTGATCCCATAACAAAGCGCTGCATTTGCTACCAGCTGTGGATGGAAAACTTGATTCATCATTATCTAAGTGATGGAGAGAGTAATTGTGGTGAGTTTGGGTGTTACAGAATGTATTTTGAGAATCCCCCAGAAGGCCAACTGTATCCTGGGCTGCATCAAAAGGAGTGTGACCAGCAGGTCGAGGGAGGTGCTCCTGCCCCTTTACTCTGCTCTCGTGAGACCTCACTTGGAGTATTGTGTGCAGTTCTGGTGTCCTCAACATAAAAAGGACATGGAACTGTTAGAACAAGTGCAGAGGAGGGCCACGAGGACGATCAGGGGACTGGAGCACCTCTCGTATGAAGATAGGCTGAGAAAGTTGGGGCTGTTCAGCCTGGAGAAGAGAAGGCTGTGTGGAGACCTCATAGCAGCCTTCCAATACCTGAAGGGGGCCTGTGGTGATGCTGGGGAGGGACTCTTCATTAGGGACTGTGGTGAGAGGACAAGGGGTAATGGGTTTAAACTTAAACAGGGGAGGTTTAGATTGGATCTGAGGAAGAAATTCTTTACTGTGAGGGTGGTGGGGCCCTGGAATGGGTTGCCCAGGGAGGTTGTGGATGCTTCATCCCTGGCGGCGTTCAAGGTGGGGTTGGACATAGCCTTGGATGGCATGATTTAGTGGGAGGTGTCCCTGCCCATGGCAGGGGGGTTGGAACTCGATGATCTTGAGGTCCTTTCCAACCCTAACTATTCTATGATTCTATGATTCTAATAACTCATCATCTTGTGAGATTGTTATTTGTTGTCAGAAGGGGGAGTACTTTGGAAGTAGATGCTGAGGGAAGACTAACAAAGTCCTTGTTTTCCAGCCAAGCAATATCTTTCTATATAAAGATGTCTTGAAATTCTAATGTCTTTACAGTAGTAGCTCATATTTAAAATATTCTAAAAGCTTAAATTATTAAATGTACCACTATTTGAGGAAAAAAGCATGAAAACTTTGTCATAGGGGGGAGATCTTGCGACAATTTGGGGGCAGTTGGAAGGGTTGTTGAATAGTGTGAGCATTGCAAAGCTTTTTGAGTAGTATTCATCTGGCTGTTGCAAAGCTGAAAAAGAGGCAACATCTTAAATCGTTTTAGTGGGTGGTTGATGCTTCTGTGCCAGAAGTATGATCAGACCTAAGGAAAGAAAACGCTAGTATTCTGAGTTAAACAGTGTAGTCACCTTTAATACCTCAGCTTTTTAGAATGATTAATTTCACAGTTTTTTTCAGTTTGCCTGTTGCACTTGGGAAATGAAATTTAGTTTCACCAGCTTAATTGTGTCTGTATTCTGTGGCACACCTAACATATCAGCTAATCCTCTCTATTTCAAATATTTAGTATTTCTAATTTAACTAAATTGGTCTTCTACTTAAGTTGAAATAAGTACTTTTAGGACTGTGCAGGCTTGGAGACATTTACTTAGCAATGCACTAGTCTTCAGGTAAATCTAAACATTTGAGGAGCTTGCTACAAGCTATTAAGTAACCAGTGGTCATGTGTCTGTCTGTTGATGAGTGAAAACTAATTGACCAACCAAAATGGGATAGTCAGTTTTAAGCCTGAGGCTGGGACCTCCCACAGCCTTGCCGTAATGCTGTGTTGTTCTGCAATGTAACAGCACCACTGAAATAGTGAGTATACGTATGGTGGAGTTCACATTCTTGCACATCTCTCTGCATCCTTCTCATGTTTTCATGGATTTACAAATGTAACCATGCAGGTAGAAGGATCTGTCTCTAATCAGCTGCTCTTTTAAAGCACTACTAAAATGCCAGCCCTAGAGTACACCTATGTTTATTTCAATTAGAGAATGACAGTTGAGGTGCTAAGCATTCCCTCTTAAGTTCCCACGTAGACTTCAGGTATCTTGGAATGGTAAAAGGTATTGGAGTGGAAGAAGATTTCGAAAGGGCACTTTTGGTCCAGAAACCTAAGAATTTTTAGGGATTCTTCTGAGAATATGAAGGTTCTAAGTGCTCCTAAGATCCTGTTGCCACTCCCCATTCCTCAGGATTGGCTATTATAATAGACTTGTATTAGAAATTATCGCATTCATCTTATTTTACAGAGTACTGTTGTATTTCTTCTTTCAGAGTGGAGTATACTCTATGTCACGGTATCCGTTTTTATTTTGGTTGTGGTCATGGTAGGGCTTGCCTGGTTGTGCATCTGCTGCTGCAAAAGGTATGTGATTTATGTTTCTTTTTAATGGGGTATATGCAAAAACTGCACACAACTGCCCCATTTTTATCCAGCCCTTAGCACTAAACCACTGAACTCTTTTTTCAGACATGTGAGGAGCTTCCAGTACCTATTTCCTTATAGACACATTTTTATTGAAAAAAGGAGTATCCATTCGTGCCTCTGTGCTCTTCTGCATTTTGAAAAACAAAAAGCCGATATTGGAGTATCCTTCATGTTAACAGATAATTTACTTTAAAATGTTGAGAGTATAGTGCAGATCTTCATGGTCTCCCACTGAGTCTTCCAGGTACTCTGTGCTAAAAGACAAAAAAAGGCGCACCCTGAAAGTCACTGTTCTAGGAGTATTCTAGGCCATAGGAAGGGAGATTGCACACAACCTGCTGTTTCCCTTTAGACAGGAAGGGTGGACATGGGGGTGCAGCCGGCTGATAGGCAAGGAATACTGCCGAGATCTCAGTCACTCTTTTCTTAAAACAGTTTTGCCTGCTAGCTACTGTTTGCCATTTTCCTCTCTGACCTCCCCCCCAGTCTTCCTTACTGAGCTGATAAGAAATTCTCTTTCAAGTGACAACCCCCTGCAAGTTCTGTTACTAGAAGAAGTGTTCTTGCTGCTGCTTAAAAAGCCCAGTAAATAGATGGCTTGTTCAGGTGTTAGCAAATATGAAAGGCTGTCAAAATATTTCTGGATTTTCACTTTTTTCTAAGGTTTTGCAGTATGTAAAGGATGCTCTTTAAAATGCGTGAGAGTTGATACTGGTTTCCTTTTTGTGGTTGAAGGAACAATGTTGTCATTAGAAAGGTTTAAATAGAAGTGTCTTCTGTTCTACCCCCACAGTGTAGGGAGGAGCCTCACAGGCTTGTGTGATTTGATGAGAAAGGGATTATTAATGGTAAAGTTGTGGGTACCCCATCTCTGGCAGTGTTCAAGACCAGCTTGGATGGGGCTTGGAGTAACCTGGTCTGGTGGAAGGTGTCTGTGGCTGGGGTTGGAACTAGATGACCTTTAAGGTCCCTTCCAAACCAAACCATTCTATGAATCTGTTATTTCAGCTGATTCTGTCCTTTGCCCTCATGCGGCTTGTGCCAGAGGGTGAGGGCTGGTTGGTACAATTACCCCCTTCCAAAACTGTGAGAAAGAATGCTTGAAAAATACCTGAAGTGTGAGCATATTCTAGGAGGTCTCTCCTTGGTTTCATGCATGAGTGCCTTTCTTTCTACCCTGAAATCCTTTGTTCCCTCTTGATCCAATACAACAAACAGTTCTGTGTCTGTTCCTTTAGCTCCAGGACTTTTCCTTCTGTATTAATGAGCAGATGAGTAGCTCCTGCAAATAGCTGTTGCTTAACATAGAGATGATGATCTTTGCAGCATTGCAGAAACAGATGCTGGGAGAGGATTTAAATAAAGGAAGAAAAAGTGGGGATTTGCCTACAGACCAGTATGGCTTTGTCCCTGCATGTGTCTGTATGAAGGAGCCAACTTCCATTATTGTTTGGTTTTCTTTGTAAGCATAACCAGACAAGCACCAGTTCTCTCAGTTAAAAAGAAAAGTGGGGGTGAGAACACCAAACTAATTCTTACAGAAATTTTATTTGGAAACAAATGTGTGTCTACCTTGTGTCTAGCTACTATATTGACATTGAACAAACTGAACCCTGTGGCCTAGGAAAGCAAGTGAATCTTTCTTGCTTTCTTTATCTTTTTAAATCGGAGAGAAAATCAATCTAGACCAGAGAATATAATTTTACAGCTGCTTTATACAGGTATAAGCTGGAACAACTCTTTAAATGCAGGTGAGAAAGTACAATGAGGTTCTGTATATTGGGGTGCATAGTTATGTTTATTGAAAGGGAGGACAGCAGGTTTATGTGTGTACATGAGAACCAAATGTCTTTCTGGTACATATCTTTTAGCAGAAAGAGAACGAAGATAAGAAAGAAAACAAAATATACCATCCTAGATAACATAGACGAGCAGGAGAGAATGGAGCTACGACCCAAATATGGTAAGTGCTATCAGTTTCAGCTGAGAACTTATCCACCAAGCTTACAGTCAGTGTGTGTGAATTGACACCTGCTTTCAGGAGGAGCCCAGAAACTGACCTACAAATCTCGGAATGGTAGGGGGAAGCATGGAGAATTAAATGGTTGAGGAAGTATCCACTTCATTTTTCATGAGGCCTTGGACTCAGCCTCTGCTCTGAGCTGCTTTGTTAACCTCGATTTAGAACATCTAATTGCCCTACAGACTTTCTCCATGTAACCCCTTCCTCCCCTGCACACACTTTAATTTTGAGCTGTTTTTATTGCTGTGCAGCAGTTCCCTGCTGGCTCAGAAGCATCCTGTTAAATATCAGCAGACTTTAACTGCTGTCCTCTTTTCACATGTATTTTTTATTTACTGGAGTTTCATTTATTAGCAGGGGAAATAAAATCACCCTGAGAAACTGCTGTCCTAAAAAGGCAGACAGTGTTTCTGTAGAAATCATGACCTTTCATTGCTGCTTGTGTTAATCAGGTAGTTCAGTGGACAGATTAATTTCCAAATTCAAGCTATAAAAAGTACATAGGCCAAGATACTAAGATATCTAATTAGTTCAAATTTAACGCATATACTCGTATTTCAGAGCTATAGACTGATGGGCCTGCAGTGAAGTCAGAGGAGTATCTATCTGATACCTCCTGGGCCAGTTTTTATATTGGTGGTGGCAATGGTGCACACTCTTATGCTAGATTGAAGAGAATGTTTTCACTTGTATTTCATATCGGAGCAGAAGAGAGGATGGTTAGTTGTTACTTAAGTTAAACCTTTCTAATGAGCTTGTTTTACTTTTTTTATTGTCAGGTATAAAGCACAGAAGTACAGAACACAACTCCAGTCTGATGGTCTCTGAATCAGAGTTTGACAGTGATCAGGACACTATCTTCAGTAGAGAAAAGATTGAAAGAGAGAATCCTAAAACCCTCATGAATGGATCCATCAGAAATGGGGTTTCCTTCAACTACAGCTCCAAAGACAGATAACTGAATGAGGGTAAAAGCACAGAACACACTGGTCCAACACATCTGAAACATGTTGGCCCACCTGTTTTTTCCAGAACCAAAAGCTTCCTAAAATACCAACTAATTGCAAATTGAAAGGGGAAATTGCTGGCACGGTTAAGGAAAGAAAGGAGGAGGGACTAGATGGTCAGCTAACTCCTCTTGTCACCATTACAGGAACAAGGAAAAGCACATCTTACTTCTTGCATGTTCCATGCTGAATGTTTGTTTAAACTTCAGAAGGCCCTTTTATCTGTATCACTGCTACAGACTAGCCAGGGCTGCTATGGAACTAACAGTGGTAACTGAAATGCATAAAGATTCGTGTACTGTGCTCCTGTCTTTTTCTCTCAGAGAAGCAGTATGATTATGATGCTGACCTAAACCAGCAAAAGCCAAAACAGTTAAATTCCCTAACAACGATAGAGAGCAATATGTGATCATAGGCTCCATCTTTGTTTTCAGTTTAGGTTGAGAACACCAAGACAGAGCATTTTTAGTGCATTGTATTTATATCTGACTGTGCTTTGTGACTTCCTTTTCTAGGGTAGTGCTCACCAGGTGGAACTGTCTTGTTTTCAAAGAAAGCTTACACTAAGTAGTACACTTAATCAGCTGTAATGTGATACATCTGTGTCCTGTAGGATGCAATGTTCTCTGTACTTACATAAAAAATATGATGCCTGCAGGGAAGTCCAGCTGTCCAGGTTGCTTCTGTAATGATGAAGGTGCTTTGGGTCTCTGGTGTCTGTCACATCCAGCTAGGAAATAGTAACAAAAAGGCAGGAAGAACTTGGTGTAATGCACTGTCAGCAGCATTTTGAGCATCCCAAACAATGTTTTGCTTAGAGAGCACTTCTAAAGAGCTCTGGACCTTCTAAGACTGAACCATCAGCTGAGACAAGTTTCCATCTGTCAAACCTCAGTGCTCAATTAAACAATGTGCCAGCCATTTGTGTACTGAAATGCTTGCAGTGAAACACCCTACGTGAACAGGAGGTTCAACACCTACATTCATGGTCATGAGAATTGGTACTGGGAAAGGTTTTAGCTTGAATATTAGGTTGTTTTATTTTTTCCTCAGTGGCTGTGCAGCAACTAGATGTGTTGGCCTAAAGAGATCCCTTTAGGTGCTTTGGAAGGGTAGGAATATTGGAGTTCCAATGTTCACGATCTGGGTAATTTCTTTGCAGCATGCTTTTTAGGCTTTAAAGCCATGCCCCCAGTACTGTTCTTGAAATCTCAAACTGAAGACCTGGCTTTTGTCCATAAGCCTCACTTTTGGGGGCATCTGTGTCAGTGGGACTGGGTGGCCACAATGTCAGCCTTTACTGGGGTTGCTTTACTGACATGCTGGAATCTTGGGCTGGGCTGGAGGAACGATGTATTCTGATGGAGAAAACATTCCTCTGGGAGCATTTTGGACAGTTTTTTTGGTTTTAACACTTTTTTTTTCAATTAAATCTTGCTGTGAAGAATCCATTAACAGAGAAGGATGGAACAGTATAGAGATCGCGGGGAGCAGATGAGAAAGGTCAGGTAGGGGACATAGGTCACCTCATTATAAGGAATAATTTGGTAGAGAATTTTGGGTCTTTCTCCATCCTTTTGTAGAAGTCTGGCACAACAGATTAGTTGGGTTGAACACTGTGGCTGCTGTGCTTCATTTGTTAATAAGAGTTGGGCAAAAGAAACTGTCTAGGTTGGAAGGAATCAGTAGTCAGTAGTTGCAGCAACATGGCATGCTCGTAACTGGTTTCATACTTTTGATTCTCAAATGCAGCCAGCAGAAGTCCCTAAGGCTATTGAGGCTGCCCTGAAGAGTATCTATCCTGTGCCCAGCCCTGTGTTTTTCTGGAGAGCTGGGTGTGGCTGCAGGAGTCATAGTGGTGGGAGAAGCTGTGAAGAGCTAAAAAAGGCTAAGGCAAGTGTTTTCCATGTTTTTTCCCATACCCGTCAGCAAGATACAGTATAAATGGTGTGATTCGCTTTCTTCAGAAGCCAAGTTTTAACTCTGTGTATGGGAGTTTTAGGCTATTTATTGCAAAATATCTAACTTTATTTCACCTTCCCCCTTCCTGAGTGTGTGAGTGTATATATATTTTAAATAACTTGGTCAATAAAAGCAAGGACAGCTTTTTATGTCTTTCAGTTTCTGCTCCACATGTTAACATAATAATACAGTGTTTACTTTTAAGCATTCCTGAAGAAAGTTAAGGCCCACTCAAAGCACTAGTTTTGTTTCCTTTTTCAAATTGGAATGGTGGGCTTAATCCATTCCTCACAAATTCCCAAAATGTTCTAGAAGGAATTATGCTCCCAGAAACATGCGTTTTAAATAAGAGTTGCATAAGGAACTACAACTTTTTTTTTGGCTACACTGCTATTAATGCTTCTGCTAATACTGTATCCAGTGTGCCTTTATCTATAAACTTACCTTTTAGGACATGTTGGTGTAGTCAGGAGCATCCTTCAGTTTTGTGAAGTCAGTCACTTGTGCTCTGGGTTTATTTTATGTTTCTAAAGCTGATGCTGAAGCCTAGTAGGTTGTTCTTTCAAGAAAAGCGAAAGAAAGATTCTCTAGTAACGTAATGACAGGAATCATAAACCTGCTTTCCTCAATGCTGCAGAATTCCCTGGGCTATTCCTCCTCACACACAAACACACTGTGGGCTCAGATCTTTAGATTGGTGGTAAGCTCATGTGCCATGATAAAGTACGCATGATTTGGCTATTTCTCACTTCAACAAATCAGAAACATTAAACCGATTTCATATGCCTAAGGCCCTAGTAAGTGGAAGTTGCTTACTAAATTCTGTTCTGTAGATGATGCTTTGACATCTTTGTTGCTAACAATGTTTTAGTTATGTTTTAGTTAGGTTTTGAAAGTTGAATACAGTTTAAAGTTTTGAGCTGCTTCTAATTCTACAAGTTTGATCCTTTCACGTCCTTGGAAGGAGAGGTCATTCTTAAGGTCTTTTCCAACCCATAGTTAGGGTTGGAAAGGGCCTTAAGATCATCTAGTTCCAACCCCCCTGCCATGGGCAGGGACACCTCACACTAAACCATATCACCCAAGGCTCTGTCCAGCCTGCCCTTGAACACCGCCAGCGATGGAGCATTCAAAACTTCCCTGGGCAACCCATTCCAGTGCCTCACCACCCTTACAGTAAAGAACTTCTTCCTCATATCCAATCTAAACTTCCCCTGTTTAAGTTTGACCCCGTTACCCCTTGTCCTGTCACTACAGTCCCTCATGAAGAGTCCCTCCCCAGCATTCCTATAGGCTCCCTTCAGATACTAGAAGGCTGCTATGAGGTCTCCACACAGCCTTCTCTTCTGCAGGATGAACAGCCCCAACTTTCTCAGCCTATCTTCATATGGGAGGTGCTCCAGTACCCTGATCATCCTCATGGCCCTCCTCTGGACTTGTTCCAACAGTTCCGTGTCCCTTTTTATGTGGAGGACACCAAAATTGCACACAATATTCCAAGTTGAGGTCTGAGGAGAGCAGAGTAGAGGGGCAGGAGCACCTCTCTCGACCTGCTGGTCACACTCCTTTTGATGCAGCCCAGGATACGGTTGGCTTTCTGGGCTGCAAGCGCACACTGCCGGCTCATGTTCATTTTCTCATCAACCAACAGCCCCAAGTCCTTCTCCGCAGGGCTGCTCTGAATCTCCTCCCCGTCCAACCTGTAGCTGTGCCTGGAATTGCCCTGACCCAGGTGTAGGACCTTGCACTTGGCATGGTTAAACTTCATCAGGTTGGCATCAGCCCACCTCACAAGCGTGTCAAGGTCCCTCTGGATGGCATTCCTTCCCTCCAACTTATCAACCGAACCACACAGCTTGGTGTCATTGGCAAACTTGCTGAGGGCGCACTCAATCCCACTGTCCTCGTCACTGACAAAGATGTTGAACAAGACCGGTACCAAGACTGATCCCTGGGGGACACCACTCATTACTGGTTTCCAGCTGGACACTGAGCCATTGAGCACAGCTCTTTGCGTGCGGCCATCCAGCCAGTTCTTTATCCACCAAGTGGTCCACCTATCAAATTGATGTCTCTCCAATTTAGAGACAAGGATATCTTGTGGGACAGTGTTGAACACTTCATGCAAGTCCAGGTAGGTGACATCAACTGCTCTACCCCTGTCCATCAGTTCCGTAGCCCCATCATAGAAGGTCACCAGATTGGTCAGGCAGGATTTCCCCTTAGTGAAGCCATGCTGGCTGTCCCCAAGCACCTTGTTGGTTTTCATGTGCCTCAGCATGCCTTCCAGGAGAATCTGCTCCAAGATGCTGCCGGGCACAGAGGTGAGGCTGACTGTTCTGTAATTCCCCAGCTCATCCATTTTTCCCTTCTTGAAAATGGGGGTTATATTTCCCTTTTTCCAGTCATCGGGAACTTCACCTGACTGCCATGATTTTTCAAATATGATGGACAGTGGCTTAGCAACTTCATTTGCCAGCTCCTTCAGGACCCGCGGATGGATTTCATCCGGTCCCATGGACTTGTATACATTCAGGTTCCTAAGAGGGTCTCGAACCAGATCCTCCCCCACAGTGGGCCCAGGGTCCCCACCCTCACCGTCTTCGCGTCTGCCTTCCAAGACTTGGGTGGTGTGGTCAGAGCATTTGCCAGAAAAGACTGAGGCAAAGAAGTCATTGAGAACCTCGGCCTTCTCCAAATCCAGGGTAGCCAGTTCTCCTGATAGCTTCTGGAGGGGGCCTACATTGTCCCTAATCTGTCTTTTATTAGCTTCATACCTATAGAATCCCTTCCTGTTATCTTTTAACATCCCTAGCCAAGTTTAAGTGGGCCTTAGCTTTCCTAACCTGGTCCCTAGCTTCCCAGACAACATCCCTGTATTCTTCTCAGGAAGTCTGTCCTTGCTTCCACCTTTTATAAGCTCTTTTTTCCTTTGAATTTTGCTCAGCAGCTCCTTATCCATCCAAGGAGGTCTCCTGGCCCTCCTGCTAAACTTCCTTCTAATAGGGATGCATCACTCCTGAGCTTGCAGCAGGTGATCCTTGAATACCAACCAACAGTCTTGGGGCCCCCCTGCCCTCTAGGGCTGTATCCCATGGAACCTTACTGAGCAGGTTCCTGAAGAGGCCAAAGTCTGCTCTCTTGAAGTCCAGGGCAGTGAGCTTGCTGCACGCTCTTCTCACTGTCCTGAGGATCTCAAACTCGACCATCTCATGATCGCTGCAACCAAGGTTGCCCTGGAGCGTCACATTCCCAACCAGCCCTTCCCTGTTGGTGAGGACGAGGTCAAGCATGGCACCTCTCCTTGTCAGCTCTTCTATTATTTGCAGAAGGAAGTTGTCTTCCACACAATCGAGGAACTTCCTGGATTGCTTGTGCCGGGCTGTACCATCTCTCCAACAGGTATCAGGGTGGTTGAAGTCCCCCATGAGAACAAGGGCCTGTGGGTGGGCGTGAGGCTGTTCCTATCTTCTCTCTGTTCATATCTTCTTGCAGCATGTCATGTCATGTCATAGCTGGAAGGAAGGGGTTGGAAAACAAGCTGTCAAGGTGCAAACACAGTGGTAGAGTTCTGACTCTAGTTCTGGTTTGGGCTATGATGCGTTTGAAGCAGGTTCTCAGTCCTTATGTTTACTTCCACATACTGTTTTTCTTCATACACAGAAAGAGTGCTGGCAGATTTTTTGTGAATTTGGGATGGGGATATTTCCAACAGTCTCATCTGCACTGAAAAGCAGAGGAGAGCAGATAGAGCTTGTCATGTATGGTTCAGAGTCCACTGTGATGGACATAGCTGTGCTAGGTTAACAGTCGGACTTGATTAAAGGTCTTTTTCAATCCAGACTGTTCTACGATTCTGTGAAAATAAAGAATATATTCAGTTTGGCACTGGTAACATACTGCCTCTCTTTGAAGGCAGACAGTGTGTTGACACTTGAAGTGCCTCATAGCCTTGGAGTAAGCACTGGACTTTCATTTGCATCTTGTGTCAATTTATACGTGCTGATCCATGGAGAAGCAGAGATTGTCCCTCTGTGCAAAAGAATTGTCTTTGCATTTTAAGTAAGGAGTGTATTTTGGCAAAATATTTCCTTACCATTACTGCCTGAGGCATTAAACAGGTTCACTACTCAGCACACTGGGTACGCAGCATGGAACCGCCATGCTGCAAACAGGTCATAGGCCTGTGTTTTTAATTTTCTTAACCAAAATGCTACTACAGTACAAAACAAATTTACCTTGGCAAATCTGCTGAGATACACATCCAGATTCTGTGTCTTGTGGTTCAGACTTTCAAGTTAGCTGAGTAGATTATTGAGAAATTCAGCAAAATGTGAACAGTCTAATTACAGATTGCTAATTTGGGGAGGGAAAGAAAAAGATTATCCTTGCTTTATGTGTAATAATAACACTTTTGCAGCTGTGTCCTTTAGGTAAACAGTCTTAGTGTTCTTCTGTCAAATGCATCAGATACAGGTACTATTTGAGCACTTGCGCTGCCAGCTGTTTTCTTATGATGCTATTATTATGATGCTAATTTTCCTTTTCTTGGTCTCTTTTGGGCGAACAGAAGCGCAGACACATGCAAGGAACTTAAGAGTGTATGTACCTCTCGGAGGGAGAGTGAGCACGTGTGTTTTCTATGCTGAATTTAGATTTTTCTTAGACAGTTCTAATGATCCTGAAATAACTTGAGTACTTAGGCATATTTCCTATTCCTGTTCTAAGCCTATGTGAAACTAGTTTTGCCCCTCAATATACTAATAATGGGCAGTAGTTGGCTGGAGCTTTCAGGTGGTGGTAATAAAGTGACAGCTACTTTAGTCTTCTGAGCTATTTATGAGGTTTGAGAGAGGTAGCCTTTCATCTAGAAGAAGGGAGATGGGATAGAGAAGTGAATTAATTTCTTAACCTTATCTCCTGCTTGTCATTGATCACTAACTAGAATACTAATCCCATACTTCTGCAGCAAAGGAGAACTCATTTCACATAACTTTTAGGTCCCGAACTCCCCAAGGCAAAGGAGTAAAACCCTAAAGCTTAGAAATACACTTCAAAAAAGAAGGAAGAAAAGGCAAGTATTTTTTTTTCTTTTGCACAGGCTACAAATCAAGTGCAGATGAGCTGTACATCAGTAGTTTGTCTGTGTATGGAAGTGCTTCTCCCTCTAGGTGGATGGGTGAGCTATTACAGAATTTATGTTAAGAGTCATTTCTAGAAAATGCTATTTATTGCAAATAATAATGTATTGTAACTGGAACAATTTCTGAGCTGAAACTACTGCATTTATGTAACTACTAATAAAGTTTTGTCTTTCATTCTAGGAACTTGTCAGGTAGTCTTTTAGACATGGTTTTCTGCATTGGACTTGACACTCGAATCAGGCTGATAGAGATAAGTTGTATACCAATAGCTTATGTCTGTATTCAAACATAAAAGCAGTGCTTTTATCTTCCTTCCTACTGACAAAAGCAAACCGGTGTCTTTTTTTCAGACAGGGCACATAAGTCAGTACATTAGAGAGCAGAAAAGAATTACTGTAGTTTACAGTATGAGTTTTCATGTGGTGCTTGTCCTTACTTGGTTTAATTGGCCGTGTGTAAATATTCACCAGCTGCCATGCCAAGTGTAATTATTTTGCAAGTTTTGTGGCTTATTCTATAGCAAATACAATACTTGAGTATTTGTAAGTCTAGTCACTGCAGTAATCAGAGATACTAGTGTGCAATATAACCCAAAATACTGCTGTTAGCTAGGGGTAGGTTATGCTGCCTGTTTCAGAACTGGAAAAGAAAAATCCGTGCATCAGTGTGTGTGAAGTTTGTGTTAAATCATAATAAAAGGTACTATGAGATACAAGTGTCTTTCTGTAAGGAAAAAACATACCCATAAAAGCAAGAGTAAGTTAAGTGTATCTGGATACATGGTGCCTCTTAGGTTCATGCCTGACTCTTACAAGGGAATACTGGCTGCTGAATAAACTGGTAAGATAATGCATCATTTTTTGTTGAAGAATGGCATCTGTCCATTTTTGCCTGCATTGTACACTTTGGTCACATCACCAGCCTTCCCCCTCGCCTTTAAGTAGGCTGATGCAAGCTTCTGGTCTTGTGCAACATAAGGTAATTAGTGATTCCTAAACACCTTAAGCCAATTGTGCTAAGTAGCTTCAACATTCACTGATAAAGTGAATAAATAAACCACCAACTTCTCATGTCTTGGAAGGTCCTAGGCAGAGAGTTTTGACATTCAAAACACTTTAAGCAAGCATTAAGATTTAAATTAGAACTTCTGAAGACCGTACTTAAACCTTCTCCTTTAAGATGGCCCAATCCTTCCATAAGCAATAGGGCTAGAACAAAGGGCATAACCGGCTATGGTTACGACTATGCCAGTTACAGTGAGACAGTAACTTCAATGCCAAGTCAAAGGATGGAGCTTCTTTTACTTACAGGATTGACCAACTCCCAACATGTGTCTGATTGATTTAGAAAAGGAAAAACTATTTTACTCTGTGAAAACCATTTAAACTGCTGTTTATGTTGTCAGTTAATCATGAAAGCGTAAAAGATGTCTAGAAACACCCGTGTCTGGGAAATGGATAGGCTACAAGAACAGTAGCCTGTTAAAACATTTCCTTGATCTTAGTGACAAGAGATAACAGTGCAAGCTGCCAGCTACTGCAAAAAAAATTAAGTACTAGATATTGGCATACTTCTCAGTAAGACTTACTGGCTAACTTCACTGGTATTGGGTTAGTGTTATTAGCATCAAAAACCTCCCCCACTGGCACCCATGTTAACTTTGACAGCTTAGCGTACAAATAGACAAGAATTACCCAGAGTGACATGCCAAAAAAAGCTTATGCACTAGCTGGAGATTTTTGCCTATTTAAGTTAAAAATCTTAGTATCTAGTAGAACAGCTAAATGTAGCTTCTTAAGAAGTTTTATTACGCAGAAAGGATTGGGGGTCAAACAACAGCTGTTTAAAGGGTAACATAAGAAAATAAAATGGAAATTAGCTAAGTGAGGTCAGAAACCAGAAGATGGTTTCTGAGGCTTCAGAAACAAATTAGCTAAATGGAAATAAAACAGCTCCCAAAAATCTATTTTAAATATTGAGAAATGAAATAATTATGCAAGTACTTGTATCCTGAAAGCAGGGATAGGCGCTCTGATCCACATTTGTGGTAAAATGTGTGATTCGGCATAAAAACTAGCATGCAAAATGCCTGATGGCATATTAGTATGTCAAAAGTAGTGCCATCTATTTGATTCAGATTCAAGGGACTGTAATAAAGGTAACAAAATCTTACACCTCAACCCAAACCATTATATGAACATGTGGATGCAAAGAGGCGTCTTATTTTTCCAGTGCTGCAGCTGGCAGAACAAAAAAATCTGCAAATCTGATAAATTGAACTTAGAATCATAGAATAGTTAGGGTTGGAAAGGACCTTAAGATCATCAAGTTCCAACCCCCCTGCCATGGGCAGGGACACCTCCCACTAAACCATGCCATCCAAGGCTATGTCCAACCCCACCTTGAACACCACCAGCGATGGAGCATTCACAACTTCCCTGGGAAACCTATTCCAGGGCCTCACCACCCTTAAAGAACTTCTTCCTTATATCCAATCTAAACTTCCCCTGTTTGTTTTAACCCATTACCCCTTGTCCTATCACCACAGTCCCTGATGAAGAGTCCCTCCCCAGCATCCTTATAGGCCCCCTTCAGATACTGGAAGGCTGCTATGAGGTCTCCACGCAGCCTTCTCTTCTCCAGGCTGAACAGCCCCAACTTTCTCAGCCTATCTTCATACGGGAGGTGCTCCAGTCCCCTGATCATCCTCATAGCCCTCCTCTGGACTTGTTCCAACCGTTCTATGTCCTTTTTATGTTGAGGACACCAGAATTAACCTTGTCCTATCACCTCCCTCGACCCGCTGGTCGATGCAGCCCAGGATACGGTTGGCTTTCTGGGCTGCAAGCACACACTGCCGGCTCATGTTCATTTTCTCATCAGCCAACACCCCCAGGTCCTTCTCCACAGGGCTGCTCTGAATCTCTTCCCTGCCCAACCTGTAGCTGTGCCTGGGATTGCCCTGACCCAGGTGTAGGACTTGGCATGGTTAAACTTCATCAGGTTGGCATCAACCCACCTCATAAGTGTGTCAAGGTCCCTCTGGATGGCATTCCTTCCCTCCAATGTATCAACCAAATCACACAGCTTGGTGTCACTGGCAAACTTGCTGAGGGCGCACTCAATCCCACTGTCCATGTCACCGCCAAAGATGTTGAACTTACTGTGGCTGCTGTCAGTTTGTCAGTTCAGCATTGAATAAAGTAATAAACCACACAATCCAGTACTTTCACTGAAGTCATTTATTAACAGAAAATATTTTTCCATCAGTTTTAATACCCAAAAATTGCTAAACTATCACAAGTGTAATCAACATAACCGAAGTGTGAGAATTCAAGTATCTGTTTTGTTGAAGAATCACAGGTTTTGTTATGAAGACAAGATTATTCTGTGCTTACCTGATGTAGACCTTGCTGACAGATGTATACTATGCTAGAATACAACCACAATCCAATCCAGACAAAGGTATTTTTGAAGTTTATTATATACCTTATCTTTAATTCTGGTTTGTGCTTGTTATCAGGCATAGTAAAAGGTATTATTTGTTAGGAAAAAAGTAAACATTTACTCATTAACAGTGCTATTCTCTGAAAAGACATCAAATTTATAAATGTACCAATGCATCAGACCGGTAACCTTGCAATGAAGAGCGCAGCAGGTTAAAGAATGTATCCTCCAACTGCACTGTCCCAATAAGTAGACCCACATTCAAGACTGCATTGTCATAGTGCAGTCAATGAAATAACTTTAATTTTTATCTTACACTGCAGTTCATAGGCAGACATAAAATATTCTAAGTCTGTGTAATTCACTATCTTAAATGTGCTTTTTTGGTGCATTGGAAATTACCAGAAGGGCAGTTAAGTGTCCTTTAACCACCCTTCAGTTGGCACGATGCACAAACACTACTGACAGACAACATGCTCCAGACCCACTGGGTCTCAAGCGTTACACAAATATAACCATAAAAATACACAGAAATAATCAGTAGCAGTCAATGCTACCTTATGTGCGCTTTAAAAAAAAACCCTGTGAAACTCAGTCGTGGCTTGCCTTCCCCCCTCCCCAAGTCTTGTGTTACCTGGTACCTCTTTGCCTGATTGGATAAAATACCCCATTTCATAAGGTACATTCATTAATGTATAGAAAGAAGAGTTCTGCTGCCTTCTTTCATTTATTTTTAATAATTAATGGATAAAGCCCTATGAAATAAATTTAACCAACACAGGAAACAGAATTTATTCCCTGTAGCTTCTGCAGTGCTGATTTATTTGCCAAATTAACACTGCTCATTTTTCAAGTGCTTCTTTAGACTGCCATGAAAAACACAGTTTAAACAGCATTGTTTGTTCCATATTAAGGAAGCTTTACATCATCTTTTGAAGATGACAGAGTGGTAAGGTGATGCATAGAAATCTCACCTCTAATCACTTCTATTTAAATCTTTATTAGGCCACAAGTTAGCCAAGTTTAAAGGTTTTTAAGCCTTCCTCCCTAATGGACATTCACCTGTGCAACCACACATCCAATTCAAGGCACAAAGTCCATAGGAACAGAACCATTTATGTGCTCATGTTCTTTGGAGGTGGTAACGTTCCTTTAGATACTGAGAAACACTTACATCAGTGACGCTACTTCTACCCAAGGATAGTCACATTCTTTTCATGGAAGGGAGTTTACCTGTATCATCGTGTCACCACTTGTGCTTCCTTCACACAGCCCTTATAGTGTCACAATTATGTAAGTCATTCCTGCAAGTAAGCACCCCATCTTCCTCCTGCTATGCTCAAATCCAGCAGCTCCCTGTCCTTCCTGGACTGACCTGTTCTCAGGGCTGCTGGGGTTCACAAATGTCAAACAAAAGTTGTATTTGATCCCAGGTGTGTGCAAACTGTTAGGCACAAATTACAGCTCTTTGCTCAAAAGCCCAAAGCTGAACAGCTGGCAGCTTTGCAACTAGCATTAACATGCACTGAAAAAGCTGTCTGTCCACCTGTGTGGATGCCTAGCTGGAGCTAAAAGCAATTCCTCACCTTTCATAAGCATCAGATTCTCTCACAATTAAAAAAAAAAACCCAAACAAAAGGCACACCTGTCTCTAAAAGCAGGTCACATGACCAAGTTAGAAAAGACAAGTATGTACACAAAATTCTGAAGGGAGACTGTCCTCCCCAAAGCCTCCAACATCATCACTGAAACATTAGAGGCAGCAGAAAATAGTGGTCTAGTTTCCCCTTGCCATAGGTTTTGATCTGTTTTCATTATGCACAAGTCTCCCGAGTCTTCCCAGTCACACAGGGATAATCAAAGAATAATGTATGTGCATTCTTCCCTACTCCTTGGTGAAAATTATAGACACTGTAATCACATTACTGAAAACCAATGCATAAATAAAGAACATGTAAAAACATATGGCAGCACAGAATACTGTAAATACCTCTACACATACAGAACAGGGTTGCTTAGTTTCAAGGAAGGTAGAAGTTGCATTCATACATGTTTCTGGTTCAAGAAGCTTATTAAAACTACAGCACTCTTTTCCAAACTGTTGGGATTGTGCTTTTTGAAGATTTTTATAAGCCTCCAATGCAGACATACTTTATTTCTAAGTATTCATCAATGCCATATTTTGAGCCTTCTCGCCCTAAACCAGACTGTTTTACCCCACCGAAAGGACTCTCCACTGATGAGATTATGCCTTCGTTAACACCAACCATTCCAACTTCCAGCTGTTCTGCAACCCTCCAGATCTGAGCTGGATCTTGGGAATAGAAATATCCTGCCACACAGAGATACAGGAATGAAAATGAAAACCAGGAAGCACAGTTGTAGAAGACTTCTACAACTGTGAAGAAGAGACTTCTTAACATTTAAAAGCATCATTCAGTAACACTAAAGCTCATAAAACTACAGAAACACACTTATCTGACAGAGGCATACCTGCTAAACCCACGTTAGCTGCGTTTGCTATGGCAATAGCTTCTTCTTCAGTATCAAATCTGTCAATATAAAGAGAAAACAACCACAAATGAGGTCTGCCGTTCATCTACCATCCTGCTGACTAACAAGCAGCAGCCTTATCAAATACAAGGTCAAGGTACAGGATTTTTTCTAAAGTGTATTTTAAACACCTACTTTAATTTTCACTTTGAAGCAGCAGAGGAGTTTCTACCACTTCTCTTCATTTAAACTGCAGTTAAGTAGTTAAGGTTGCCTTTATCCACGCTAGATACTGACAGCTAAAACATTTACTTCACAGAGGGCAGCCCACCGATTTCCCCAACCACATAAGCACTCTTAACTATCAGAGAGAACCATATGTTCCTCCATCACATCCAATTGCTCTGGATGTAGGCAGCAAAAGGTTTTAGTAGAACAAGAGAGCTCCAGGTGATCCTGCATCAGAAAAAATTTAGGACTAGCAAATCACATGACGATCTGCAAAGTCCTGCCTCCTACTTGCTACCACAAATCATAAAGTTGATGAAGGTGTTGCTGTATGTACCTTTGTTTAACTGCTGATATAATTTAAAAGAAAATAATTCTGAAAAACTTGCTAAAGAGATGCTAAAATTGTGTCAATAGCGAGAAACAAGCGAACTATACATCCACAGTAAGTTTTTATATGTGTACCCCAATCTTATTATAAGACTTGTGTGATTGTACAAAAATACCTGTCGGTAAACTGTCATTTATTTATTTAAGATAATATTTCATATTTTAATTGCTAGTTTTAACCTGGAAAATTAATAATCTTACTTGATAACTGGTGCTAAAGGGCCAAATGTCTCCTCTTGAGTGCAAAGCATTTTTGTTGTAACATTACTAAGTAATGTTGGCTCAAAGAAATTCTTCCCCAAGCTGTGCCGTTTCCCTCCAGTCACAATAGATGCTCCTTGAGAAACTGCATCATTAATGTGTCTCTCTACCTGAGGTATGCAAAGCAGAAATCTCAAAGTCAGCATCTGGGAATGAGCAACAGTGTATTTGCCACTGAAGAAATAATACTCTCTAGTATTAAAGATTTTGAGACGTTTATACTTTGCAGAACACCATATGCAGTATTATTCAAAATTTCTCCTGAGTTTTTATTTCTCTGAGTCTGACATAATTTCAGAGGTACAAATTATGAGCATGATCCTAGTTTCATGGATATTAAAGATTCAGCTTTTCACATTCGTACTCTCACAATGTACACAATTTCAGTAAAAGTTCTTGAGAACAGCTAGGAAGTAATCAGGACAAATTAGTTTCTCCTAAAGGAAGAATCTTTTTTTCCCCTTAATGGAAATAAGGGAGTGATACGTTAAGTGGCCATATCTGTTCTGTCTACAGGTATACACTCTCTTGGATGACAGAACACATTTTTGGCTACACTGCAAATACATTCTAACAAAACAAGCATGAAAAAAGTGAAATCTAAATCTCAAGTTACTTTATAGATCATAGAAAGGAAATTCAGATGTGAAAAAATAAATAATTTATACTTTCTCCACCGCTTTTTCATTAATTAGTGGCCCTTGGGTAGTATTTTCATCAAATCCACTTCCAACGCGTAGTTCTCCCTCTATAGCTTTAGCAAACTTTTCCACAAATTTGTCATGGATTCCCTTTTGCACCAGGAAACGGTTTGTGCAAACACAGGTCTGAAAACACACATGAAAAGGAAAAACAAACAGTAGTTTATATCGTATTCAATCTAGCAATTAATTAATTTTGGCCTTCATGCCACATCTTCAGGTTACTACTGTGGTCCATCCTCTACCTCTTCTCCATCATCCTAAGCTGCTACCCAGCTTTGCCATTTCTTTCATCACTCCTCCCACTTTAGGAATAGAATTTCAACAAGCTGTCAGTATGTGTGTGAAAATGTAAGTCACTGAAGATTTAGTGAGTTCTGTTGAATGATACATGGATCAAACAAGGTCCGGAATCTGCAAGAAGTACCCTCTAATTAGCAGTGCTGGACTGAGCAGCAGAACCTCAAATCACAGTGGGTGGGGTGGGGTCTTTTTTTCTAACTTCTCCATTAATAAAGTTTTCTTTCTTCATAGAATTTGTTTCTAAGTGCTTTCAGTGGCCTATTAATTTGTGCTACCCCTTTGCTCTGGCCGCATCCTATTCTGGTCGCTACAGTCAGAAGTAACAAATACTTGATCCTTCTATGCAGCAGCAGAGGTGTCTCTCATGTTAGATCTTATCCAGTCTGTGTTTGACCACAATTAATTAAATGTGGTCTAATTAATTTATTGCCAACAACAAAATGCTGACAAAATGCTTTATCACTTTTCACATTCTTGCAAGAGGTGCTAGTATCTTCCTTCTCAGTGACAGAACTGACTGCCATGTCAGGCTTGCTGATAACTAGCTTGAGTGCTCAAAGCCACATGTGACTCTTCATTGTGAAGTGTTCTACGCTTAAACTATATGTACAGCTCTTCACTTCCCAGAAACAAGGACAAAAAGATTAGTCTTACCTGCCCTGAGTTTCTATACTTGGACGCAAGGGCTCCTGCAACAGCATGGTCCACATTGGCGCTGTCAAACACTATGAAAGGAGCATGTCCTCCAAGCTCCATGGAAACTCGCTTCACCGTGCCAGCTGCATGTTTCAGCAGTATCTGTAGGCAACAGAGGAGACACAGAAATCTGTACCTCTACCAGATGTGAACTGTGGAATCAAGAGATGAAAAGCAGTGAAAAACTAACTCTGACAGGGAATTAATCTGCATCTTCTCTGTAATGCCAGACCATCTGTTTTCTCCCATGACAAAAACAAGAACTAATTTCCTTCATTAAAATCTTCAGAGATTGAATTCTGGCCAGGAAATACTGGAGAGAAGGATTTTCATCAACTTTAGTTCAAGCCAAGCTTTTATACACTAGAATTGTCACTGTTGTTTTCTCATTCTTTTCTTTTTGGACAACAAAAATCTTGCCTACTCTTACAAAATTCTTCCAAGATCTGACAAATGGGTGTTAAGATCTGCCTCGATACCAGACTTTTTCATTCTACATACAGCCATCCCATACAATCCCACCATCTTCTAGCAACACACTACAGTTTTAAAGCTTACTTCATTAGAGATGGTGGTTACTGCTTCTTGACTAAGGTTGACAGGTGAGATTCAAGGGCCCCACTTCTCTAATACTTTCTCTCAACTGCAGAAGCCATTCCTGTATAATACCTTTGAAACTGAATTTCAGCGTTCTTATTAGTATGTTGTCACCCTATGATATGAAACAATAGCATCTTGTACAGAACTGTTTTTATTATAATTTAATAAAGGGCAGTTATCCAGACCTTGCACACAGGCATCCTTCTGTAAAGTACTGATACTAAAGTAAATAGGCAGTATCTCAAGAAGTACACAGTAATTTGGGCAATCTGTATACAGCAGCCAGAAAAGAAGACGTCTGTATAAACTTCCCCCCCTACCTTTCCAGCATAACCACCATAATACTCTTCAAGGATATTCTGTGCACTTATGTACCTTTCCTGTTGCTGTAGAGCCGGTAAAAGATATTTTGGCTACCAATGGATCAGTGCACAGGACTTCCCCTACAGCTGATGTCTGTTGTCTGGAACAAGGAACAACATTATATACTCCTGCTGGAATTCCAGCTTGGTTTGCAAGCTGCAACAAAAGAAATATAGAATTTGCATTATCGGTGCATTTTGCACAAGAAATAGTCACTAATGTTTACCATTTCAAAGAAACCAGTCTGTAAGTCAATGAAAACTGGAAGTCCACAGCACAACAAGTAACAGACACCACGGTGTCAAGAGAGCAGCCTCACTCCGGTTTAAGCTGGCTGTCAGAGTAACCAAAGACAGATGTTTTGCTTTGCTGAACAGACAAATCCTCTTTGAGGCTCCAGACAGTATTAGAGCAACTTTCAAAGACTGTTACTACACCAAACCCTGGATCAAGCCAGCGTGCCCTTTCTTCATATATGAAGCTGGTCAGAGATGTCTTCAAAGCCCATCTTGACTCCCCATTTACAGCTTCAGTCCAGTGCTAAGGTAAAGCTTAGCATAAAAGCTCACCTCCCCAAGAGCTAATGCTGATAATGGTGTGTCCTCTGCAGGTTTCACTACCACTGTACAGCCAGCTGCCAGAGCTGCGCCAACCTTCCGGGTAATCATAGCGCTGGGGAAATTCCACTAGGAAGAGAGAAAAAAGTACAATCAAACTTGTGAAAATTTTGCCTGGTTTTGCAGAAATAGCTTTTTCTGTAATCCAACAGATGTGCATTGTCCTACGTGAATATTACAGAGAAGCACTGCCAATCCATGAAGCAGCAAGTATAAGGCAGAAATGAAACTTAACAAGGGTGTTTGCCAGGACTGCAGGAGCCACCAGTCAGGCCACAGCCCCATTCTGTGGGCTGAGCTTAAAACCTTCCCATGATTTCAAAACTCCAACTATGCTTACTGGGGTTATGATGGCTGCCACTCCTACAGGCTGCTTCAGCACCAGAATTCTTCTGTCTTTTGCAGATGCTGGAATGATATCACCATAAACCCGGCGAGCTTCCTCCGCAAACCACTCCAGAAACGAGGCAGAATATAGGATTTCACCCTGTGCTTCCTTCAGAGGCTTCCCCTTTGATTAGATCAGATGAAAGTAACACTGTAAGCAGCAGACTGAAGTAATACAAACAAATTCAAGTCAACTGAATCTGAAATCAGTTTGTTCTTTTTCAGAGTACTTTATAATCCCCTATCATGTACACTGCAGTCGCCAAAAAGGACTATATGATTGCAGCAGCAGTAACTGTGTGGCTTCAATACAGTTATTGTAGAGTCAACATTTTATATGCTGTGCCTGGATTCCACATCAGAGAAAAGTGACTGCTACGGCTGAACCCAGGACACCTGCCCAAGACAAGAAGGTAGAATAGCAAATGTAGCATGTCTTTAATTACAAACTTAGCAGTTAGCTGCTACTAGCATTCTCAGGAAGATGAAGATCAGGGCACAACAATTACAGGTTCATGGCAAGGACATTTGTTTTGGGGAATATTACTTTGGACTACCTCCAGGTCTGATCCTGTGGACTGAATGCCCATTCACAGCTGGGACACCACAGAGGAGCTGCTCAAGTATCTCCCACCATGGTTATATCCAAAAGTATACCAGTTTGTGAGCTCCCAGACTGCTCTGCTCTGCAAACCAGAGCACACTGAGTGAATTCAACTTGAAGACTTGCTTTAATAATACTGCAATTTTTCAAAGTCAAGGAAACTAAAAAAGCACAAACATTTCTGCCATGAACACCATGGTTTAGGCTGATGTATGCTTTTCTATACCATGAAGCAAATCATGGGTCTGACTACTGCTGGATTTTTAGGTACTACTGTCATCAAAATAAGAGACTGTCTGTGTTTCAGAAACGTTTGAAACATCATCCCTTGACCTAATGCACAGTGTGTCTGCTAGGCTCAACTTTATGAAGTATTAGGGTGGCTAACTGATGAAATGCATACAGGGTGTTTTAACGTCTGCCCATTCTACTTTACTTCGGTCTTAACATCAGTTTACTTATTTCAGCGACGGCACCCCTGTGTTACGTTTCCAGGAAGGCTGAATGCGAGCACGGCAGAGCGCCCATGGCCGGTCTGAGGGGCAGCCGGCCCTGCTGCCCTACTCACGTTCTCTGCCGTGATGATCCTCGCCAGCTCGTCCTTGTTCTCTATCATCAGCTCGTACCATCTGCGGAGGCGAACGCTCCTCTCCTGGGGAGACAAAAGGCTGCCGTGACTGCCGCCCACAGGGACGAGCTTCTCCAAGGGGAAAAGCGAAGCTCCGGGCAACCCCTGGGGCAGATCCGCAGCCCGCCGGAGAATGAGTGGCCCCCGCCTCCCCGGACCTCCCGCCGCGGCCGCCTCCCGCCCCGGGAGGCGCTGGGAGCCGCGCTACGACCGGAGCCCCCTCGCTGTCCCGGGGGGCGCCATGTTCCGCGGCCGCTCACCTTGGCGGGGAGGGGGCCCCACGAGGCGCCGGCATCGTGCGCGGCCCGCACGGCCTCCCGCGCCTCGGCCGCCCCGCAGTCGGCCACTCGGCCCAGCTCCTCACCGCTAGCCGGGTCCTGCACGGGGAAAACGGCGGGCGCCTCCACCCAGCGGCCGCCCACCAGGCCGCCCCACCGCACCAGGGAGGCGGGCAGCGCCCAGCTTTTGTGCCGCCTAGCCGCCGCCAGGCCTGAAGGCCGCGGGGACAGGGAGAGAAGGAGGCGGCGGGCACCAGCTGCCCGCCGCTGCAGGACACCCGCCATGGCCGCGCACCGGCTGCGGGGACCAGGCCCGGCCTCAGTCTGGCCGCACCGCCCCGGAGGAGGAGCTGCGGAGGGGCCGGGCCAGAGGCGATTTCTCGGCGGGGCAGAGCGGCTGCGGCATAGGGGTAGAGAGTGGGGTTTGGTCTGCTGTTGGAGTGGTGGGGGCATGACTGATGGGAGTTTCTGCTTCCCGGAGCCCGCTTTCTGTTAACCCCATCGAGACCCCTATCCAGAAGGAGAGGGGGAAATTGTGCTTGATGGCTTAACCGCAGGAGCACCGGCCTGCAGGAGGCTGTGGTCGCAGTGGGCCAGTGGCCCTCATCTCCATCCAGCGGGTCCCATGGTGGCATCGGTCAGTCTGTGGTAGGAGGGCCATGTGAGCCCTGCCCGGTGCCACCATGTTGCTGCGGACAAGCTTGGCTGTGCCATATGTGCCAGCCGTGCCTGCAGGCTGAGCAGCAGCCTGGCATGGCAACAGGGCTGCATAGGAGCTGACTGGGAGCTGCACCATGCCCAGCCTTCTCAGTCACACACAGCAGTCCGTGGCAATGCTTGTGTCAGGACTGCTGCCATGATTTCCCCCGTTATCGATTGAGGTTTCTGTCTGGATCCGAGCGTATGTGTACAATGTGGTGTCAGCTCACCAAACTTAGGACTTTGTGTTGCGTGCAACTTGGGAACTAGTGTGTTTCTACTAATGCTCCATTGGCAGTTGGCTTTAAGTTTTTGTGAAATCTGACACAGTTGTTGTAAGGCAAGTGCACCATGAACTGGACAAACTGAGAGGATGCTCTTTGCCGTAAACCTCTCTTCTCATGTGCAGTGACGCAGTTGCGCTGTCCAAATTCCACAGGTGGGAGAACGCCTATAGATTACTTAATATTTTTGTGTATAGATTACTTCATTTGAGGTAAAGAAAAGCATTGGTCTAAAATAGCCTTTCAAATACGACAGTCATTCACTTGCTGTGTCAGCAATATAACTGAAAGAAAAGGCATGCTCCGTAACCCACATTTCAAAGGTCACAGCGCTACTTCTACAGGCTTCTGAAAAAATTGCAGTTTGAGCCAGCATCATGGGTGGTTTGAAGATTTGGTCTGTTTTGCTGGTTATACTGTGCCATTTCTGTCAAAGGTGTCTCCCAAGTGGAATTTCAACACACGTTGAAATAGGTAAGATATTCAGAATGGATTTCCATGTATTTTTTTTTTTGGTTCTTGGGAAGAGAAGTAAATTCTGATTTGACTGGAAAGCAAAGGGAGGAAATAATGTTAAAGTAATTAGCATTCTATATAATTTTTTTATAAAAAAGAGAATTATACATAGAATAGATGAGTAGTTTGGTTTTGGAGTTTGAAACTTTGCTGGTTTTATAAGCAAAATGCTTGAATCGATTTGGTTGCGTACTTTTCCGTCTTGTAAAACACAGGCATTATGTAACTGGAATGTTTGTGTCTGTGAGTCTTAGGCAGACAGGGTTTGGTTTGGATAAAGAAGAGGAACAGTTTATGCAGTTCATGGGATTGTTATATTTAAACTGGAGAACAACACACACCACTTGTGGCAGCTCTGTTTTCAAATCACCGTGTACTAATTTTGCCATGCCTGCATAAAATAGTTCAAATGCTGTAATGTGTTTGTATCTATGGTTAACATAATAAAAACTGTTCTATATCTCTTCCTGGTAGGTTGCTGTCTGTAGCCTGAGCAGCCTAGATTTACAGAGGATGGAGAGAACTGAGGGAGCATCAAAGAGGGGGGAATATTCCTGTTTTGAATTTTTTGTTTGCATATGTTATTTTTAATACCTGGTTTCTGCTGTAGTTCTTGCAAGAACACTCATGAGTAGTGTGAGGTTATTCTGAAGTGTTTACTCATAATAAATTGACTGCTTTAATTGTTTGCTCTTCTGTTTCTGATTCTAAATCCATTGCTCAACAAACAGAGTAAGACGTATGAGAGATGGTAAAATGTGTGGTGTTGTCTCATTCATGTAATCTTCTCAGACTTTAAATACTAAATACCTGCAACTTTGAACAAATTAAAGGCTGGGATTATTCGTGGCATTCATTTGAGACTATGTTCCCTTACTGAGCATTGTACCCTTGGTCAGTGTCCTGTAACCATTTGCTTTTTCAGACAATGTCAAGAAACCCATAGGAACTGGTAGGAGAAATTACAGTGCCTGAGGTTAGGCAAGCGCAAGCGTCTTTCCAATGTTGGGGCTGTAATTACTGAGTACGGGCTTCTGAAAACTTGGAATAACAGATTTGGAAGAATAGAGTGTATCTGCAAGAAATCTACAAAGAGAAACAAGAGTTTATGGCTCTGTTCTAAAGCAGTATATTTTTTTCTACTCAAGGAAGCATATTGCAGGAAACCTGCATTTATATGATTTAAAGATCTCAGTTGTCTGAGGAGTAGTCTGTACACTGAACTATTGGTCATAGTTTACAACAGATTTTGTTCATTTGTCAGAAAATAACATTAAACTGGGATCAGCTCTGATACTGCTGAAATCAGTGCATTAATTAATGTGCAAAAAAAAGTCCATGACGGTAAGATACTGACAGTTACTGCCAAATCCAAACAGTGAGTATTCCAAGAAAGAAAAAAACACAACAAACTGTAGAAAGGAACTCCTCTGACTCAAAACCGGCACTGAAATCTGTCGGGGACAGGCTTCTGAAAGTACTTTCAAAAACGGTTAAAAACTCTGCCTGATCAAAATGTGGATCATGTTCAGTGTGCTCAGCAGAGCTGTGCCATGTCCTACTTGGCCATGGCCTTGTGGCTGGGGGCAGGTCTGGGTGGGGAGGCTCTTCCTCCCCAGGGACTCCTATCAGACCTGCTCTGTGGAACTGTGGGTATCCATCGCAATATTCAATGTAAACATGAACTTGTAGGACCTGGGCCCACGTGAATAATGAGAGAAGTCGGGGGGGGGAGGATGGGGGAATGTGAGACACAAAAAGCAAGCTACCAGACTGAGACTCTCCCAGACTGGAAATAGAGATGTGTGTTGAAATGGCTGAGCATAAAAATGATGACTTTTTTATTGTTATTTTTGTTATTCCTGTTTTGGTGCAGGATTGGTCCTTAAGGTGCCTTAACATATTTGAGTAAGGATGGTTTAGATTGTTGGGTAAAATTCAAAGTGAAAGAACATTCAAACCTACACAGTTTTGTATAGATCTTATTCCAGAATGAGAGTAGGTTTGGGGATTTTTTTTTTGTGATTTATTTGGTAAGGATCAAATTAAATTCAGCATATTCTGTCTTATCTTAAGCAGTCTTAGTCTGTAAATAGCTCCAAGTGAGAAGTAAAACTGTATGTGGGAAGGCAAGATGATAACCCATGTGTACAGTTTCAACTGAATAATTTTAGTGGCAGTGTTGGGTATTTTTAGAGGAGTGTTAATAGATTGTGAATGCTCCATTCCTGACGGTGTTCAAAGCCAGGTTGGACAGAGCCTTGGGTGGCGTGGTTTAGTGGGAGGTGTCCCTGCCCATGGCAGAGGGGTTGGAAGTAGATGATCTTAAGGTCCTTTACAACCCAAACCATTCCATGATTCTATGATTTCAGCTTTGTTGGTCAGCTTGGGAGCGGGGGATTAGAGAGATTGATGAGACCTCAGTGCCTAGATGTGCCACAGAAACAGCATTTCCTTATTAGCTCAGTAGATGAGAAAAGACACCCTCTCACAAGTACTGAGTTTTTTGAGAAATCATGTTTCATGCACCTCTGTGATTCGGCTTAGATATAACAATGCAGTTATTCTGGTTTTGATAATGCTTTTAACAAAATGCAGGCCTGGCCACAGTACCTGTAAATCAATACTTCAATATGTTGTTTTTTCAGCACATAGAGCTCTGGAATTTTTCATTAAGCACGAAAGGAATGTTAATTATAGACAGGTAGGAAGCATATTATTGCTTAATTGTGTATACCTTTCTTGTGAATGTTTTTTGGTCTGTCTTCTTGCCTTTCAGTTCTTTATCATTTATTCTCAGTAAAATGTGTGTGGATGTTGTGCCTGGACTGTATTTTTATCTTTTTTTTTGTTGAAAATTACATGACTCCTAAATGCTATTACAAATGTGTAGCAATTATAATGATGCTTTCCTCATGTTTTCCTGTCTTCGGAAGTCAAACCCTCCATGAGTGGTTGTATTAGAAGAATTGGTAGAGGACTTTTGGAAAGGAGATTTAATAAATGTAAGGACAGGAAAATGACAGCAAGGTTTGAGTGTTGTCCACCACATATGTAATTCACTGATTTCTGATTGGTGCAAATAGCTTTTTCTTTCATGGGCTGTACCCAGCAGAGGACTACAAGCATGTGGATGGTTTTCATAAACACATATACAAAATGCAGATGTGTTTTATGTTTAAAACATTTTTAATATATTTTAGGACAATGTGAAGAAGACCGTTTTAGGTAACTCAGTGTTTTCTCAAAGTAGGGGATCACTCAAAGTGAATATTCACTCTGTCCACTGTAGACAGCTATGCTGTGATTCAGAGGATGGAAGTTAGCAGCCCAGGCTTTGTATCTAGTCCAGCAGGAGGAGAGCACCTTCTGAAGGTGACTTCATCAGCATTTAAGTTAGATTATATAAATACTTTCCTAAGTGGCCTTTCAAATTAGTGTATACTGATTAGTTTAGTTGCATTTATTGGAGGGGAGGAGGGAGAAAGAGAATGTTGCAGGATGATGATGACACTGAAATAACATTTACCAAGATAACAGTTGTGTCTTGCAGTATTTTATCTTAGATATTGTCAGTAAACTCTGTTTTTTTTTTCTGCAATAGCATTCTGATTCCTTTTTCCCCCATGCTTTTCCCAGTTATTACTAAACCACCAAGATGCATTTCAGGCTGGGAGCATTTATCCTGATGCCTTTTATCCTTCAATCTGCAAAAGTGGTAAGAAAAATCCCATATTGTAACAACTGTATTTTTATGTGAAAATCTTACTGAATTTTGTAGGGTTAAAAATGGTTGTGTTGTAAGATATTAAGTAAGGCCAAAATACCTTCCTGCAAAATCATCCAGCGTTTATGTTAGTGTTTTGAGGCTTTTTGTAGAACTTCATAAGAAAGCAGTGCATTTGAAGATGTTTTTAGAAAATAACTTTTGAGTAAATGTAACTAGGGTAGGGGATTTTGATAGAAGGATGCTGTTTGACTGAATTAGGTCAGATTACTGAGTACTGTCTTGGGGAGAAACTGAGGATAAAATTGTCGTTTTTCTAAGTCTAGCAGAAAGCCTGGAGCTCATTTCTGTATTAGGAAGTATTTGTTTGTATCAAATCAGCCACAAAGATGATAGGAAGATATAAAAAAAAAGCCCCAAAATGATGTACCGTAGGGCTTGCTGGTCAGGGAATGTTAATAACATCCCCATTTAAAGCCTCCCTTTCCAGACTGCTGTCTTCTGCCTTTTACTGGTTCCTGTTTGAAATGAATATCAGTCTTAGTTTTGCTGCTTCTAGATGTAAACAGTGCACTACAAATTTAGCACTCTCTAGCAATGGCTGTAAAATGTATGTCTTGACTTGCAGGTGGTCCCCTCATTTTTCAGCTTTGGTAGGTCAGCTCTTGATCATAATCAGCTTCTCCAGCTGCTCTGGAGCTATAAAACAGCTAGCTAGGTCTTGCTCCAGGATATTTGCTACTGAAGTGGTAAATCTAGATAATGAGCAATTAGCAAATGGAACAAAGACAGCCTGTCCTCCAGCAACAAGCTATTAGGATATTTAGGCAGATACCAGAGACAAGGCAATGATACATAGTTAGTATGAGGATACTGCAAATCTAAAGTACAGGAGGTGGTTTATTTTAGTGGGTCATGCAAATTCAGATCTATTAAATTCAAAATGTTCTTAGGATCTTTGGTTTGCCTCATCTTTTACATGTTTTACTGCTGAGTGCCAGTGCCTCCACTTGTCTTGGTATTGGGTTTTAATGCCTCAAACTGTGAAATCCCTTATTTTTCCAAATAAACTTTCCCCATCTTTTCTCATCACCTGCTTTTCTTGGAGTCTCAAATCCCACAGTGGCAGCTAGACTTCTCGGTTTTCGGTCCTAGGTTGTTTATGCTGACCGTTGTTTATGCCAGCTATAGGCTGCTTGATTTATGTCCTGATAGGCAAGTTTGCCCATCCAAGTTACTGAATGGGGGATCCTCTCTGCTGTTATTTGATGATGCTTAGTTCACATCCGGATTGCCCCTCTGCTCTGGCATTTAATATTGATTTTGTCTCCCATCACTCATCAGGTCACTGTTCCTATCTTCTGCCTGGCTCTCCTAACATCTTGTCACAAAATTCTGACTCGCCTTGTTTTCAGGATAGATGTTCTCCTGGGATTTCTTTAATTCCTACCTTAACTTGGTTACTTTTATCTACCTCATCTTTCCCTTATAACAGTTGACTTCTACCTTATACCACACCAGAGATCAGAACAGCTTCCAGACCACATTCCTTCACTAAAGCTGGGATATGTCTTGCCTCATTTTACACTTGCACTGTGTATCAGCAGTCTCCTTAGTCGATGTGGAAGAGATAGGTGCCTCTGCAGATCTGAGCTGCCTCTAGGTCAAGAACAAAGCCATCCAGACTGGCTTTCCAGCCGTGAGATAAGCTTAGATGTAGAAGTCTGTTCTATCAACATTGAATTTTTGTCTACGAAATCCCATCCTTATGTTACCTAGTTCAGCTGCACTGTAAAATGTCAAGAAGCCAGGAGGTAACTGAATCAACCACAAGATCTTCTCTCAGTTTCAGCTTTTAATATGCCTTAATCTTCTGCAGTTTCACAGTTCTGTGTGAGCAAACATATACTTGTCTTCATAGTGTATTGATGATCCAAACAATTAACCTCCTGCCTACAATCTTCCCCCTTAGAGAGTTTAATAGTGTGCTTTTTGGTCTTGTCACGTCAGCACCACTTCGCCGTTTATGTAGGTACTTTAAATGCACTTTGTAAGTAATTAGCTTTTATGTAGGTACACAGAAATTTTTAGGCAATGTCGCTGTTAGATCCTACATAATTTCCTCTGCAGAAATCCAAGTGAGAGTAATAATTGATGCTTCAAAGGAAAACCTGATTTCTCCTGCTTTCCTTTTTGTTCCTTCTGCTCCTGCTTTGACTGTATCTTGTCAAGATTGCCTTTGTTAAAAATGGTGATGATGACATAGCCCTCGTCGGCCCTGTGGGAACTGATACCTGTCCCAAAGCTTCAGTTGTCTGCATTGAGTATTTTGAGTTGTCTGCATTGACCATCAGCTTTTCTGCCAAGCAATTTGATGCATTCATTTAGTCAGCAGCTTCTGTGTTAGCTCTCCTTATCCTCTTCATTGTACTGTACCTACTCACAGGCACAGAGAAGGAGTAGATGAAAAATTGTCAGATGCTACAAACCCATAGAAGGTAAATCTAGTATCTCTTTTGACAGTATAAATCATATAAAAATACATCTCATTTGGCTTTTCTCATATAAGTGGATTTCAAAATGTATCATCTCTACATATGAAATTGAACAAAAGTTTTTCATTTGGTTTGGGTTCTGTTGGTATTTTTCCCATGGAGAAAACAATTTTCTTTTTTTTTTTTTTCCCTCCTCTTTTTCTTTTGCTCTCCTCTTCTCCTCTTCTTCCCCTCCAAAGAGTAAATGAAATACTGATATAATTTTATTGCAATAGGAATATTTCATGATGTGTCTGAAGACACTCACTGGACACCATTTCTCAATGCAAGTATTCACTACATCAGAAGGAATTATCCTCAGCCTTGGGAAGTGGTAAGAAAATTTCATTAACTTTTAACATTGCATTCTACTGTTTTCTCCACCTTCACTTGTTATTGAATTTTGTCTTTTGGAAAGTGTAGGAAAAATACATAGTTTTAAATTAAAGTGTCTGCTGATATAGGAAATTTTGAAATCCTGTTTTCATCTTTACCAGACATAAGTAATGTGGTTTCCATATGAAGTCTGTTGGTTACCTCTGGTGTGGTCTGGTGCTTGTAATACATTTCATAGGTCCAAATTTTGTCCAAATGTGGTTGGTATTTTTGCATTATTGTCAGATCTGGTTGAGTGATTGCCACTTGAAAACCAGGTGTCTTTAAAATTCTCACTAGTGAAATCTTCAGCTTAGTCCTGATATGCTCGTTTACGGTATAAGAGCTACATACGAGGAGAACAGATGAGCTTTAATGTTCCTTCCAACCCAAACTATTTTATGATTTTATGATTCAATCAGATATTTTACAGTGAACAGGTCTTGCACAGGAATGTCTTTCTCTCCCCTGTGTGCCTGCACAACACTCATGATTACAGAGGGGTTCACTCATTTGAAGTGGAACTGTTTGTCCCCAGTCCAGAGAAACACCTTAGTTCACATCTAACCTGTGGTACACAAATTTTGCCCAACATCAACCATTTAATTCTGTGGCCTTGGACTGTCTAAAATGCATAAAGTTTCTCAAGTCACGAAAAGTGACTCCAGCATGAAGGAATGAGTGGGCAACATTTTGTCATGCTGAGTTCTTGGATTGTAAGAATTTCTCACCTATATCCTTTTATAATGCACTTACATAAAGAGCTTTCCTCTTCTTGAAGACAGGAATAAAATTGCACACATTACTACAAATGGATTGTTGTTGTGCAGGCTACAGAGAAGCTGGTGGCTTTCTTGTTTGGAATTGCCTCACATATGGTGGCAGATGTTAGCTGGCATAGCCTGGGCATCGACCAAGGATTTCTAAAGGCCATGGGAGAAGTAAGCCTGTGTTATTTTATTTGTTGATATAACTGAATTTATTGGAATTGATAGCTTAGCTTTGGACTCAAGTGGGGAGGAGAAAGAAAAGGTTGGAGCCCTGTTTCAGGAATATTTTTGAAGAGACTTAATGTCACAAACTCCATCAAAACAAAGTTGGTCAGGTTTGGGATCTGTAAACCCCAGGGCTGCTTGAACAGTTTGTTTCAGCTCATATGTTTATATGGAAAGATGTGTAAGAGAAACAGGCAGTTCTCTTGTTTTTCTCCCTCTACAGATTGATTTTCATGGCTCATACTCAGAAGCTCACAATGTTGGTGATTTTGGTAATGTTTCTGTTTGCTGATTGTATATTCTATTGAAATAACTAGTCCTTTTCAAAATCACAGTGTGTGACTGTCGCTTTTGCCCTGTCTGATGCAGGAGCTAAGAATGAGTCAAATGGTCACGATGTTCTCAGTCTCCCCCATAGCCTGTAAAGCCCTGCTGTGACTGTCCTCATGCTCTGTGTTTCAGGAGATGTAATGGGGCTTATGGAGACTTGTATTAAAGCCAAAACACAGGCTAAAGGATGCTAAAGTTAAAATGGAGTCACTACTGTGATTCCAAATTTTACATTATTCTTATCCTCTGGCAGTATAATGTATGCAGCATGTTTTCAGGTAAACCATTTATGTATTCTAAGTGTGTAACTGAAGGATCTGGCATATATGCATAGATAGCATAGCCATATGTAGCTTTGTCGCCTCTGTTATCCATGGTAGATACTTCACGAGTTTGGTTTGTTGGTCTTTGTGGGGTTTTTTTCATTCTTCCATCCGCAGGAGGAGATGTACTGAGTCAGTTTGAGCTGGACTTCAGTTACCTGGCATTGAATTGGTAAGATAGTGAGGTTACCTTCTTTAATAATTATTTCTGCTTGCTCTGCACACTCACTGTGCATTTTAACAAAACGCTGTCCTTTATCTTTCTTTCAAAAAAAACCCATGTGGCTATTGGAATTTTTCTGAGTTTGGTTACTTCTTATATGCATATTTACTGTTCCCTGACATGAAAAACTGCAAGGACAGAAGAAAAAAGATCTACTTGTAGGAACACTGCAAGAAAGATTAAATTATTTATCTCTGAAGGAAATCATAAGTAATTATATGTAAAATGATAAGTGAAAAATGTTTGCTGGAATGTCCTAGCAATTAGTTAAATAAATCTCACTTGCATTTTCCATTTAAAGTTTTGGAAGTTGAGAATGCTTACGTTTATAGATATTGTGGAATTCGGACAAGTTTTAAAAGTATAAAAGGAAGCAGCGGGTTTAGATGTACACATTTTTTTTCTCAGTTTTTAACTGAAATAAAAAACTCATGCCTTTTTTTTCTGCTGATAAAAGAGGTCATTTGAGTAGTTTTGCTGAAGTAGGGTGTAGTTCAGCTAGGTGCAAAAGGAACAGCTGGGGGAAATGTCTGTTTGGCTAGGAGTAGGTTTGGTACAGCGGAGAGTTGGAGGATGTCTTCCAAGATTATGTGATCACCAATCCAGGGAACTGGTGTGGTAAGTGTGGAAACTTTGCAAGCAGTAGCTGCAGGGAAACAGTTCTACAGGTTTCTGATTTTGAACTAAACAAGAGGAGAGTGTTGTGCAGCAAATAACTACACCCATAGTCCTGCTGTTTCTGGCATTTGTAAGGGTTCATGACCTTCTGTAGTTTTTTGAAATTTAGAATATTTTAATACAGGCTATTGTTGTTACACAAACTGTAATATTTTATCAGGTGATGTGCAAAATCTCCTGTTTTAACACCTTCATCTTGGTTTTAGGTACGTACCTGTCAAAGACCTAGCAGCTATCTATAAAGAATTTTATGGAAGAGAGATTATAACTGAAAGCACAATTATTGACTGCACTTACCTGCTGTTTCTTGAACTGTAAGTTGAATAGCTTTGTCTTTTCCATAAGTGAAATATACACAGAAAAATTATGCTAATCCCATTTGAAATGACTTGTGCTTTGAGGCCACCAATATAAACTGCCTGATAGACCCTCAAATCACAATACACCTGAATTTTTTTAATAGCTAGAGTGTGATTTTGGACTGCGTAGTGACTGTTATATTCATATTACACCATAGATTCAGCTTCTTAGTTCTTCAACGCATTTATGCAGTTAACCTACTTATGCCTATTTATTTGAGAACAGCTGTGTCTTCAAGTACCGTTGCCTCGTGCCATGTTGCAATGTAATATGCATGGACTGAAGGGGCAATGTACATACCTAAATGAATGGCTTACCTACACTTTATGTGGATCCTTTCAAGTCCAAGAACAAGTCAGAAGAGCCTTTTGATATCTGGCAATGTCTGCTTTTGGATATCCTATACAGCCTAGCTGTATTCTTTATTTCAGTTTGTTACCAAGTCATGCAGCATTTATAAACACTCTGAATCCCTTCAAATCAAGGGGAGCAATAAAGTTAATATCAGTACTCCTCACATTACAGCTTCTAAAAATATGTTAACAACCAGTAAGGAAATGTAATGACTTGTATAGTATTTACCATACAGAAGCCTTAAAAAGAACTGCTGAAGTAATTAAATATTAAATGAAGCAATTTGTTTTTTTCTGAAGATTATATTTTTATTTTTTTTAGGCACGGAGAAAGGCTTGTTGTTGGGAAGGTTGGTTTTCCATTTTCCTTATAAAAACAAAGATATAGGATGAAGACCATGTGATCCATCTTACTAAGAGTGTTGCTTGCTTCTTAGCTTTTTCCATCATATGCTAGTAAATCTCCATTTCTGGTGGAGAAGTTCCATGAGTATTTCCTTGGAGGAGTGGATGACATGGCATTCTGGACAAACAATATTTTTGAGCTGACGAGCCATATGCTAGAGAATGGAACCAGGTATAGCATGTTTCCTGCAATACGAAACTCAGTAGCCAGGTTCTGACACACGTTTAGTTGTTCTTCTGAAGTCAGGCTCTTTCCTAGAAGTGGTGCTGAGCTTTAAATCCTTTCTTGGATTAAGGGATTTCTGTGGCTGTCTTTTACCCGTGTGCACAGGATTACACAGGCCTTGAGTTGCATTTGTTACATGTTCACACTCCTTTCTGCAGGGAAGGCTCTGGTATACCCAGCTGATACTCGACAGGGAAAAATTGAAGCATTTTTTGAGACATATTCAAAGGCTTGCTTAAATGTTGCATAGCCATGCCCCAAGGTTCTGCCTGGCAGTCTGAGCTGTGGCTGTGGCTGTGGCTGCACCTTCTGGCTGTTGTTACCAGCCAGCAAAGATGCCTTCAGACACTTAAGGATGATAAGATTAGAAAGAGTACGTATTCTAGTGCTGGAAGCTCAGGCTTGTATTCAGACTATCATATTTCTATAGACGTTCTAACCTTGTACTGCTGTGTTACAAGTGTAACCTTACTGTAAATACCTTTATGAAACCAACAGTGGCAATTAATCCATGTGTTTGTATGGAAAATATCACTGCAGCTATTTTGGGAAATTATGCTTGAAATACAGGCATAATCTGTTGTGTTCTTTGTTCTAGAATGGCACTTTCATTTAAAGTGCTTCAATATAATTAACATAACATGTTGCAGTAAGTTTCCTTTAAGAGTTATATAAAGACGTGAAATTCATACAGAACTTTATCAAGGTCATTAAAATAAGTATCAAAGGGTTTTCTAAATATTATAATGATCTGATTTTGAATAAGCAGGGTTTCTTGAGAAAACTAGTGACTTCTAACAGAGGAATCACTAAGGATTAAAGTTGTATTTTTAGTTTTTCATTTCACGGTGAGAAAAGCTTTAAAATGCATTCTGCATATTTCTTTAGTGGATGCTTCCTGCCTGAGAACCCCCTGTTTATAAACTGCACAAGTGAGCACAAGGACAACAGCATGTAAGTATTGTTCTGAAGATTCAAAGATTTACTGATGAAAGGAGAGTCTTCTGCTAATGTGGACAGCATGATATTGAAAATTAGAGATCTTTTATCTTTTTGTGTGTGAATTTGAGATTCTCCTAACATGAATAAGTAAGCTTTGTACAGGGAAACTGTGCAGAATCTAGGAGAGACTTTCACCTTAGAATCATGGAATCATAGAATAGTCAGAGTTGGAAAGGACCTTAAGATCATCTAGTTGCAACCCCCCTGCCATGGGAAGGGACACCTCCCACTAAACCGTGTCACCCAAGGCTCTGTCCAACCCAGCCTTGAACACCACCAGGGATGAAGCATTCACAGCTTCCCTGGGCAACCCATTCCAGGGCCTCACCACCCTTACAGTAAAGAATTTCTTCCTCATATACAATCTAAACTTCCCCTGTTTAAGTTTCAACCCATTACCCCTTGTCCTATCACTACAGTCCCTAATGAAGAGTCCCTCCCCAGCATCCCTATAGGCCCCCTTCAGGTATTGGAAGGCTGCTATGAGGTCTCCACGCAGCCTTCTCTTCTGCAGGCTGAATGGCCCCAACTTTCTCAGCCTATCTTCATATGGGAGGTGCTCCAGCCCCCTGCTCATCCTCGTGGCTCTCCTCTGGACTTGTTCCAACAATCTTTCAGCCCAAGAATACTTACCTAGCGCTTGAAATACTAGGTCATCACACTTTATTTTGTTATCACTCTGTTCTGCTAATCATGAACCCACTGATTTGTATTTACCCTTACCATAGCTACATTCTCTCCTGATTTATGTACAGAAATAATGGAACTCAGGTGGTTATAGCTGAAGATACAAGTGTATGTATTCCTCTAGCAGACATCTCAAAAGAAACTAGCTTAACTGGTATGTCTTGAGAATAACATTTATATATGGGAGGAAAGGACACCTGATCCCATGCAATATGTTTGCTTCTCCTAACTTTCTCATAAAATATCAAGTTGTTAATTCAGTTATATTAATTGTTATATTACTGCTTTCTTTATTTTAGCAGAAACAAACAATCAAAACATGAACAACAGAAGAATAGAACTTCCTTGCTTACAGAAACACATGAAAAGAATATAAATTACACAGAGAGAGGAGTTCACTTCAACATACAGCCTTGGGTCAAAGTAAGTGAGAAGTGACAGACATGAGAGGTAAAATTCAGCTCTTTGTAGAATTGTTTTAATTTCTGTCTGAAATGCTGTGTAATGGAGCAAGGTTTATGGATGTTAACAGTAGCCTCTGGCTTCACTTCATGGAGACTCCAGCACCACATATTTATATGTACATCAAAAATATTCAATTTTTACACTTTGTTCATTATATAATGAGATTAGAACACATCTTTCAGTGCTGAAAATGGCAAAATATATCCTTAGTATTCACACTTTAGTATTTACATTTAAAGGATCATATGATCACTTTCTAGGGTTGAGAAGTCCCAGAAAAGCACAGCAGTGAATAATTATCAGTGACCCATTTAGAGCATATAGATTTTTCTGTTTCTAAAATGTTCATGATTTGAATCAGATTCCACTTAGATCGATGTGGTGATTTCTACCATTGGTGACTTGGTTTTTGAGGTGCTCCATAATGTTGTAGAGTTTCAGCCTGTGCTTTAAGCATTCTTGTGTCTTTTTATTATTTTTATTTCAGAATTCCTTCCGCTTGCTAAACCGTGCTTTTAGAACCAATGTCTGGAGAGCTACACATCAGAAATCTTCTAACCACATCTACAAGCCAGCAGCTTCGTATTTTCTGACTTCACCCTATGCTAGACTTGGATGGTTGGTAATATTTTTCCTTCCACTTCCCTCTTAATTTCTGAAAATTTTGAGTATCCTCAAAAATATTTATGTTTATTTTTTGGATACTCTTTAAAGGTGATTGTCCAATTCAATTAGTATACAAATCTGGCTGAATGGCATGCATCATCTGACCAGAACAAGTTAACCCATAAAACCTTTCTTTCAGATGTTAACATAAGGTTTTTTTTGTGTTGGTATTGAATGAAACTGTATGAAGAGCAAAATTCCCGTTCAGATGTGAATTACAGTGAGATAACCTTTTTCTTTGGAAGGGTTGTCTTTTCATGGTTTTTTGCATTCCCTCCTTAGTGAAGGAGCTCAATACTCTCTGTGTGATCAAGCATGGAATGGAAGGAGCCAAAATTGGAGCCAAGCCCCGCTCTGTTTCTGAACAGTATAGGGACATTGTTACCCCTTTTTGGTTGTGGGCTGATGTTTGTGCAGAGTTAATTATCTGCTCTGAATTGACCACTGATGGTGACTAGTGAGTGCTTTTGGAAGCATAGGACTAGCAGGGAGTTCAAAGGTAGATTCAGGACACAAAAAAAGGGGTGTTCTATCACCTTGGCAGAGGGGCTCTGGCTTGATCTGCAGAAGGGAAGAATAATGAACTAGATTTGCATTGGTACTCATCTTGCTTTATTTCTTCTGACTCAAAAGTTGAAGATTTAATTCTTGAGCTTTTAAAAATTTTGTGAATTTTTGAAAATTTGTGAAAAATATTTTTCACACCAGCCAAATTAAGTTATTTTCTCTCCACATTCCCTCCCTAAATTCTAGCATGTTACTGAAACCTGTGATCCCTTTGCTTTTCTGCACTTAATTTCATCAATTAAATCAGAAGTTCAGTTAAAAAGATATTTAATTTCATCTTTTCTATTCTGCGCCATATGCAAGCAGCCATTTCTCATGCTCCTTGCTCTGATTGTACTCAGGTGCCTTGTGTCAGTAAGTAAAAAGCTGTTCCTACAGATCTCAGAGCATTAATTTCATATATATATAGTATTAAAAATTCAAAAACCAAGTCTTGGTTTACCCAAACAAAGTAGAAGTTTTTATTTTCTGCTAATGTTGTGGTAGTCTGGAAGCTAATGCTATGCTTTTGTTGACTCCCTTGCTGTACAGGGCAATGATTTCAGCTGACCTGAACCAGGATGGATATGAAGATCTGGTGGTTGGAGCCCCAGGGTACAGCACTTTGGGCCATTTTCAGATAGGACGGGTGTATGTGGTTAATGGCAACCAGTCAGGTTTGCCACCAGAAGACATGGATCTAGATGAGAAAGCTGACCAAATACTACAAGGTCATCAGGTGAGGGGTCAGGTCATATTTGCCACTTATATATTTTTGCCTGAAAATGTGATAAATTTTGACTGAGCAGCAGTATCATTGATACATATGAGGGTTATTCCTGAAATACCCCTCCTAGTAAAAAGATATTGTATGCTTTTCAAGAAAAGTACCTAAATCACAGGAACAGTTAAAGCAATGGTGATCTGTAGGATCGCTTTTATTACTGTTCCAGATAAGTGGGTATTAGAACATAATTTGCCCTTGAATAAAACTGAGATAATGTCTCTGTAAGTCACAGAATAGGTCATTCGGGTCCCTGCATTTAAGAAAATACTGTGATTTTCCCTTCTTTCTTTTCTTTTTAAATCTAAAATTATTATTTCAGTGTAAATGTCCATTCATTTGAAGTATTTTTTCATTAATTGATAGCTTCTCACAAAATCATTGTTTGTCTTTACTAAGAGTAACTGTCTTGTAACCAAGAAGCAGGATCAAGTTATCTTTTTGAGTAATAAAAGTCATCCTCTGTAGAAAATATCTGTATTTAGAAAGAAGAGAATAGAGAGAGGAGATACATTTCCTTTTAATCTGTTTAGTATGAACTGTGGAGTAACAGCTGCTGTCTTCTTAGAGTGTTTTAGTGGCTCACAGCTATAATGCTGTTGACAGCAGAGGTCATAAGTTTGACATCAGTGGTATGCTAGGCTCAGAAGAAGAAATACCAAAGCAGCACCAAACTGTGTTCAGTTATCTTATATTTTAACATCTCCACATCCTCAAATGGAACAGTTGACTCTGAGTTAGTATGTTAGTATGACAGTTGCTACTTGGAAGAACAGTGATGCTAAGAAAATATTAGGAATTGGGATAGATGTTTGTCATCTCTGTTTCCTGTTCTCTGTGCTGTGATTGTGAATGCGCATTAAGTTTTTGTCTTGAAAATGTCTGTTATTTTCATGAGAGCAATCCCTCTTCTTTCAGCCTTCAGGAAGATTTGGTTCTGCCTTAGCAGTTCTGGACTTCAATGAGGATGGAGTATCAGATCTGGCAATTGGAGCACCTTCTGTGGGATCTCAGTTTCTTACTTACAAAGTAAGCCACACACATGGGTGGTTTGGAGTTTTTTTCTCTCCAAACAGAAAAATTTGATTGGTACGTATTTTTTTGAATAGTAAAATGAGAGAGAGAATTTCTAGGATTCCTCAGGATGACATTGTAACTTAAACACAAAGGTTTATAACCTTTATGGGTACTTTGACTAGACCAATGGCCACTATCTGTACTTCTTTTTCAGTGGCCTTCTTGCACATTAGAAATCCAAATCAGATTGCAATTTAGCAGCACCGATGTGCTGGAAATGTAAGGAGCCATTCATGAAATACAAGTGTACCCTTTTTATTTAGGAACAGAGAGTCTAGAACAGACCTCATGGGTTAGTGAGCCTTGTCAACTGCTGTCACAGGCCAACTGATGATATCTAAAATGTGATGTGAACACAGGCACACTATCTAACATAATCAAGTTACAGAGGCTTAACGGTCTGCAGCTTACCAGATAAGCCACATAATGGTCCCTGACTATTTTCAGCCCGTGCAAACTGAGAGGCAAAATGTTATGTTTTAAACCACATTCATTGACCTTAAAACTTTTCAGAATTTCGGAAACTAACTTAGCTGCCTTCCTAGGAACAGAAATGCTTTTATGTAGACTTATTAGCTTGGAAAATTGTGTGCGTCTGTTGTACCTTGTATTGTGTGATATTGCAGTAAATAATACATAACAAAATTTAAGCCACAATACTGTGCGTATACTGACTATAAATGCACAGTATACCATCCTTGCTCCTTACCCACAGTATGATGAAACTGTAGTTCTCTAGTCTGTTGTCTGGTTATAGCAGTACCCATTACAGCATGGGTATTCTGAGGTTTGGAGCGGAAAAGACAGTATAATGAGAAGGCTTTGACAGGAAAATGCAGTTGTGTAAATAGCCCTTGCAGAACTGTTTCACTCCTTGTGCTTTGTCTTGGATTTCATGCTTGGTGCTGACATGCAGATGCACTCATGCTGTATTTGCTTTTCCTGTTGTTTAGGGTGCTGTGTATATCTATTTTGGCACTGAGGGAAGAGGATTGGCATCTCAACCAAACGTTACCATTACTTGTCAGGTATATCGATTAGGCTAACACAGGGCTACACAAACAGGAGGTGAGATAAAGGGAAAAGGGGCTCATGGGCTTAAAAAAGTGAATTTTGACTGATTGGGTTCGTGCAAGCAGGTGCTTGCTTAGGTTGGTTATATGTGGGAAAGACATTTGTACTGCAGTGAAGGGAAGGCAGCATCATGAAATAGCAGCCTTTCAGTATCTGAAGGGGGCCTATAGGGATGCTGGGGATGGACTATTCATTAGGAACTGTAGTGATAGGACAAGGGGTAATGGGTTGAAACTTAAACAGGGGAAGTTTAGATTGGATATGAGGAAGAAATTCTTTACTGTAAGGGTGGTGAGGCCCTGGAATGGGTTGCCCAGGGAAGTTGTGAATGCTCCATCGCTGGTGGTGTTGAAGGCCAGGTTGGACATAGCCTTGGATGGCATGGTTTAGTGTGAGGTGTCCCTGCCCATGGCAGGGGGGTTGGAACTAGATGATCTTAAGGTCCTTTCCAACCGTAACTATTCTATGATTCTATGATCCTGTGAACAGAAAAATTCATAGCTGTCCAAAAAAAGCCCCAAAGAGACCAAAACTGAAGTCAGGGAGTGGGAGGGTAATTTGATCAGAAGCAGGCAAAAATAGGTCTTTAGAAGTAAATTGCTTATTTTGCAATGGAGTTGGTGTTTTCAGTTCTATTTCAGGCTTAAACTAACTGTTTATTGCAGTATTCCTACTGTAATCTTGGTTGGTCCCTCCTGGCAGCTGATGTTGATGGGGATGGAAATGCTGATCTGGTTGTGGGCTCTCCATATGCACCTGGTGGTGGGCAGCAGAGAGGATTTGTGGTTGCATTTTACTCTTATTTCAACAGGAGTGACCAAGGTAATATTTATTGAGTAAATTAACCCTCTCATATTTTATGTGACTCTTCATTTGCTCCTAATTAAGCAGAGGATAATTCAGGTTCAAAGGGATCTCATAAGGTGTCTAGTCCAGTCTTCTACTCAATGAGGGGACAGCTGTGAAGTCAGACCAGATTGCTCAGAGCTGTATCCAGTTGGGTCTTAAAAACCTCCTGTGGCTGAGGTTGCACAGCCACTCTGGGTGGCTATTCTGCTTCTTGGCTGTCCTCAGAGGGAAAAAAAATGTCTTGTTACAGCCGGTGTGAACCCCTCTTGTTTCAGCTTGTGCTCATTGTCTATTGTCGTCCCACCATGAAATCAGAGGCACAGAAGGCACTAAGTACCCCAGTACACTGGGAAGAACCTGTCTCTATCTTCTTGTTAACCTCCTCATAGGTACTGGCAGGCTGCTCTTAGGTCCTCTCAAAACCTTCTTTTCTCCAGGCTGAGTCCGGGTCCCTCAATCTCTGCTCACAGCTCAAGTGCTCCAGCCCCCAACCATCTTGGGGGCCTTTCAGTTTATCAACATCTTTACTGTTTTGAGATATCCAAGACTGAACATTATGTATTATATGGAGGAGTAGAGAGGGAACAATCACTTCTCTCAATCTCTTTGCCATGATCCTGCTTATATAGCCTGGGATGCTGTTGGCTGTCTCTGCTGTCAGAGCCTCACAGTTGCCTGCTCACCCCAGGGCTTTTTCCACATGGCTGCTTCCCAGCTAGTCTGTTCCCAGCCTATCCCTAACAAGGAGTCCCTAGCTTAGGGCAGGCCCAACTTACAGCTTTCAGGTACTTTGTGTAGCCTATTGCAAGGATTTAGAAACAGGCTATGATGAATAAAGGCTTTCACCAGCCAGTACTGTTGCCGACTGAGCAAGCAAAGTTAGCAATAATTGTTGCCATATCATGCACAGTGTAACTTTGCTTATAGAAACTTGTTGTCATAGGATGAATCAGTGGAGTATTGCTAATAGATTTTTCTATGCCAGGATACACCAAGTTGTACTTCATATTTTTCTGGTCTGTCAGGACTTCTATCAGCACAGGACGCCAACTGGATGGTGAAGGGGGAAGAAAACTATGCTTGGTTTGGATTTTCACTTGACAGCTGCCAACTGGAGAATATAACATTGCTGCTGATCGGTAGCCCTACATGGAAGAGTTGTGCTGGGTGTGTTGTGTATGGCACCTTGCTCTCTCCTCCATTCTGCCCTACTTCTACAGTATTTAAGATCTGTAATAGATTAGACTTCCAGCTTTTCAGGAAGTTTCCTCTTTGTTCTGCTTTAATGTTTTTATTAAATTCATATTTTTATGCCCTCACCCTCCTGAAAAGAAAGGTTTCTTTAGACCCTGTATAGGTCTTTGTTATTTAGAAACATGTAAGAATTTCTAGTGTTTTCTTGGGGAGGGAGAAAGGGGACACAAAAATGCTGACAGATAAGCATGACTAAAATAAGCCTATAGATAGCACCTAGTTTGAGATAGCATTTTTAAAAGTAAACCAGACACAAAATGTACTGTGTGATAGAAGAAATATATAGACTAAGTCTGTGCTCTAAATGTTGGGTAACTAGTTAGAACAAGGAGGGGAATTACTAAAACAGATTTCTAGCATTTGGCAGCCGCTATTATGCCAAACTAAAAGAGGAAGACATTTTGAGAAGCAATCATAGCTGAATGTACAAAAATATGTTGTCACATACAAATATATTTTGCATTGTAATTCAAGCTGCAATCCCTTCTCATCGGATGTCAGACAAAGTGTTGGGAAGGTGTATGGGTATAACCCACCAAGCACAAAGCTCTGGTTTGCAGTAACTGGAGACAAGGTAGGGCTTCTTCTGTACTGTGGGACCTTATGAATAATTTGAATTAAAGTGTTATTTTGAAGAAATGACATACGTGTGTTAAAAATCTGACAGGCAATGGGCAGAATGGGTTTGTCTCTGGCCAGTGGTGTGATGTCTGTAGCTGGGATCACAAGGACAGTTTTGGCGGTTGGTGCACCTACTGCAGGTATGTCCTGAAAACTGGAAACCATTTCTGCTTTGGGATGTTTGTTTCTATATGACCAGAAAACAGATAAAAAGTTAAAAGTTAATGCTATAAAAGTTCAGTCCATAAAAGTTTAAATGGCTTCATAATTTAAAAAAACAACAAAAAAATACTGTAATCATGACTGCTTTACATGTAGAGCCCTCTCTACTATGCATCAACTTCAGTGTTGGTTTTTTTCCCTTCCTTAGAATTAGATCTTAAAATTAACAGCATTACCACCTTGCATTATTTATGTAGAAGTGCTTTGCTAGTAGACTACATATTTCTTGGAATTAAAACAACACACTATTTTTGTACTTAGCAGTAGGCAGTAAGGAATTAGGAAAGTCAAAACATAAAACTGTCTTTAACTTGAATGCATTTTTTTTTCCCTGGTACTATTGTTAAGAGATACGCTAATTAGTGTTAATACCATATAAGGTTTGATCTCATTTTATAGATATGTTATGTAATGCCAGTATTGCCTGTACTTATATAATATAGATGATATACATGCAATATAGGTTATATTACATGCTATGTAATGCCAATATTACCTTTTGACAGTGTAATGCATGTATTAAACCTAACTTCCTGTGTCTGATGCTCAACTTCTGTTACTTCTTTTTCCCAGATAGCCTGTCTAGGATTTCCTTTATATCCTCAGTGCTGATCCAAGCTGGACTGGCTCTGGTATATGATCTGACAGACAGCACCAAGCCTTCTTTGCTCAGCACATTCAGTGGGGACAGGAGATTTTCTCACTTTGGAGGAGATATACACTTAAGTGACCTGGATAATGATGGACTAGGTAAATCTAGATCAGGAGTGAAATGTTTTACTTTTGGCAAAGTTAAGACTGGTTACCTACATATTCATACAAGTGCTGAACACAGTCTGCTTCCTCAACTGACTTGTACCAGTATTCCATTGTGCCTCTTGGGGAGGCATTTCTAAAATCCCAAGCAGCTCAGTCAGAAATTGAAACATTTTAACTGCCATCATTAATAGGAGTTGTAGTATCTAGAGATATGTAAATGCCAACTCTTGTGTTTTGGTTTAGCATTATTGCACTTCTGATGTGTTATGTCATCCTCATAATATCTGCAGATGAAATGATTGTGACATCCCCATTGCGAACTAACGCTATCACCACGATACTGTTTGGAGGGGCAGCAGGCCGTGTTTACATTTACAATGGAAAGCAGGCATCCTCAGGGAATGTGACACACCACTGCAAATCACTGGTATCTCCCTGTCCTGAGGACTGGGTAAGAAAGCATAAAAGAGAAATGACGGCATAAGGTCATAATGACAGCTGATTCATTACATCCAGTACAAGTATCTAGTGCATTCTGACTTGGTTTCAGAAAACAGAACTTTTATTTATGTTCTTATGAATCTGTGTGATTCAGCTCTTCCTACTTATTCTTGAATTACTTCGTTGTTTAGGAACCGAGGTTATTGCAGTGGTCTATGCTCCTGGTCTGGTTCTTTCCACTGACTTTTTATTTTCACTTTTTCTTTTTCAGGCACAGTATGTTCTGATTTCTCCTGAGGTAAGTAACCAGAAAATACACTACTGAGAGAAACAAAAAAGTCCCATTAAAACAAACAAACAACAGCATTGTAACAAATAGTATTATTTTACAGGAACTATCAAGATTTGGGAGTTCTGTTATCACTGTGAAATCTGAAAGAAAGGTGAGAAAAACTACTGGTTTTGGTTGCTTCGTATCATCTTTCTACCTCACTTGCATGTACTAGCCAACACCTCACATATATATCTTACCCCTTTGCAGAAGTCTTAAAGGCTTTACATAGTTAATTAAGTTTTAATGACTCTCTGCAAACATAATTAAAACCATTTTATAGGTGGATGAACTGTGGAGTTGCCACAACTCTGGCACCTGATACATGAATTGAAAGAGATTCACTTTAAAATGGCCTGAAATCTGAATTACTTCAGAGTTTGCTGAAAGTTTGCATGGTAAATCAAGTGTAGGTGCAACTGGCTTTACTGTTCATGCCAACCTGTATGCAAAGTGGATGCTCAGCTCCGGAGTAAACCAGGCACTGACCCACATAGTATTTACAGGCTTGCTGTTCTCGCTATCACTTGCAGTGAATGCTGTTCCTGTGTCAAGTATTTCCAAGCACAGAGAGGCCCAGTTCTTACCCAGATGATTTTGGACATGTTCTGTGTACATGTTTCTCTTTCCCTCAGATGACCATTATTTTTACCAAAAATCAATCCCTGTTTGCATGATGCTCTGAGGAACCTTCTTTTTTCATCTTGAAGTTTACTTAGTGCTTGTTCAGCTGAGTGGAGTCCTCTGTTCTCTGACATAACCTCTCAGCGTGAGAAGTGAGGTTCTCTGTGATTACTGAGAAAGCCTCAGGACCAGGCTATGGAGGTGTGACTGGCCTTCAACAACTGGTGTCTGACTTCTTGCTGTTAAAAAACATGCAATGGAGAAACCACCTCTAAATGTAAATGAATCTAAACTAGGTTAGGATACATAATCCAACACCTGAAACACAGGCATCAGTGACGGCTTTTGTCTGAGCTCAAGTGAGGCCATTTTCCAAGCAACTGTGTTCATTTGCTATGGCACCAATCCGGTCCACACTAGAGCTTCATCTGTATTGATCCTAATCCTGTGGAACAGTTTATATTGGCAAGAGAAGTATCTGACTGGTTCTAGCTTCTTCCAGATACCCAAATGAAATAATCTGTTTGCCAGATCATTTTATTAACCACTATTCTAATGAGGTGGGTTATGCTCGCATTTCTTCTCATCACATTTCTATATGACACTAATGATATGGAAGAAATCTGGTTTCCATAAAGCAACCATGTACCTGCAGTTGCATTTTGCTAACCCTTGTTTCGTATCTCTTCAGAAAGAAGTGGTGGTGGCAGCAGAGAGAAGTTCAGCGAAAGCACGCCTTGGTGGAAGGCTTTTTATCTATTTGCTCTGAAAGTCCATGGTAGCCTTTAAGACGGGGCACAGCTGGTCTTCTAGTGAAGCATCTCAGTAGTATCTGTAATACTTTCCTTAACCAACACAAACCAAACATCTGAGAGAGCCAGATAGGGTCCTAGGAAGTTTTAAGGGAGGGAGGGAGGGATGGACACTGGTTTTAAGTGAAGGGGAACATGAGTATTCATGGGGGTTTGACTTAAAAACTAAAGCTTTATCAGTCTTGTAAAAGCACAAATTAATTCCATTGTGAGCAGTAGCACCACTTAACCTAGAACAAGCAAGTTGAACCAAAAACCTTCTAAAGGCTGAAATAAGCAGGCAGCTAGTTTTTTTTATACTAATATTTAGCTGTATATGGAATATTCAGTGGTCACATTCTTTACTGGTCAGATTTGAGTCTTTTCTTGACAAAACCAGGAAAAAATAGCACATCATTTTCAATTCCTTGTGTACCGTATACAGACAGCGATTCTAAGATGTCAGAAAGTTGCTGTCAAAATACTAAGTATGGAGGAGGGGCAGCTCTAAGCCAGACAGAAAGGTGGGTGCCAAGCAGTAGCATATCTTGAGGTCTGCATTCAGGGTGTGGAACAGCTGAGATCTCCCAGGGTGAAAAGTACAAGCAAGACTGACCAAGTTTTAGGGAACGCTTTTCCTTTCATACTCATGGCTGAGACTGCTCTGACACCCTTTGTGTTTTTATGTAAATTCCATGACCAGTGTAACTTGGAATTGTTAATAGCTTTAGTGGTAACAGTATCGTCTTCAACTAATTAACACTAATTTTGTAGGATGCAGGTTTAACAGTGTTCACCAATTATCTATTAAACAACTTGAGCAGCAAGATGTGATGTTATTATTACCATTAGTCTGTTGACATATGTATTTTCTCTCTTGCCTCCTTCACAAACATAAAGCAGTATTCTTATTTTAAATAATGCAAGTCAGTGGAATAGCACAAAATTCTAAAGGCTATACTCCAAGATTACACATCTCAACTTACCTTCTTAGGAACTGTCTCAGAGAGGTTGTTTAAGGGGAGAAAAAAAAGGCAAGATGAACAGCTTGATGTATATTGTGTTCCAACATCTACTTGGAGGCTTTATTTGCCCTAATAGCAGGACACTTAAAAAAAAAATTAAATGTGAACTTCATGAAAGTAGTAACTGGATGGAACTGGGAGCAGAGGACCTACAAATCTCTGCACCAGCAGTAGTGTATTTGTAAGGGGAAAATAAGACTTTTCCTTTTAAAATGGAATTGGCAAAACCAGTATGTTCTATAGAAATTCCATTCTGAACATACAGCTTCCACCGGTTTTGGTTTCTTCTGTGTGTGATCTCATGGTAACTCTATTGCATGTGAATGCATTTTGATTGCTTGAATTGTCAGAAAACCATTACACATTTGTGTATGCCTGCAGAGAGAAAGGCAGTCTTCTAAATGATGCATCTTTCTCTCAGTGCTTTTATTGTGCTTTAAGTCAGTTAGGTACAGGAAAAGGAGTCAATACAGTTCACAGAAGCCTCCCTGTGCAGAAGCCAGAGCTTGGAAAGCTTACGTGAAAGATTCTCAAACAGCTGCACCAACACATTTCTGTACTGGCCTAATGCAACTACAGCTCGGTTGAAAACATCAGCATCCATATCCCTTCACGCACTCAGCTTTCCTGGGTTTATCAGCCAGGGTATGTGAGCCATTGTTTCTTCCACCGGACTGTTCAGTTTAGAGGTTTCTTACATTTCTACCTGCTTAGCAAAAAGGCTGAAAAAAAAGCCCTTAAGCTAGAAACCTCAAGTACTTTACAAACCTCATTAGTTTTCTCACCTCATGCCTTTTTATATCTGTAGTTGAAGTCACACATAGAGCAAGAACAACTGTTTAAAAACAATTACATAAAACTGATTTTAACCAAACTAGGATCACAGGCCTGTAAATTTTAATTTATGTGTCTTTTCATTTCCATTTTTGACTCGTTAGTCCTGAGTGAAAATGTTCACGGCTACCATCTTTTCAGCTCCTACCAATACAGTGATTTATCTGGTGGCACCTAAGGAGCTGCTCACTGTATGTCACAGAGAGGTTAAAAAACTCAAACAAGAAATACATAGTTTGTGACCTGATTTAGAAGGATTTCATGCTCCCTCTACAGACTGAAACCAGCAGAGAACTATGCCCTCAAGAGTTCAGAGGTAAATGCTAAGAAAAACACAAGTAGTAGGCATAAGACTTTTACTTCTTCCTTCAGCTCACCACAGGACACAAGGCTTCTTACTGTGATGCAGGCTAGTCCATGCTTTGTCTTGTCTTCTTGGAGAGAAAAGGGAAAGCCAAGCCCAGCTAGGAGAAACCAACAACTGGTCTGGTGCTTTTCACCAGCATGAGAAGCTGTTATGCTGCAGCTGTATCAATGCACGCAGACTTAGTATCAGAGAACAAACACCAGGGTGTCTTACCAACAGGCTGCTTTTCCTGTTACTAAAACTGCATACCTTTTGGACATGAATTAATTGTTAAGGAATACCCAAGATAAACAGCTACATTTCAAAGCCTGTTATTGCTCTCTTGAAATAACGGAAACATTTTTGGTTACTGTCAATCTAGAGGCAATGCTTCAGGACAGATGCAGGTATGCTTTTTGCTTTGGAAAATCTGTTCTCTGCAATTAAAAGGGGCCTTAAAAAAAAAAAATCATTAAAAAGGCCATTTTTGGGGTGTTTTTTTTTCTTTGACATTGCAAGTCAGAGTCTTAAATCTGCAGCTCAGAACAAGAATTATTAATGAACACTAGCTGCTGCCATCCTTTAAGCTGAAAATACTGTTCTAAGAAAGGCCATTACATGAAGAAGTATTTGACAGAAATGCCCCCAAAATAAGTACATGTATGCGATACAGAAAACTAATGGAACATATATGGGGTGTGAGGTGAGACTACTGTGAAAGCATATCTCTCTTTTCCCTGGTGTTTTTCTCCTTTTGTGTGTAAGCATTAAAATCTCGCCATAGTTTTCTGGCATAAAATAATATATTAAATTAGCAAGTTCAGAAATTCTTGCCATTTTCAGTAAGGAAGAACAAATGGAAGTGTCCAAAATCCACCTTGTAACAAGAAGTCTCTTCATTCCTGCTGTTCTATTGGTTTGTTAACGTGCTTCTGTTCAGCCCAAATGTTTCTGTTTTAAGGTTGTTCTTTATGTCCACTCTTCCAGCTGCTGGTTGGGATTTTTTCAAAACTGCAGGAACCTAGGCAAGATAATACAAACCAGCCTGTGATTACATGAGAAGCTGCTCTATATGCAGCAGAAGGACACACATCTTCACAGAGGGCCAAACACAGATTTTTCTTCTCTTAATTTTCAGAACACTGGCTCTGGCTCCCCCCTCCCTAATCCCTTTCAGTGTACGTCTCCAAGCCAAAGTCAGTATGTGCTGGAGTTGGTTTTGAGCAATGCTTGCGCATAATCCTGTTGGTTTTAGCCACAGTCAGCAATCCGCACAAACTCCTATCTGCCTTAGTGGCAAAGGAGGGGAGGGAGGAAGGGGAGTTATCTGTCACTCCCTTTCTTTTGTCACTTGTAGCAATTTAACTTCTGAATCCACTGGTACTTCCCTACTCTAGTTGTACTTGAATACCACTAGTAGTCTATTGTACTCTAGTTACAGACTGCAGAATAGAGGTGGACAATACAGTCCCAAAAGCCTTGGGAGGAAATGGTAATCAACAGGGAAAATAACCCATGTAAAATCTTGCTAATCTGAAGATGGTCTCCTTGGAAATCTTCATACAATACAGCCTGGTACAATGGGGTCCTAAAAATGCCATCACCATTGATGGCAAAGACAACTGGTGTGCATGTGAGGAGCTATTACACACTTTGGACTGGGAGTTAGGACATCACAACAATTGCATCGTTCTCTGGAGAGTTCCTACAGCTAGTACCTGTCCTTATCTTTTTGTCTTTGCTTTCTTTCCACAAGACAGGGACTGCAGATCAAGAGATATGTGAGAAAGCAAATAAGGGCCGTTTCTACCATTAGCCTCAGCTTCCCTTGGACTGCCAGGTTAAAGTAATAGTGCATCTCAGGGAACAGCCTGTAGCTTTGCTTCTGTCAACAGTGAGCTGTATCTTACTGCTCAAGTGTACCTTCGCCAGTGCTGGGAGCTACCCACCTCATTCAACCCAGCTAGGGAGAACCTCCTCCTTTGCCTAGGAGCAGACACTGAGCTGAATTCCCCCTACTCCGCAGCCCACCCCTCTACAACGGCTTATTTCCTGCTTTAGAAATGGACTGTATGTGCCAAGTCTGAAGCAGAAACCCAGCCAGCCATACATACTTGAGGAGGTAGTGGAGGTTCTAGGTGCCGCCCAAGGAAGGAAAGCAAGCGTCGCCATATCAGACCACTTCCCAGAAACATAATCCCTGTCACCAGCCAAAATATCCTGGGGTCCTACCAACAGAACATTCCCATTAGTCATAAAACTCCCTCTTCAGAAAAGGGATTATCCAGAGATAATCTCACACTCCCCACCAGAGTTCTCCTCCTTCATGGAAGGAAGTGGTAAACTCTTTACCATCAACAGCCAAGCCCTACCTTGGGAAAAGGGCTGTTTCATAGCAAAGCATTTTATTTAAGAATCACCCTGTTACTGTCTCATGCAGTTTTCCTTCCTTCATCAGGAAGCTTGAAAATTTAACCCTTCTATGTAATGGATTTGAAAAGAAAGAGTCTTTGCTTTGGTTAGTTTTGTTTTAAAGATAGCATGTGCAATTGTAAATTTGGACCCCTCCAGGTGTAAACACGTAATTGACAGCAGAGTATTTCCTGTGGTGTGCTGGAAATGCCCTGAGTACTTGCCAGGTACCCTTGTATCTGGAAGACAAAGCTGGTCCCCTTCAGAAGAGTAGATGATCATTAAAGACAACTTAAAACTGCTTTTACACTCAGCCCTTATACAACCATATATTTGTCTTCTTGTTTCTTTTCCACAGACATAGAAAAAAGGCTGCTAAATTGTGCAGTTGGTCATACATAGTAATTTGCCTACAAAAAAAGTGATGGTATGAACACATGAATCACCAGAGTAAATTATATTTACACGTTAATATAAACCTTTACCTATGGAAAGAAGTTGTACTGAATATAAAATACACTATAAAAGTAGGGCCCATGTATTATGTCACTGATAAAAGCAACACTTGTTCCTTACCTCTTCAAGAGATGACTCCAAGTTCATACCAAATGCAACTCCTATGAGTCCAAAGAGAGAGAGAGAAAAAGTCCCCATAGTCAGCTGCAAATTCAGTCTCATCATCACATTACGGTGGCTAAAGAAGGGAGAAACATCTGTAAGAGGAACCAAAGAACTGATTTGCTGCCCAAATTCTCTAATTCCATATGCACTAAAGCCAAACAGTGAAAGAGAAGAAGTCATGCTGCAATTAGACAACCCAGTGAGAAAGCTCATGAAACTACAGTATAAAGGGTAGCATCACTCACTTCTTAGAGGTGGTTATACACAGAGTAACAGTAAATTTTCACAGAAATTCATGTTTTGGCACCATTAACTGGCTGGAATTTATATGTCCATATTCTCGAGAAACAAAAATTGCGAATGAATACACCTACAATGAAGTAGAGTCAGTAAATGCTGCAGACTATAAACAAGCTTGTTTTGGAGGACTCCATATTCAGGTCTTCCCCAAATGGATTTTTGTGGTTTCCCAATGAGGCGTCCACCAATTGCTTATACAGGTAGCTCCCCAGTAAAGAGAAGAGCGAGCATTAATTGCTGACCTTAAAGACAGAATGATAGGTGCTTCAAAATTCAAGCTATAATTATTTTTCAGTAAGAAAGCTGACTAGTAGTGAAAACTGTAGCATACAGAGCGAGAGAAAATACCACTCCAAAGTTATTCATTCTTGTTATCACCCCACAGAGTGATAACACAACTTGCGTTACCCAGCCAGACTTAAATAATTCAGGTTTTCTAAATTAAGAATGAACTTTCTTGAGTAAAATTTTATTCTGCCCCTCAATTTGCAGGGATTTCCTTTAGTGTGTAGCTCCTCAGAAGGATCTAGGGGAAGCTTGGTTTCTCCTGCTATGGAAAACTGATGCCTACCTAGCTAGGGAGCTTTTTATACATATGAATTAGGGTGTCTTGTTGCTTTGCTTTATCCAGTTCACTTGCAAGAAGAATGCCGTGCAGCTTCTTGTGCTGTGACTGCAAGTACATTCAAACCCCCATGAAGATGGAGTTCCCCAGCTGTCCTTTTAGGCAGATTTGAGAAAGATCAGGCAGCATTAAATTCTGCCTGGCTGTTGGCAGTCCAGAAGATAGGGTAGCTAACCTGTCTAGGTTGATAAAGATTATGCTTTCCGAGTCATCAATCAACAGTCTGAGTTCACGAGCTTCATTTGCAAGATCTTCTGCTTGTCTGTAATAGTTCTCCAGCAGCAGCTCCATTTCCTCTGCATGGTCAATCCCAGATATACTCTCCTCACTGTGAGCAACAATTTATATTTTCTGGTTAGCTACACATTGTATAGAAGTATATTACTGATGTGTTAACACAAGGCACGTAAGAGTTGAAGGGAACAGCCAACAAGACTGCTGTTGGATACCAGATCTCAAAATCCAATCTTTTCAATGAGGAACTTTCATCAACACAAACAGTTTCAAATAAAAGGCATATTTTTCTATGTATCAGCTGATCAGCAAAGGCAATTGATTATTTTGAGTAAAGCAGTCAGCATCTGATGTGCTCAAAACATGCACAGCACCACAAATCTTACTTATTCTGGTATTAAAAAGTTATAAACTTACACTGATTTTATATTATTTATAAAGTTTATATTACCATGTTTGTATTACCATTAAGCTATTATAAAGTGCTGACAGTTTTGACAGGTTATGCTCAATTTTGTGGTGCCCTCAAGTGGTGGAAGCTGGTAACACTGCAGTCAAAAACTCCCAAGAATAAAACAAGTCAACACGCAAACAATTACATAGCAAGGCAGATGTGTTAGAGGTATATTCAAGAAGTTTAGTTGTAAGGTGTGTCAGTTATACACAATGATTACTGCATGTTCTGGAGCATGAAAGAGATGAAGAATGAGCATCAAATGGAAGATGCTGCTCTCCTAGGTGAAGTCTGTCTGAGAGACTAATCTTACTTCACGGTCCAACTGCTGGTGCAGCAGCCTTCTCTGGAACAGGTATGTATGTTTCTGGTGGTGTACTGGACTGCTGTGTAGATGAAAGCTGAGCCACCCAAGATCCACAAGAGCCTGGAAACCGGCAGCAAAGCTAGGAAAATTCTTCATCATTTTTTTCTTTTGTAGCGTAACCTCACTTCTATAGAGACTGAACCTTTTAAAGAATCTCCTCCTCGCATTGCTGACTGTTAAAGGAACCTCTGTGAAATGGTTTTCCTGGAAATTAAGTGACATGCTTTAGGAATCAAGACATATAAGCTCCCCGAGGAGCTTTAACAGAGCCCCTAGTTTCTGCCTTATAGGGCAGAAGCTTTGAGTTAGCTAGGCTGATTTTAGAGCCCTTCAGACCTTGAGGTTTTTATTGCACGCAGATGAGAGGAGCTGCAGACTTAAAAGCCTTAGAGCACTATCTGCTATACTACAGATTCAGCTCAAGGTCTTACTTGATGAGTATCTTTACATTGGCTTCTCTGGATATACAAAGGGAAACAAGGCATATGGGCTTTGCCACCTGATTTGCTTTCATTAACTAGCCTCTATCTCACAAGTCGTTCAATAGTCTGCCTTGCCTCCACACAAAGATACAGTACCCAAATCATCTTGTCTTTCCAGGTTCAGCTCACCATTGCTGCTTCAAATGATCTCTGATGGCACCTATATACCTCACTGGGTTACTCCGCATCTTCTCAGACTTCCTGAGTTCAGCAAACACCACTTATCACCTGCATCAATCGTGGAGCCAAGAGAGCTGTCCACACACTGCCTGCCTGCAAATGTGCTGCTACGGCTAGTGTTTCCTGGTGTACCCTGTACACAGACCACCTCTGCACCCTGTAGCATGGCATAGCCTCCCACCACCACCTCTCCTTCCCTTGTGCAGTGGTGCCTGAAAGAAAGGATGACCTCAGGCTTCTCCTTACATGAGTGTGTAAGGTTACTTTGGTAACTTTCCTAGATGTTCCCTACACATTATCTACCATGAGGCAAGAAGAGAGCTGCCAGCATCTTGCATTAAGTCCAGAGGAAGGCTGTGAGCAAAACCAGGATGAAGACCAGCTGTTGACTCAGGAGCAGCCCTGAATTCAGAGCCCTCTGATACTGCTCCAGCCCATACACTGGAAATGCCAAACGTGTCCCACTTCTGGAATACCAAGTTTCTGCTGCACATTTAGGCTAAGCTCTGCAAGACAAGAAACTACCTTCTGATTTCAAACCCATGCTACTGTGTGAACACTACTAATATCCGCATGCAGTGTGGTTAGACAAAAGTAGCAATCAGCAACTTCACAAACGATGCTGAAAAGCAGTTTCTGTTATCCGCTTAAACATAAAGCACGTCTGTATGCCCCAGATTTAAATACAGTTCAGCCCAAAACATACTGGAGTCTGGTACACATTCTCTTTCTGCTTTTTAGTTTTTGTTAAAGCAACCGGTACTGCTGCTGCTGTCTTTCACCAGAATTTGAGGGACTGCAATAGGACTATTTCTGTGTGTACATCTTTCCTTAAATGCTGCTCTTTAGATGCACAGTAAGATTGCTCCAAGGCCTCTTTCCTTCAGGTTTTGCTGGTAAGCAAAAAGCTAGAAGAAAGGTGTTCAGAATACTTCTAACATAGGAAGCATGGTGTCTGACCTATTTAAGACAGGCTTTAAAATGAGGAAAATTCTTCCAGAAAGTGTTAACATTTGCCTTTTCTCCTTCTGCCATCCTGCTCCCATCCCATTACATACTGGATGAGCTGGCCTGTTATGCCAAGAACTATTTGAAACTGCATAGTATAACCAATGCTCATGCAGTCTCTCTCTGAAATGGCAAAACCAGTGATTTCTGAAGCAGCAAGCATTAGGGCTTTAAAAAATAAGTCCTTTTCTTTCTGCTTTTTGGCAGGGAACACACAGTTTAGTGTTCAAGTTTTTCTAAAACAAATCACACTGTTAAAAAAGTATGTGGCTTCAAAATATACATACAATACTTGTGGATCAGTCCATTTAGACAGACAGAGCTCTTCTATTAATTCTTCTTCATCTAAGATTTCCAGAATTGTTTCTTTGAAAACTTTAAGATCTGTTTCCAGTTCTGACAAGCTGAAGAAAGAACAGGCAAAAAAGGTCAAGTAATCCTCACTGGCATCAGTTCACAAAGGTAATCTCTAACTGAGTTTGCCAGCCAGCACTCTCGCTTGACAAGTGTCCAGGGAAGACTTCCTTGCAGGGTTCTAAGAACTCCTTCAAAAAATTCCCTACAGGCCATACACTTTAGCAGTGGCAGTGATCTGTCTGGGGACCAGTGAGCTACAGACACACACTGAAAGAGATTTAGGTGTGTTTTCTGGATATATTCCTAAGCTAGAGGAAACAAGCACTGTATGAGCATGTAGCAAACATATACCAGAGGGGCTAATATAGAAAGGTACCGGTATATGAGAACTAGTAACCTTAAAGCATAGATCCAAAGGCTAATCTTGTTTTACATTACAGGCAACATTTTCATGATGTTATTTTGTTCTCTTAGGTATTATTTTGTTCTGTCAGATGCTATTTAAGAAGCTCAACTGTATTTATGATAACTTGGAATAGGCTTCCCTTTTTCTATTTTGCCCCGTATCACTCATCTTTCATATAACAATTTTTAGATTTAGAAATAAGATGCACAACCCAGCATTACAGTTATCTAGGAAATTAATATTAGATACCATTTTTCTAACATTTCACTGCGTGTAATTTTCTATGGACATCTCTCAGCTCTTCACGGCTTACTCTTATTTACCTCTTGCCATTTTGCAGGAGAATGTGTAGTTTACTCCTATCCACAGACAAAAGCTTGGGGTCCACTAGAGCTTCCAGTGTCTCAAGGATCTGAGGCTGCAAAGTGTTAAGTCTCCCCTGTAGTCTGCTGATCTAGGTAACAACATGATCCTTCATAAGAATTAAAGCAATCCCTTCAGAATGACTTGGGCTACTGACTCCTGTCTCTGAACACAGAATTCACAGTAACAGGCAGTTAACACAATCTGCTCTCCAATGCCCAGGAAATACTTGCTATAGGGATACCACTTACAAGATAAAGCCAGTGCAGAATACAGTATTTTATAATAGAGATTTGAACTGAACTGAAACCCAGTGACGACCACAGCGATAAGGCTGATAAAGCTAAAGCACTATTTGTCTAGAAATGTTGTATTAGCATTAGCAAGCACAGATTTTTAAGGATAGCTAGAAATCATTATCTGACTCCTGCCCAAGAGGCCAAAAACCTCAGCGTGACTTCCATGTCAGCTACAGTATGTCTCTAGAAACTTACTCTTGACTTGTTTTTAACTGTCCAAATGATGGTGAAGCCATCACATCCAATTAGCACTTTCTTGGGAAGGGAATGGAAACAGGTATACACACAAACCCATAAAAACTAAAGTAGCAAAAACCAAACAAAAAAGAGCTCCTACCGTAAGTGCAGAATAAATATACAAATGCATATGTATAAATAGTAACACAAAAATAAAATCATACTGTCCTTTCTATGAAGCAACAACTTCTGAACCTGTTCAAATAAAAACGAGACAGCTCACCCGGTATTGCAGGATTGCTTCTATGGCTCGGAATTCAAAGGGCAGGGAATATGTAACCAGCTGACCTTCCCCAGCCAGCTGAGATGCTAGTTCCTTGAAGAGCCAGTGTTCCAGGTTTAAATTACGATAATCTAATATCAGAAGAAACTCTGGTGTTATGACAGCCTTCAAGAACTGAAAAAGACAGTACATAGAGGAGTCTGAAAAACCACACCTTTTTCAAGATATTTTGTAACTCTGTAGTGCATTTGATAATTTAGGCTCTTGTAAAGCCATTCTTCAAATGTCTTTCCAGGCAGGAAAATAACAGAATCTCATGCTAACTGCAAACTAATACATTCCCTGTGGTTCAGACACAGCACTGTGCCAGTGGTGGTATGATTGAGCAGAGGCTCCTCGTAAGCCTTTACTTCTATGACAACGTCAGTGATGTTTCTCCTGTCATCAATACGTACTGTTGGTGAACCCATACCTCTGACTGCTAGGCAGAGCTCCAAAGACACATTTATTGCTGGACTGCCCTCACAGAAAACTGGTATTAAAAGAACTGTGCAAGAAAATGCAGGTGCAAGGATAAGACATGGTTCAAGTTTACACTCAACTACAAGGAAAATATTACCTCCATTCTCAAGATGATCCTGTTGTTCCTAGCTGCTATGCTCATCAGGTGTTGGAATCTCAGATCTCGAGCTTGAAGACCCAATTCCTGGTACAATTCTGTTTTCTTCTTTTCTATCATAAAAATATTTTAAAATTAAGACATTTAGAGGACAAGCACGTATGCTCTGAAATGACATTTTACTGTGTTACTAAGTCCCACAGAAGGAAAAAAAAAAGCTGTTATCTTTAAAACAGTTTCCCTCCCATTGATTCCTCAATATGCGAAGTTTATAAGACTGCATCTTAAGTGGGAAGAGAAAAAATTCAGATATAAGTGGAAAAGTTGGCCATGAAAGTTAATTTCATGCCAGAAACCAAGAGACTCATTTGAGAAGTCACAAAGGAAGGAAACACAAGGTGAGGAAAGCTGCAAGTTTGTTAAAAAGGGAAAAGACAAAGTAAAAATGACCTTCTTGTTAGAGATAGTATGTGTCATTTTCAAAATATTACTTTAAAATATGTAAAAATTGTAACAGCAAAGATGCTATGAAGACCAACAGAAGGCAGCAAAACAAAGAACATGTTGTAACATCCCACACAGAGAAGTATCCCAAATACAGTTTTCTATCTCACGCAAATTGCCAATTGGGCTTTTCTGTATTGGATAAGGAAAAAAAGACAAAAACCAACCAAAACTGCAATGAAAACTCACCAAAATAGGTAGCATTTCCCTCTTTGTCAAGCTTCATCTAAAGGAGTGGAAAAAAAATATTTTTTTCACAGAACTATTGTATGTCAATAAATCAATTTCTAAAACTGTTTGCACTTGCCTGAAGTCAAACGGAATACACATTATGAAGAAAAACCAACCTTCTGTTCACTCACTTCACAGATCATCCCAACTGAGAAAAATTTGCACCAGACTGCCACATACCAAATACTAGTGTGATCTATATGACCATGTTCTTACGTAAACCTTGGGAAAAGGTAATTTACAGAGGATCAGACTTAGAATTAACTATTTCAGTCAGAAGGAACCTGCAACAATTACAGAATCCAACTGCCTGATCACTTCAGGGCTGAACAAAAATTAAAGCCTATTATCAAGAGCATCGTCTAAATGCCCCTTTGACATGGACAGGCTTGGAGCATTGACCACCTCTCTAGGAAGCCTGTTCCAGCGTCTGAACACCCTCTTGGTAAAGAAATGCTTTCTCACGTCCAGTCTAAACATACCCTGGGCATAGCTTTGAACCATTCACACATGCCCTATCACTGGACACCAGGGAGAAGAGATCGGTGGGGCATCTTACATTCTGGATCACAAATTTTGCTATTTCCTTTGCAGCAATCAAAAAAATTTACAAATAAAATCTTACAAGTGAAGAGTACCACGAACTGGGTGGTTAGGCCTTGTGCCCATGTCAAATACTGCATTAATATGCTATTCAGCTAGTAACCTACACCTAAATCCTTCTTATCTTAGCACTTGTCATTTAGATTTTTCATGTAACACTTGTATCTCATAGGGTAAAATGATTTCACTGGACAAACAGCAATGTTGGGTTTAATCAGAAAGTTTGCCGTTTTGCTCATAAACTATGTAGCTTAATTCCACATTACTGACTTTAAAAATAACTTTCTGTGAATTAAACATACCTAAGCACACATTCCAGTAGAGCTGCAACAGGGGATACATGGCCACAAGTACCTATATGCACACACCTTGTTGCAGAATGACTGCTTTTCATTAAAATAGAAGGCCTTCCCTTCCCTCACATGCACTAATAATGTCAATCAAGCAGTGTGAAATGATTTTCAGATTAACTTTTTTAGAAGAATACACATAGACCTTGTTTTTCCCAAAATTGTCTTCTTAGAATTGCAGCCACCAAAACCCAGGAATACTATTCCTAAAAGGCATTAGCAAGCCTTGACAAACTTGACAAGAAAGCTTCTGGCTGCAGCACTTCCAAGAATTGACCTGCCTTCACGATTAAAGCAAGAGAACTTCCAGCAGATACTGGATCTTAGAAAAACATCTTGACAAACGCTGTATGGAATCACAAAATGGTTTGGGTTGGAAAGGACCTTAAGATCGCCTGCTTCCAATCCCCCCTGCCATGGCGAGGGACACCACACACTAAACCACATCACCCAAGGCTCTGTCCTGGCTTTGAACACTGCCAGGGATAGAGCATTCACCACTTGTTTGGCAAGCCTCTGCCAGTGCCTCACCATGCTAACAGTAAAGAACTTCTTCCTTTATATCAAACCTGAACTTCCCCTGTTTAAGTATAAACCCATTACCCCTTGTTCTATTGACACAGTCCCTCTCCAGCACCTTTGTAGGCCCCCTTCAGATACTGGAAGGCTGCTATCAGGTCAAGTTAGAATACCTTAAACCAACAATTTAGATCTAGGGATGTCCTCTGAGAGAGGAAATCTATCTGCTCTTATGATGCTTTAAAGAAAGAGTACCATCATCTTGCACAAGCTGCCCTTGCTGGTGGAAACTCCCACACATACTTACCACTGCAAAAACAGGAGCCACGCTAGCTAAGGTGGCTTGGGAGGGCTCTGCTGGGACATGTTGGTAAAGTTTACCTGAAGAAAGACAAGACATTTCTATTTATGTTTTCCAGCAAACTGCATTTTGCCTTTAATTATGCGCTGTCCTACCACAAGCCATGTGCATAACCACTGGCACAGAAACTAAGCAGCACTAGTAGTGAGAAGGCCCCCACGAGCCTGAAACCCTCCCGGCAGGAAGCCGATACGGCACCGAGACTGTAGCGACTGCCGGTTTGGTTTCCCGGTCCCCGTCCGGGGTGTCACCCTCCCTCTCTCCCTCTCTCCCCGCCTGCGAAACCACACACTGAATCCTGCTCGGGGGCACGGGGAGGACAAGGAAGACCAAGGCCCAGCGGTGCCTGCCCCAACCCACCCCAGCCCCGCCGCTTACCGGCCCAGCGCAGCCCCCGGGCGCACAGCGGCACGGCTACGGCAGGGGGCCGGCCGGGGCCTGGCAGCAGGCCCAGGGCGGCCCTCAGGCGGGACCCGCCGCCCGCCGCGCTCGCCCAGCTGCGGGCCGTACAGCAGCATCGGCGGCAGCTCCGCTCGGCCCCGCGAGGGCGGCGCAGGGCGCGGGGGAGTAGGCCGGTACGCAACATAGGAGCTCAGCGCCCGCACGATGCGGGACAGTACAGTGCGGCCCGGCCCGGCTCCTAACGCGCAGCCGCGGCGAGGGAGGAGCCCAGGCTGAAGGGTTACCCTTGCGCAGCCCGGGAGGAGTGAGGCCTGTGGCGGTTCCGCGGCGGTGGGCCTGGACTGGGGACGCTACGCCACGCGGTGCGGAGCACGGGGTTTGGTGTTCGGCTGCCGCTGCTTACTGATATGTAGGTCGCACCCGGGTGGAGCTGGTTGCTGTGGTACCTAGCTTGCTCCCTCCTGCGGTTGTCACCGCGGCGTGTGTGGTCTGCTCCCGCCTCTGGGAGTGTTCGTAACGCGCGTAGACCATACGGTGGCGGAAACTTTTACTGTGAGGGGGCTGAGGCCCTGGCACAGGTTGCCCAGAGAAGCTGTGGCTGCCCCATCCCTGGCAGTGTTCAAGGCCAGGTTGGACGGGGCTTGGAGCTACCTGGCCTAGTGTGTGGTGTCCCTGCCTGTGGCAGAGGGGTTGGAGCTGTATGAGCTTTAAGGTCTTCAGCATATATGAGTAGACTGAGGCCATCGGAAGTTTTCAGTTTCTGGGTAAGCATGCCTGAATGCAAATGTCCACTTTAATAAAAAGCTGTAATTAAAAGCTTACATATTTTAGCTCAAATTTTGTTTAATCACAGCAGGTGGCAGGCAGTATGCACAAAACCATTAATACTCTTGGATGTCAAGAGATACTTAAAATTTGGAAATACCAGACAGCTCAGAAAACAGGAAAGAGGAAATAAACACACTTTTGTTGGCATCTAATATCAGCTTATGTTGGCTCTGCATGGTTGGAATGCAAAAAGTTGGGAAGCATCTGAAGAGTATCTGCCAGAAACTTACATTTAATGAACTTGCAGTAAGCTTCACACAGCTGACATATCACACTCCAGTAAAAAAGGGAAAAGATACTGGATTGATCTATTTGTTTTCCTTTGTCCGTCTGTTATTCTGGGTGCTTACACAACAGGCATGTTAGAAATAAGATGACATAACTTCACACCAAATATATATTGATTTTAACTTTGGTATGTATGATGTAATAGGCCGGTATGCTAGTGAGTATTGGTACTGTATCTCATTATAGCTACATTATCAGTCATCATCATAATTGCCTGGAGGGGCAGATGATAACCAAGTATCACCTCTGTCCTCAAAGGTGAAGGTAACAGACTGATGTGATCTGGCAGCCAGGGCTACGTTCTGAAGCACAGACAGAATGTCTTAATTTTATACTGCTGCTGAGAAAAGGTACCTGGAGATTTCAAACTGCTATCTATTTATTGCCACTCTAAATATCAATGATCTGCTTGTTGCTTCTGCTGTACACAAGTGCCAGGTACCTGGTCTCTCTTGCAGTGCCAACCATTGGGAGCAGTTTGCTGTATCTAATAAAAAATTAATCAGTCAAGCTCATCTTCTGTTTGTTGAAGAAGCTCATTACCACAAACAGGCATGATGGCTGTCCTCTGTTCCGCTGAGAGGAGAAGCTAGCACACGCACAGGCTTGCTCAGCCCTGAAACTGCTATCCAAAACAACTATATGTGAGCCTGAATGACGTGAGCAATTAGTTCCACTGCCGTCTGAATGCCAGTGCAGACGCGAGGGACTGGTCCAGTTGCAGCTGGGGTATGTGGAAGCGCAGAAACACCAAAGAAAATCACAGAAAGAGAACGAAATCATAGGTGTCATCAGAGGACTCCTTATAAATCTCTGCTGAAGACCTTAGAGAACTTTGGGAGAATTGTGGTAGAAAAGCATACAGATGTCTGTCTATGGAGAAATTACCTCCCTAGTGTATGATTTGTACATTTAGTCAGTCCTGTTTATATACAGTGACGTGCCTGAACCTATTACCTGTTTCTTCTAAAATACAAGTTCACAGGTGGGCCATTTTACAAATAAAAAAAACAAAAACAAAAACAAACCCACAAACAAGGAAACACAAACAAAAAGCAGATTAACCAGAAAAACGTAAGCTTGCTTCCAGACAGTAGATGAGTGTCTAGTGGATGATGAGTGCAGCTGAATAAGAAGAGAGAAAAGACCCCACGGAAAACTTTATAACATTCATATTTAGAATAATTTCTATTGCATGAATGAATCGGGAATACTCCATTGATAGTGTCAGGTACTTTGATCAAAGGTAGTTCCCATTACACACTGAGAAATCTTTGCCTAGAGAGCATGACTTCACTTTCTATACAAAGACCACATGAGAGCTATTTTTTAACTTTTTACCTCAGGCAAACCCCCTGGAATGTGCTTCTACATGGAGAACCATTTCCTCATGTGCCTCTAATTGTTTGCAAAAGCCTCCTTTTTCCTAGGTAACCTTTTATTATCTCAGCTCTTTCAAGAATGGTTAGAACTCTCTGATCTGTGTCATCAAAAGCTGTAGCTTCAACTAAGGTTAATGCTTTATTTAAGGAAAAATAATTGATCCTGGTATTCTAAGGAGTTTTTGATCTTGCAGTTGTAGAAGAATGTGAAATTGCTGTGACATGGGTTTTAAAATTTACGACTGCACAAGTGCATCAGTATTTTGTTTGTTCCAGTTAGTGCATGTGTCTGAGAGTTGAACTACCCAGTATTTATATACATTAAACTGTCAGTTCAGACAGTCCGATCACCCCAGATAAAGTGGTTGCTATTGTTTAGTCTGATTTTTAGATAAGCTGCACAAAATTGTAGTTATTAAGTGTGAGTCAGCTCTGTGTGCAATATAACAAGCTGAATTTTGTTCTGTGTATTTAGAAACTTTATCATTTTGCGTTCTCTCAGTCTTCAGCACTAGGACATGTGCCTGTCTTCATGACCTCATGTTTTGCTGTCACTAAGCCTTGTTGCCAGGGACCTGCAGCAAGCTGCAAAATCGCTGCTGGTCCTGAGATGCCAGAGACCTCACAGCATTTTGCTGCAGTAAAAGTGACCCTATTTGATGCTATGTCACTATGCCATGGCTCTGTTTTCATGACATCTCCCAACGTGTGCTCACTGACTTCAGGTCCATCATGTGATCCCGACACTTGACCTGACTGACGTGGTCTCATGCATCCACCCCCAAGTAAGATGAGAGGTGTGACATTGCTCCAAAACAAAGAGATTATGTGTCTCTGCATTTATATTAATTGCGTCAGTGGGTCCAGCAGCTTGTCTCATTGCTGTGGAGAATGTGACAGGAGATTGTGTAGGAACTGAAACAATCGGGGGGATAAGCAGTCCAGCCCTGCAAAGGCTAGAAAGAGCAGATTCTCATGGATGAAGGCTGCTATCATCCGCTGCAGTGCTTGAGTTTTTCTTAGCTTTTGGGCAATGGTTGCACTTAGGCAAGACAGAAAACATGCTAACCTTAGAAATACTCTGGGTTTGTTTTGTTTGGTTCCTATTACTGAAGAAAATAAAATGTTTCATCCTGAAAAGACTTGTGTGAGATAATGGGCCCATTGTGGACTGGACAGTCATGATTGCTTTTCAGGGGCTGAATTTCAAGGTGTTGCCTTACAAATAGGAAAACAGTGAGACTCCACTGCAGCACAAGTAAAGGGACAAAGGGCGGAAACACAAGCAGCTGAATTTGAAAGATGAAGTCTTTATGAGGCACTGCTATCAGCTATGAAAAGCTTGAAGTATGGGTAAGATTCTGCATTGCAATTCTGCAAAGGATTTGTAATGTGCTCCCAGTTTTGGACGAAGTTTTGCCCACCAGTTCCAGGCTGCTTTAAGGCTCTGGTATCATTCAGGGGATGCTTTATTGCAATCCACAAAAGTGATTGTAAATAGTATGGCTATAGGTAAAGACCGACAGTATTCTGGAATAGCGCAAGTGTCAAAATGGATGCACAAGTAAAATAGTCAGTGGTTTATACCTATGCCAAAGATGATGTGTAATTGCAAATTAGGCCTAAAATCAGCTTAATCTGGCACAAAATAGCAGACAAATAGTTGACAGATCACTATTTGACTGAAGAATGGTGTGAAGGTCAGCATTTTTGTTTTTTAAACATATTTTTAATATATTTTTTCATTTCAGGTTACAACAGATCAATGTTAAACAGTATCAATTCGTGGATGGTAAATGTTTGGTTCTCCCCTTTATTAACAGAAGCAGACCAACAGCAAGTAGACAAATTTAACTGTTAACCAGTAACAGCATATTTGACTTCCCTCACCCAGAAATTGCTTTCTGTAATGGTTAACTGCCCTGTTGTAACTCACAGCAGGGGGGTAATTTTCCCATCAAAGGAAGCAAGATAAAAGGGAAGAAAAATTCTTTCCATCACATGTGTTAAAATGCATTTGGAAGAACAATCGTTACTGTACACTAAGCAATTCCAGGTTGGAAGATCTAGACCAGTTTTAGTCTTGCGACAATCAGTGGGGAAAAGGGGCTGTTAAAGGAATTCAGTTGGAATTTAAGGCATTTTCTGTTTTTTTTCTCTCAGGTTGCACAGCTTCTTGTACCCAAGCTGTAGTAAAAATACAGTGGAATCAAAGTCTCTGTATTTTATTATGCAGCTTCCTGGAAAGAGCAAAGCAGATAGCATTAAAAAGTATGGCCAAAAGGCATTTCCCAAGCATGCCTAAAGTGTCGTCAAGTAAACAGAAGTTATCTATAGTCAGAATTTTTTGTGGTTTGGACACACCAGAGACTCATCTGTACATTGAGTAAGCCTGCAAGACCCATTCTTGATTGATTTTTTACAAATTTTAATAATCTGAGATTAAACAGGTCTACTATTCCGATAATGCAATATCCAAAATTACTTTCCAAACACTGGACAGTCTGGAGATGTTTGGCTGACAATTAGCAAGAAAATGCAGCTTCAAGTGGATCATTTGTTTAAAAAGGTTTTTTAATAGTTTAATATTAAAATGGTATCAGTATGATTTCATGATCCAATATATTTATCTATGAAACCTAAGGGAGTCTTTTGATGATGGCAGCCGTTGGATCTGGTTCTTAATAGGTATAAAAATGTATTTTTTATACATGTTATACCTACTATGTAGAATTATAGAAACTGACTTAAGAAAGACTGCAACATTAATCTCATTTGACTTTACATCATGTTCTTTGAATGAGGTGTGTTACTTTATGTTTTGTTGTCCACATTTACGTTTTGTTAAACCACGACATTTGTCTATTGCTTTTCTGTTTCATTTTGTTGATGTATTTTTGTTAAAAATAAATTGTGCCCGAGGATATTCTTCTGATTTATCAGGCTACTGTTCATGTTATATTTCAAATTGATCTTGGTTTAGTAGGGCAAATCATCGCTGAGTCTCATTAACTGAAATTTTCCAGACAGAACTCCAGGTTTGGGCCAGCTCAGCAGGAGTGATATGACTTCTTGTGACTGATCCTGAATGCTTAAGAGAACAAATTATAGCAGACTTACTCAACCAAAGAATAACAGGAGTACTGAAAAGCCTTTAAATATTCCAATGCAAATAGCGAAATAAAATTATCCAGACACAGGCAGAGTGCAGCTTAGTTGTGTTAACTGGCAGATTTTGCCCATTCAAATGGTAGGATCGGGGAAAAAGCACCCACACGATGTCCACAACATTTACGTATCATCTCAAAGAGATGTTCAGAGGACATCATGTTAGCTGGCACATTAAAAAAATCAAAACAAAATAACTGTCTGCAAATATATGCAATTAGTTTGTATGGTCGAAGAACCTAATTTCAACCCCACTGGTATTTCTTCCCCTGCAAAATCATGGCCCAGCTTTATTTCTGAGTAGCAGGAATTGTAAACAGCAAATATCAACAGGTGACCTACAGCAAAGATCCAATTTTCAGGTGGGATTTTTAGTAGCTGACAAGAAGTAAAGAAGAACAGAATAACAGCAAGTATGACTTTTCAGTGGTTTGTTTGCTTTGTGCATGGACCTTCCTGTGTACACAAGTGGGAATCGTTAGATGTTAATCATGAGCCAAAGGCAATTATCAGGCACCAAGTAACTAAATCTCCAGTGGAGAAAGCATGTGTCAGAATCATCAAGGGAATACGCAGAAGCAGCCAGGGCAGAGCGCTTGAAGCAGTCACTCGTGTTGTAGAAACTACCTTTTTGCTGGCGGCTGAAGCTTGCCTTTGCCCACACGCCTGGGTACCTGCCTAGTGTTGTCGTTACCTTGACCTAAATGGTCTAGTAAAAGTCTGTTTTATTCTTGAGAAGGAAATAATTGACCCCTTTAGTAAGAAACCCCAAGAAGAGGTGGCTAGACATGAATGAAATAACGTGGTTTTCACCCACCCTCCTCCTCTGCCGGCCGCGGCCGCAGCCGCCTCCGCCTACCTCCCGGCCCGTCACGGCGGAGCCAGGTGCCGTGAGGGGCAGACTCGCGGGTGGTTAATTCTGGATTCACCAGCATCGTATGAAGCCCCTCCGCGGCGGCGCGGGGTACCTTTACCGGCGGTTAACGGCGCTTACCGGCCGCTCGCCTCTGTGGAGCCGCCATCTCACGGCAGCTCCACCTCGCCTGGTCGGACCTGGCCACCGCATTCTCCCCGCCAGCGCTCGCTGTGGGAGTGCTAAGCCAGCTCTACGTGTCACCTCCGCCGCCGCTCCGCTCTGACGGCAGTTCAGTGGCCGGTACCTTCACCTGTGGTGGGGAGCCCCGGCACCCTGCAGGACGAGGCGGCAGTCGGTAGGCAGCGCCTGAGCTGCTGGGGAGGAGAAGGCAGACGGGAGACTACCCTCCCTCCTTCTCTCCGTCTCTCAGGTGTGGGGCCCTTAGTCCGTTTACGCTCTGCCCACATTGCCCCCGCGTCCTTCTCCTTGCCTCTAGACACGACGCCTCCTCATCCTCCTTCCCCCAGCCACCGCCCGGTGAATAACTGAGCCGTGCTTTGTGCGGTGGCTCTGGGTCCGTCTGGCTCCTGCCAGGCTGTCGCCTCGCTGGGCAAGGGGGAGAACGAGCAAACGCGGGATAAAGTTCCCCGAGGAAACTAGGGTAGCAGCGGAAAGCCTCTTTCCGTAATGGCAAGGCTGGAGGATAAATACCCTGGGAGGCCGTAGGTCCCCTGCAGTCCGTTTTCCAGCTGTGTTGGATCTGCCTCCATGCAATGTTGTTGTTTTGGGTTTTTTTTTGTTTGTTTTTTTTTTTTTTTTTTTGCCTGTGTTAGTGTAATCGGCGTTAACCTCCCCATGTGCCAGGGAGCAGCAGGAGCTGGTTGCCAAGGAGGAGCTGCTCTCGAGAGGCTGAGCTAGCTGTGCCGCAAGCCCTGGGGAGGCTGTGGTCCCTCCCCGCGGCGCTGGGCTCCCTCCTCTGCTTCCTTGGAGGTGGGCCCTGGTGCCCAGGCCCGGCCTGGGTGTGTGCACTTCACCCCTGGCAAGGAGCTGTCAGGGTTGCTCGAGCAGGAGCCTTCTCCTGAGTAAACTGGTGCAGGCATCGGGAAGTCCGAAGCCACCGAGCATGACTAGTACTGGCACGAAGGCGTCGTGGCTCTCGCAGCCGACGGTGAAGAACTTGCTGGTGTATCGCAACGGGGACCCTTTCTTCCCGGGGCACCGCATTGTCATCAGTGAGAAGAAAGTGTCCAACTTTGAGGTATTCCTGAAAGAGGTGACAGCTGGGGTGAAGGCACCCTTTGGAGCTGTGCGTAACATCTATACCCCCCGCGGTGGGCATCGTGTCCGGCAGCTGGAGGAGCTTCGAAGTGGAGAGCAGTATGTGGCTGGTGGCAGGGAAGCCTTCAAAAAACTCAAGTGAGTGGCTAAAAAGTAATGTAAGATTTGTATGGAACTTGAATATCAGGATTTGGGGTTTGGCACTGTGGTGTTACTTTAGAAGGCTCCCACCCCCTTTATTAGGCATTGCAGAAAGAGGACTTCAACGACTGCAACCCAAGGTGAAAGGAAAGGTGCTTGTAACAGATAAAACTGCAAAAGAGCTGCAAGCTGCAGAAAGGCTGCCGTAACCATCAGTCACATAGTGCCATTTCCTTGACATGACGGTAGAAAAGGAGAAACAGCCTTTTAACTTGAAGGACATGCAGCAACGGCATGATGTTGTGATATGTGTGCTTAACTGAGGGGTGAGTGTCAGTATTCGTGCTCAGTGCTAAGAGGGAGAAAGCTGCAGAAAGGTGGAGTCTTGACAGTCCTGCTGTGAAGCGGGTGAGCCTGGGAATTTAATTCCCACCTTTCTTGCTTATTTTATAAAGTCTAAACTATTCTTCCTAGCTATCCACCTCTCCATATATAGACTTTTTATGACCAGGATATCTGAGTCCCTCCTGTTGCTTAAAAGGTGACTGCTTTCTCTTCCCTCCCTTGACACCAAGGATTGAGATGGCAGTGTCTCCTGTTTTCTAATGAGTGACTGGGAGAATATCGTGGTGGAGATCAGGTGTGGTTCCTGAGTGGCTCTGCATGTGATCAGTAATGGTTCTTTATTCTGGCAGTGAATTTCTTGGCATTTTTCTTACAGTTGAATTAAAAAAACAAAACAAAACAAACAAACAAACAAAAAAAACCCACAACAAAATCTCAGAATTAACAGCCCCTTTCTGAAGGTGGTTGGGAATTTATGTGCTAAACTAGCAGCTTTGTGGGACCTGGCTCATCTTGGTTTTGCAGAGTTCAAGACACTACTTTTTCCAGGAGAGCTCAGCATGTTTCAGGAGAAAGCTGTGTAATGAGCAGCATTTCTATCAGCACTCTTACCATTTTTGTCACTGGTTGCTTCTGAACATTTATTGAAGCTTCTTGCACTTCAGTGGCAAAGAAAGAGAGAAAGATGTGACAAGCTACGTTTAAGTCCCTTTCCCTCTGTACTGTCTTCCATGTCAAATGCAGTGCTTATCTCTCAAGAAAGATCTACCATATCTTTTTGGTATTAAATGCTGTGATTCTGTGGATAGCTTAAAAGTTGTTAGCTGTCAGCACATCATGTTTCGCCTCCCTTAAACGTATTTTATATGCAACAGACAGGCTTAAAGTAAGTAAGTGTTTGGCATTAGCATGCACTGTGTAGGGAATTGGGCACTCTGGATTTATTTTGGGTGGGAAAAAGCATTTCTTTTTGTCTTGTTATGTTTTATGGTCTGAGTTTTGTGTTGAGAGCTTTTCAGACTTTTATGGCTCCAACATCAAACAACATAGCTAAGTATTTAAGGTCAACAAAGAGAATACCTTAAGAAAAGCTAGTCTAAACGACTTGTTAAGAGAAGGCTGGTTTATGTATCCCTTAATAGTATGCCATAGTCCTGTGCTGTAGGGAGGATAAACGGGATGACTTGAGATCTTTCCCATCCTTGTGTTCAAAGTTGGAGTTCTTCGCTATTAGTATTTATTTATATAGTGCTGTAAATGTTGGCCATGCTTTTACCAGCATTATTTATGACAAGATGAAGTGCTTAATGTTGATCTTGTTCTTAACTGTATTGTAGACAGAATGGTAATTAGAATCATAGAATAGTTAGGGTTGGAAAGGACCTTAAGATCATCTAGTTCCAACCCCCCTGCCATGGGCAGAGACACCTCCCACTAAACCATGCCATCCAAGGCTATGTCCAACTCCACCTTGAACACCACCAGGGATGACGCATTCACAATTTCCCTGGGCAACCCATTCCAGTGCCTCACCGCCCTTACAGTAAAGAATTTCTTCCTCATATCCAATCTAAACTTCCCCTGTTTAAGTTTGAACCCATTACCCTTTGTCTATCACTACAGTCCCTAATGAAGAGTCCCTCCCCAGCATCCCTATAGGCCCCCCTTCAGGTATTGGAAGGCTGCTATGAGGTCTTCACGCAGCCTTCTCTTCTCCAGGCTGAACAGCCCCAATTTTCTCAGCCTATCTTCATATGGGAGGTGTTCCAGTCCCCTGATCGTCCTCATGGCCCTCCTCTGGACTTGTTCTAACAATTCCATGCCCTTTCTGTGTTGAGGACACGAGAACTGCACACAATACTCCAAGTGAGGTCTCACGAGAGCAGAGTAAAGGGGCAGGAGCACCTCCCTCAACCTGCTGGTCATGCTCCTTTTGATGCAGCCCAGGACATGGTTGGCTTTCTGGGCTGCAAGCGCACACTGCTGGCTCATGTTCATTTTCTCATCGACCAACACCCCGAAGTCCTTCTCCTTGGGCTGCTCTGAATCTCTTCTCTGCCCAACCTGTAGCTGTGCCTGGCATTGCTCCGACCCAGGTGTAGGACCTTGCACTTGGCATGGTTAAACTTCATCAGGTTGGCATCAGCCCACCTCACAAGCATGTCAAGGTCCCTCTGGATGGCATTCCTTCCCTCCAGCGTATCAACCGAACCACACAGCTTGGTGTCATCGGCAAACTTGCTGAGGGCGCACTCAAACCCACTGTCCATGTCACCCACAAAGATGTTGAACAAGACCGGTCCCAACACTGATCCCTGGGGAACATCTTGGCCAGAAAAGTCAGAGGAGAGGATGGGTTAATTGAAATGGGCAGTTTTCTGACAGGAATTGAAGGAATTAAAGAGCATATGCCTCTGTATGTGTCACAGGCAAAGATAAAAGCTGTTGCAGCTGCAGGAGACCAAAGCATCTGCCCTAAAGGATCTTCATCTGCTCTGACAGCAACAAGAAGTTTGTACATTATCTTTTTCCCCCCAGTGTTGCTTATTGAACACGTTCATTGCTGTGATAGACCGAACTTTGGAATGGTGGCTTGTGGCACTTATGTGAGGGAGTATAATGGAAAAGAGAAAATATCCAAGGACAAGCAGAAGCTGAAAGTGTCATTGCCCCACTTCAAGCAGAGCATTTGCTTCTTCTCAGGTGTCTTATACTGGGAAATGAATCTTTTTCTTCTGTGTCTGCAGTGATTTCTTGACTAAACTTTGCTGTCCTTTAGCACTCTCATTCCAAGCACTGCATCTTAATATCTTTAGATGTAATATATATATTTAGATGTAATATACCTTTGAAGGTATGTGGTCAATATAAGCTGCTGATATGTTTAATATTTAAATAAAGTAATTGGCATTTAAACATTATGCTGTTAGAAAAATATGTAGAAATTTTCTTTAAAGTAAGAATTACTAGCCAATGCTGGGAATTTTTGTGTTTTTCAGCTTGTTTTATCATTTATGGGTGCGCTAAATGAATACATGGGGTTTTGGTGTACATGCAGTGAGGTGTGTTGGTATATTGTAGATGTTGCAGTGGTGAGGGAGAATGCACATTCAAGGCTGCACTGCTGCAGACTGCTTCTCTGACTTTCAGCTTCCTGAAGGTGAACTATCTATGCTGGAGGTAGTTTTCCTTTTTAGCTTTTTTTCTCAGCATGCTACTCTGCCCTCTTCCTTTCTTTGCCCAGTTACCTGTGTCTGGGCTCATTAATTAATGGTAGGTTGTCCTCTCCTCTCCCTTGCAGTGTCTCTTGAAGCACACTGTAGTTTTGTCACTGACTTGGATAGTCATTGAGTGGAAGTATTTCTTCTTTCTTAGCAAGTGGAAATACTTTGGTTAAGTTTTTGATCTGGAATTTTTTTGAATGCCGTTATCCCAAGAAAAGCCTTTGGCACTGTCTAGAACTTTTCTGATTCATGGATCTCTGAAATTTGACAGCTGAATGCCCAGACCTCTGCATAGCGAATTTAAGCCTTTGACTATATATTTGCTTTTCTTTGTCACTTTTCTAAGTTCTCCTCGAAACAATTCACTGGTACCAGACAACAAGAACCACAGTCAGCAGCTTATTTGTTTTTAGTCTTGTGGGCTTTAAGGCTGCTTTTTTTTTTTTTCTTTTTTTTCCTTTGGAGAAACTTTCAGTAGTTGTTTTTGTTTGTTTTTTGAACATGAGATTTGCACACTTTGTTTTTAAATACTGTCATATGTTGCTACATTTACCTTTTCCAAATCATAGAATAGTTAGGGTTGGAAATGACCTTAAGATCATCAAGTTCCAACCCACACTAAACCTTGTCACCCAAGGCTCTGTCCAACCTGGCCTTGAACACCACCAGCGATGGAGCATTCACAATTTCCCTGGGCAACCCATTCCAGGGCCTCACCACCCTTACAAAGAACTTCCTCCTTATATCCAATCATAACTTCTCCTGTTTAAGTTTGAACCCATTACCCCTTGTCCTATCACTACAGTCCCTAATGAAGAGTCCATCCCCAGCATCCTTAAAAGCCCCCTTCAGATACTGGAAGGCTGCTATGAGGTCTCCACACAGCCTTCTCTTCTCCAGGCTGAAAAGCCCCAACTTTCTCAGCCTGTCTTCATATGGGAGGTTCTCCAGTCCCCTGATCATCCTCGTGGCCCTCCTCTGCACTTGTTCCAACAGTTCCATGTCCTTTTTATGTTGAGGACACCAGAACTGCGCACAATACTCCTAGTGAGGTTTCATGAGAAGAGTAGAGGGGCAGGATCACCTCCGACCTGCTGGTCACGCTCCTTTTGATGCAGCCCAGGATATGGTTGGCTTTCTGATCTGCGAGCACACACTGAAGCCATCTCATGTTGTTTCTCATCGACCAACACCCCCAAGTCCTTCTCCTTGGGCTGCTCTAAATCTCTTCTCTGCCCAGCCTGTAGCTGTGCCAAATAATTGGCGTGCACTTTCAAGCATTGCCTAGAAGCCTTGCTGTGTCTTACTGTCACTGCACACTTAAGCCTTAAAATCCCTGTGTCCATTTTGTGGTACCTTGGTAAGCAATTGCAATTCCTTCAAAGAATTTATTCTTTCTTGCTTCTACACCTTTGTTCAGGTCCCATGAATTGTCAACTTTGTCTAGGCATGAAAGTTTCCTCTAGCAAACAAATCTTATCCCAGCTATTAACTATAGAACATGACATAACTAGAGGGCTGCAGATGCATTGCGAAAGGTGTTTTGGTGAGCCTTCACTGGTGTTTGCACCTGACATTCCCAGATAGGATCTTCTAGTCTTAAAAGCCTGGCAAAGCACATGGGGTTTCTCACTGAAAGCACGAATAGGGTGAGCCTCTAACAAATGCCCATCACCTAATGTTGAACTTGATGCTCCTGGCATAGAATAGATGCCCCAGTCATGTTTTTTTTTTTTCTTTTTTTCCTCATGTTCAGTTCTTGGCAGAAGGTGCTGAGAGATGCTGCTGTAGTAAGTTATAACTGCCCATGAAGGTATCTTTTCCTACAGCACTGAGAACTGAAAATATCTTGCAGTACTGGAAGGTATTGAGAGCTGCATTCAGGAGAAGAACCACTTTCACAACTGTCAGTGTTGACAAGGGAAAGGAATAAGCATAGTCTGGGTACTTGGACAGTTGCCTGTTTGCCAGTCTGTGGGTTACTCATGCTTAAAGGCTTATTTAATTCCCTTTCTTTGGAAAGGCAGCATACAGCTAATCCATCACTGTGTGTTTTAACTAACAGGTCTGTGTTAATGCAGTGTTTTTGTGGAAATATGTATTCTGATGGAGGGCAGCATTGTTCAAATAGATATACTTTGTTTTCTTGTCCAGTTGAGGCTTGTATTTTCTTTATTCACAAGATAATTGTGCAGATGATATTAGTTCATCACCATCACGAGAAACCAGGATATTCAGTGTTCAGATGTATCCATGTCCTGTTGAAACACAACTGTAGGTCCTTTCAAATTTTAGCAGATGCCATGGGTTGAATTTGGGTATGGAGGAAAGCTTTAAATCTATCAAAGACTTACTGTGAGAAACTGAGAGGCAAGATGATGAGTTTGAAAACTCTGGTAAGTTGATATTGTGCTGAGATTTGTTGATTCACATCACAATAGTATGTGAGCTTCTTTATGACAGGGGGGTTATTGGTGGTCTCTACTAACTGCCAGTGGCTTGAAAGTAGACGGTTGTCTCTCCGCTGTGTTTTGTATGGGCCCAGCGAGCTTAGCTTGCAGGTTTGTATTAACACTCCTTCATTAAAATCCTAAATTAGTTACTTTTTATGTTATTTTGAGGCATGATAAATTTTAAAAACTTCATGTATGAGAAAAAAGCAGAAATATTTGCATTGTGTAAGTTACTTGCTTCTGTAAGTAATCAAAACTGTTTTCCTTCCACAGCTATTTGAACATTGGAGAAACAAAGAAAAAACCTCCTGAAGTCAATAATGAGGTAGGATGTGTGAAATAATGACGTAAACCTGCAGTTAATGTTAGTGACATGCCTGCATGTCTGTTTTTTATATACAGATTTATTATGCTTATAATAATGCAGTTATCTACCATTCTCAACATTATTTCAGTGATTATTACTCTGATTGCTCTGAGCATGATGCACTGATTGTCTTCTGCTCAGCTTTCTGCATTGCCACATCCAGTTGAAAACATTCAGTAAAGAAAATCTCTTGTTGTCTTCATTGGATCTGGTTGTAAATCTGAGAGAGACTTTTTTTCACATGCAAAAAAGATGGTGGGAATGAGAATTTTGGGAGTTTTGGACCAGCAATTTTTTTTTTTTCAAAACTTGGTATTTTTTCTGGAGTAGGGAGACTTTTGTTTGAAAAAATGAGAGTTGAAATACTTTTCCCAGTCGCTGCCAGTGTAAGTTGTAAACTTCTAACAAATTCTAGTCCATAATTCTTCAAGCTCACCTGTGCTGTCTTCAACAGTGCTATGCTGTAGTCTGAGGTAACTGCAGGCTTCAAAACACACTATATGTGGGGTTTTGTGAGATGCGTGACTCTGCATTATTTTTGCTGTTTTATTGTGTATGGGAGCAATGATTCCCAACAATTTGAATTGCAGCTTCTGCCTGGCCGGAAGCATCAGCTCACTTGTTTTTCAGTTTCTTTCACCTTGTGCTGATGTGCCACGTTTCCAGCAATTTAATGGTTTGTGTAGCAGGTGTTTTCAGAAAGTAGGACACCTTGTACTAGAAGACTCTCAAAACTGAGGTCTTAGTGCCCTAATGACATTTACTTTGATACTCGGATATTTCTTGTTCAGAGGCTATGGAATATGACAACTGCATTTTATAATTGATCATAACTTCGTAACTCATATTTTTTCCCCAGTTTATTTATGCAATTGACCAGAATATTGTAGAGATAGTTTTGTTGTTTCTGTATAGCCATTCATGTTTCTCTGTTGCTTGGGTGGGTCTTTTTTACAGAGAAAAAAAGAACACTTTTTTAAAAATGAGAAAAGCTAATGAAACACTGATGAGTCAGCAGAATTATACTTTGTTGCTGGGTGTATCTAAATTGAGCAACTCACCTTCACATAGGCACTACCTAAGCTTTCCCATGACATTTCTTCATAAATTCAATTTTTGAATCCCAGCATTTTCTTCTTCTTCCAGTCCTGAGTCTTCTTCAACCAAATTTTGTGAATCTTGACGAAACTAGTTAATTGTAGGGTGCACAGGCAGAGAATCAAATGATTATCTCACTTAATTATGATCTAAGTAAGAGATTATAATTGGGAAGGGGGAGAAAGAATGGTAAAATGTTTGTATGTAGTAGTATTGCACTTAACCTGAACCTCCAACACAGGAAACATAGTTCTGAACCAAAAAACCCACCTTTGAATGCATGTCTAGTCTTCACTGTTTTTTCTGAATACTTGAATGTGTGGGTAGGACCATATTTTATATTAAAACAGTATTTGGATGAAAAAGAAAATTATTTTTACATATCTAGAACAGGAAAAATAACTTGAGGAAATTGCATCTAATTACCTCTGAAAATGCAGTGGTTTGGATTCACTATTACATGTGCATCTCATTAATAATGTGCAGTGTGACTAACTGCGTGTACCCTTGCTGAGAAGATAGTTGCCTCCATGGAAGGCACTTAGCTGAATCTCCTGATACTGCCAGTTATCAGTACAACAATAGGCTTGCTACTTGAAGGCTAGTTTTAAGGCTGATTTTTTTGCGGCATATCCTTATAAGATTCTTGATATAATACAAATTCTGTGCAGCTGGAGAAGTAGTTGTGGAAGTTGTGGGGTTTTTACTTACAATTGCATGTTTTGTAAGAGAGGCTTCTATTATTTCTTCTGGAATAAAATTGTAAATTATCTTTTCAGCCATCTCTTCTGCCTTTGAAGTAAACTAGTATAAACCGTCTATTATCTCATTTTCATTCTTCCTGTTTGACTTATGTTTGCAATCTCCAGTCTCTGTGGAGAGCTTATCTCCCCATGTTGAGTTTAACTTTATGTGATTGATTTATTTGGGCAAAGGAGTCATAAAAGATGAAACCTAGTAGTGGTCTACCGATTTTTATCTGGGCATATGAGTAACACAATTGTTTTCATGCCCTAATCATTTAGCCCTAAGAATGAACTTTCAGGGGGCTGGTAACAGCAGTTTTCATGTCTAAGTATATTTATGTTAAAACGATGTGAGAAAGCAAGTTCTGTTTTGTTTTGCTTTGTTTTGTTTTGTTTTTTGGGCATTCACTTAGAAATAAAAAAAAGCTAGATGTGCTTTAGGACCAGGAGGGGCAGCAGTATTGGTTTTGATTCTGTCAGATTTACATCAGTAGACAAACAAAAACCCCATGTTTTTCCATGAAACCTTGTAGTAGTCATTGATGCTATAGCCCACAAATATATTTTGCTTTTGTAAGGCCTTATTTCAGATTGAATTTCAGCAATAAAATACTCCCTCTTTGTTTTATTAGAAGCCACATCTCTGTCTCTTCTCACTGCTACGCTGTTATGTGCATTAGGCACTTCTTTGCCTGCTTATACTTTTTTCACGCTAGCAATAGCAGCAGCACAGCAATTCTCTTGTGGCTTTAACATCAGATTGATGTGCCACTCAGCTGATTTTCACAGTGACACAAATTCACTTTACTTGAAGTGTTCATGACAGAAGGGTGAGCTGCATCTTATGAAGAGGGAGAAAGAAAAGATGAAACCAGAGCTAAAGGCAGTGAGTAACTGCCACCATGAAGAGTGAAAAAGTGCCTGTATGGGCAAATTTGTATCTGGCTCAAGCATTTTACTGACATGGCAATACTTTTTCCCCTGTGTTTTGCTGTTTATCCCAGCAAATAAGTGATGATGTGTCTCTTGCATTGTGATAGTTGCTCTGTATGGAAGGCTGGAACAAGTTTTCTAGGAAAAGCCCGATTTTTTTCAGTTCCTATTTGGTTGCCTTTGCAACAAGGTAGTTCCATAGAATTGTCATATCCCATCTTAGTTTAGACTTTTTTGAGAGAGAGCATGGGTAGAGAAAAAGTTCAGATTTCAGTCTTCTTTTCAACCAGGCACAGCAGTAAGGGTAAAAGAAGACACTCGTCCTGGGTGCATGGGAAAATTGTGTCAGTCTCAGCAGACAGTCTGGCTCTTGACTATTTTAAATCCTCTGACAGAGCCCTCGCACTATAATAATAAGTCTCAAAACTTTTTACAGTTATGTTACTTGTAGAGAAAGTAGTAAGAAGATTTCATTCTGACCCAAGCTAAAGCTTCGATACAAACTATTCCTCAGGTATTTTTTCATCCATCGCTTCTTTTGGCAACTGAGCTTGTTTTGCAAGAGAGATCTCTTTTGTGCTGAAGGTGATCTGCAAATACAAATACATTTTAAATGATGTGCTTGTTGAATCTAACAATTAATCTCTTGAGGATGTATGGACCAACAGACCTACCATTTGTTTATTATTAGAAGTTTAATTGTTTGTAAAAGGTACTGAACATTATTTTCCCATTATAATGTGTAAAGCATGGCTATTTATATTTCTCTTGGCACTGTACCTGGTCTAGATGGTCTCTCCTTGTGCACTCCAAAAGATGTAATTTTACTTGTCACTGAGGCTGAGTAAGCTCCTGAAGAATTAGCTGAGCTTTTGTATGCGCAAATCCTGTAGGCAACTCTGCAATGTTTTGTTTCACAAAACTGTTCAGCTGAAACCTCCTTTCTTCTTTGACTTCTTGTGATGAAGGTTTTTGAACACATTGAACTAAACACTCTTTGCAATGTGGTGTTATTATTATAAAGACAAAGAGTTGCAATTGCCAAAGAAAAGCAGATGCATTTTGATATTCAAGAGCCAGTCTCTCACAAATGAAATAAAAAGGGAACCTTACAGTGTCGTATGAAACAGCATCTAGTATCAAAAGTTCATAGTAGGCCTGCATTAAGCTTCTTTACTGACCCATAGAGACTGATTTGGCCTTGGTTGAGAGCAGACAGATTTTCTTAGGTAGTAAAAACATGTTTTTAGTCTGCACTTCACTTTTTCTTCTGCGCTTCTAGGACAAGGTGATTGCATGGCAAACTCTGACGCAAGTATTTTTTGTGCTGCTCAAGATTCATTGTCATTTGTGTTCTGCTTGGATTTTTTTACCAACTTTAAATTTATAAAGTTATTTAAGAAAATAACTCTACTTATGTCTTACTCAATGTAAGGCGCATTAAGATTTAGCTCTATACTATAGAGGTAATGATGGTGTAGACTCTTTTCCTTAGGTTCAACACTGTTGCCTATGATGTTTAAGCAACGAAAACATCCTGGTCCACAGTTTTAGAACACTCGCTGACCTATGGTGCATTTCTAGCATTATCCATCAATTGGGAATTGCTGTAGGGCAGTAAGAATGAAAACAGATGGTTCAAGAGCTGGTTGGTTGTAGGCCAAATGTATGGCTGGTTGAGGAAGGGTAGTTTTACTCAATTTTTAGAATAGTAGGTTCATTCCAGGATGCTGTTATTTAGCATTACAAGTGTGGCTCTGGACTGTCAGATTCAGTGATATGTGTCAGGGACCCTGGTGTGAGGGATGCAGTAGGGACTCTTTGCCCACCACCCACCAGTTCTTGTCCTATTTTTCCAGTTCCTGTTTCTTCCCATGTTCAGCCTGGGTACATTTCTTGTGCTATGGTTGCCTCATATTGCAGTCGTTTTGTCCTGGTCACACTTTTGCAGTGATTCATCACTTTTTGTCACTGTTTTAAGTAAAAGCATTTTACTGTTCCATAACTCTATTTCAGCTTCAGCTCACACCATGGCAAGGGGGTGTGAAGTGGAAAATACAATGTTTGAGACTTGGTAGATCAGAACTTACCATCACAATTTAAAAAAAATAAGCATTTGAGATGTTGCTGTAAAAGTATTTTAAGGAGCTGCAATTTCTCTGCTTCCTGCTGCTCCTCCACATTTTAAAATTCAATTCATTTAGTATCACGTATGGCAATTGTTACTTCTGCATCCTTTAAGCTCATCTTTGTTGCTGGAAGTGGAGTCACCGCTCGCCTGTCAGCAGTGATATGATTGGATTAATTTGTAGAAATTGAATTTTGGAAGTTTAGAATGTTTTCTCAATTTCAGAAATTATTTTGGTATGTTTATGCTGGATATACCTTGTCCTTAGCATACTTGCATATTTTTTCCAAGTACATTCTCATGAAAAATCCCAGTATTTATAATTGTATTGTTTATTTCAAACCTAGCATTTATCATATCTGACAAATAATGTGCATATCTAATCATATGAAAAAACTTTTAATTTTTCAGTGGGTGGAATCGTGATTCACTTTTAACTTTGAATTAGAAATGGCTCATTGATACTTTCTCTGTGTAGGAGATAGTTTTGTGAAGGTAAGAGAGTGCCTGAACAGATATCAGAAATGATCTCAGCATGTTCCAATTACAGCCACTTGATGTCAAAATAATCTATCTTCACAAGATATTTTTTCCTCATTCCTTCCTAAGACTTAGAAACAAACAGGACTTGTGCTACTCAGAATTAGTGTATACAAAATACTTGTATGACTGGAAATAAATATAATATAAAGGTCCACTCATATTCCTGTGCCGATATGCAAAACTAAACCCTCTTGCTACTCCATATCTGACCAGTTTGACTTTTTCTACTGCTGTTGTCACAGGCTCAGTAAGGAATTTCTCATTTTCTGATGCTGAATTAATTAGGAATTCTACTGTAAGCATAGTTTTGGGAATAAGACTGTCAAAAGGTAAAGATAAAAAAAATGAGATATATGTCTTTAATCTCTTGAGCAGCATTTTTAATACTTAAATTTTATATGTCATTGTTTGGTATTTAGTATCCTAGTAACATAATTAGCGCAACAAGGCATAAAAACCAGATACTCATCCTGAGTGTTCATAGAATCATAGAATATAATCTGATACTAAGAGGAATCAGAAGAACTGACCAGATGTCCAGTTAAAACATAAGCTGTGTTCTAATAGAGCCTATGAATTGATAAGATTTCTTTTTATTTCATTCTCTATACCTGAATTGTGCAATATTGAATATTCTAATTAACTGCTTGCTTACAGACAGATTTAATGGATTTTGGAGCATCAGAAAGACTTGTAGAGGCTTTGGTTCATGTCACTGGAGAATTTCATGGTCTGTACTGAGTTTTATATGAAACTTGAAAGTTGGCCTCTGCCTTGATTAACATGTCTACCTTGTTCTGTAGGGTAACTGCTCTTTCTGGTCTGTGAGGAGTCTGGAAGGGAAAGTTGCCAGTACTGAAGCTTTTAATGAGGCATGTTAGTCTCATTAAAAAATAGTTGCTGCATACTGCATTGACGTACTGGAAACAATAACAACTTCTGCCTTTGATTAAAAATGATTAAAAAAAAAAGTTTTAGGGTCGCTTTTTGTTCTTCAGCTGTCATTGTTCACAGGTTCAAGCCCTTCTGAGCAGCCATGAAGGCCAGAGGCTTCTTTTTGGTTTAAATGAGTCTAAGGAATTGGGAAAAATAGAATTGTCAGTGTAATGTCAGTGACAGAAAGGAGTATCAGGATCTATTTTGCTTGAATAAAATATGCATTATTGATGCCATCATTGTGTGTGTTGTAAGGAGTGTAGGGTATAAATAACATCACACAACTTGGAGAAGAAATGGGAGCGATTCTTGGGATCCAGAAGCAACACAGGTGTGATCTGTCTTGAAGCACTGCACAGGCTAAGTGCCGGTGTGGGTAAGGCCATGCCATTGTCTGATTTATCTCAGCTGAAGATCTGGCCTCTAGTCCAATGCCCCAGAACAATGATGGATCCTGAGAGAAACATTTGTCTTTTTAGGGCTTAGCTAGATGCAGTGAGACTTATCCCCGGATGCACAAGGGATGTGAACTCAATATCTCTTATCATAGTTGAAAAGGAGCGCAATTCACTTCGGAGGGGAACAGAGTGGCTTTAAACACTTTGTGACTTTTATAGGAGTTTTGAGGTCTAAAAGGCTCCCTGAGTCAGTACATGGCCAATTTGTTCTGGCATAGTTGTCCTGGCATAGTTAATTTTGTAGAATCACAAAAGAGTTTGGGTTGGAAGGGACCTTAAAGCTCATCTAGTTTCAACCACTCTGCCACAGGCAGGAACACCTTCTGCTGGAGCATGTTGCTCCAAACCCCATCCAACCTGGCCTTGAACGCTGCCAGGGATGGGGCAGCCACAGCTTCTCTGGGCAACCTGAGCCAGGGCCTCACCACCCTCACAGTGAATAATTTTTTCCTACTATCTAATTTAAATCTAGATTTCTGGCTCATCTATGCTATGTGTGGGCTGATAAGTTTGTGTACTGCCATGGTGTTGTGGCCTATTTATGTAAGCCTGGAAATACACTCAGTTAATAGCAATTTCAATGGTGCTTTGTATCCACACCAGTAGAAAGGCTAGTAGTCTCTTGCTCAAGGCTGTTCTGTGCTATCCAGTGTACCATCTAGCAATGCAAAGTAGCCAGGGGAATGTAGATTATCCAGGTAAATTACTGTATAAGGACAACTAATGGTTTTGTACTGACCAAACACCTCAGTGTTTCTGCATCTTCTGTACAAGTGTATGAAAATGCCCATTAAAAAAAAAAAAAGTTGTGTTTCTATGAAATAAATGTTTCCTGTGTTGTAATAGCTTTAGAAAACTTACCATTCTAATTTGCTTTTGATCACTGAACCTTGAACATTCCTTTCTTTCACATCACAGTGTGGTGATAGTGTATATAAATGGGGTTTTGGTCCTTTTGACCCCAGTTCTACCCTAAGGGAATGCAAATATTTGTTCTCAATTTTTCTGAGCACATTGATTAACAAACAGACCATTGTAACAAACTGGCAAAGCCATGGCTCATTGCATGAGCTGATAAATTTGGAATGTGGCATTGTGTTGAAATACTTAAAAAGAAAAGGTTAGTTATAAACTGATGTAATGGGTGAGATGTTCATAGCACCCAAGACTATATTAATATAGCAAGAAGAAAGGGCAAGTCTTAAACCTGTATAAATCAAACCAGCATATGTTTCAGGGAGGTTATGTTTTTTTGACTGTTGTTCTGCTTTATAAATACATGTAAACCTGTAAATCTTGCTGTTGTTCAGTTGCTCCCTTTGATGGAAGGCACTTCCGGGAAGAAAAGGAAAGAAATCAGATAGTCATACCAATTCTTAGCTCTAGCCTGTGTCCTCATGGCAGCCTGTGAATGTGCTCCCAGACCTCTGTATTTAGCATGTCTCTAATAGACAATGGAGGGGAAAAAGAAAAAAAGCAAAGAATAGTACATTTTTGTTTAAAACTATTCTCAAGTGCATAAATTCATCTTTTTAGAAGCTAAATATTCAGCGTTTTCAGAGGACAATGAGAATACCTTTTAGTGAACTGTATACTGTTCTGATAGACAAGGACTGATGCTCTGAAGTGTCGCATGCCTCTTGCAAGTCCCAAGTAGCCAACAGGAGGTTGGATAGTTTGCTGGGTATGTCCCACTTTCCAGTTATATTTGAATTATAAGTGTGAAAAGGATAATGTAGCAGTCATAGAAGCAAAAACTTTATGCATTGGGATCAACTAATAGGTTCATACCTATCAAAACAAATACACATAATTTTGCTACATCTCCATTTTAGGGATTATTTTTTTACTTTTTACTGGTTAACACATTTCTGAACAGAGAAGTTAAAAATATTCTTTTTTAATCGGTATTTCAAGCCAGTGTGTGGGTTACTTTGTCTTTGCTGAGCAACCCCCACATTCTTAATGATGATTTCCCTGTAAAGCCATATATGTAACATTCTCTTCCCACTGTGATTTAGAGTGTTGCGTGAGGAAAAGCCCATGTTTAGTGGGCTTAGCCCAATTAGTGTTCTAAAAAGGAGTAACACATTTTTTGTTGATCTTCAGTCCTTCATGTGGTCTGCTGGACCACATAAACAAAATAGAAATTTTTTGTATGAAAATTGTGTTAAGTTGGTATATATATGTATGCATGCACACACTTTATATACATATATAGATGTGGATATGCACGCACTAATTCAAAACGGTTTTCTTACAAAAGCTGTTTTTCATATGTGTACATATAATACTATACCTGAGGTAACGGTTTGGCTGCTGATCATTTTGCTTTGTTTTTTTTTTTGCCCACAGTCAACAGCGGAAGATGTAAGTACGCTGAAGTATATTGTGCAGTATGTTGTATGTGTTTGCTAAGTGTTTTGTCTGTGTTTGTTAAATTTTATGAATATTGAGCAAATTTTTTTAGCATAAGTGAAAAATATATTGAATGTTGTTATAAAGTAGCTGTGAGGTTGTGGATTTTTTTTTTACCATATTTCAGTTAGATGCTGATCTGCATCTTGGATTTTTATTTTCAAAGGAATGTTAGAAGGTACTCAGCAGCAGCTAACATTCAGCAATACAAATTCAACCACAGTGAATTCCAGCTGAAGAGGAAGCTGGGCTCTAAGAGACTTTTTGTAAAATGTATTCTGAAATTTGAGTGTTTACAGAGATCTCAAACACTGCAGATTGGTCCCCACTCCCAGAATCTAGCCTGTGTTGAGTTTAGATGCTTTGTTTTTCTTAGACTCTGCAAGGTGCATTAAAAAGTTATTTGACTGGTAGTAACTCTGCTCTGAAGCAAGGATCATCCACACTGCTGTTGGTGTAAGAGGCACTGTGGAAACCAACAAATTCATTGTAGAATGGAAAAGTAAAAATTATGGTAGTTTTGAGTGTTTGTGATCCCATGGTGTATTTCCAACTGTTTTTAGCTCTTTGTTGCATTGCAAATTCTTATCTGATTTCTTGTCCTCAGCTTAAAGTTCCCTCTGAGTTTCAACTAATGTAATGCTTTCTCCTTCCTCCCCTAAATGCTTTGTGTTACTGCTGTATGTTATTGTGTAATAACTCAGATGAGTATCCCATCACAAATTATGAAATGTTGGCAGCGTTTGTCAGGAGGATATGGAAGCTGCTCTTGAATGGGTCTTTTCAAACAAACTGAAAATGTACAAAATTCAAAGATAAAATCATAGTGGGGCCAGACCATTGATTACTGTACAATTGCTGACGTAAATAGGAAGGTGCTGATGTAACATCGGCTGAGAATGTGGCTGATGAAATTAAAAGAAAATGAAGGGCTTAGGGGGTTAGTGATGCTGGTCTCTTAATGTAAGCACAAACTTTTCACCCAAGACCGTATCACTGTTAATATGTAACTCTGCAGTGCCTGGGGGGTCAGGCTATTCCAGACACTGCAATGCTGTGGTACCTCCTACAAAGGAAATAGGAGCAGAAACATGAATTCTTCAGTTAAATCCTTGATGAGGTCTTCTGCTGGGGTGGTTTGGCATAACTCCATGTACTTCAAAAGAACGAGATTGATTTACAGTAGCTGGGCACTTGGTCTTTTATTAATGTATATTTCGGTACATTGAGATTATGTGGCTTGCTTTTCATAACCGTAAATAATTTAACATTGGTCTGACAGAAATTGGCCCAAATTCTAAGAGGTAGTAACTTGAAGACTGTGCTAAAAAACCCCAAACCAAAAGCAACAAAACCCCCCAGACACAACAGGGCAGTCACATGAATTAGAAGAATGGTGTATAGGGTGGAGGGGTTGGTTTGTTTGTTGGTTTGTTTTAAATCACAGTGATGCACAGATCTAGCCAAACTGTTTTTTAAACGGGTGGCTTCAGAGCAGGCTAGAGTTGCTTGTGCTGAGTTTTGTGCTGTTGTGCTTGGAGGGCTTGATATACTATTCTGTAGCCAGAACATACTTTGGGTATCTGTAAGTTCTCTCACGTGCATTGTGGAATACTATACTATACTATACAATGTGGCAGTTGCTTGCATGTCTGCATACTTGACAGCTTCAAAATTAGAGATGTTTTACACAGCTCATTTGCAGTGCCCTGTGCAGGCACTTTCTTCTATTTGTTGTTTTATTGTGTTTTGTTTTTTAATTTTCTTATAATTGATGTATTTATTTCCTCCTTTCTTCTCTCTCATTTGCAGTATCAGTGTTGTCCCTGTGTTCTGGATGAATATAAGGAGTTTATATTTCTTTTTACCCCCTGAAAGCAGATCAGGTGTAAAATGTACCTTCAGGAGCCAAGCAGTCCCAAAGACACTAGTTACTCCTCATCTTCCAGACAAACAACAATAGTCTAAACATCATCCTGAGAGCATGTGGACTGTAAGAGCAGTACATTTGTCCTTGCTGTTCATGTTGGGTGTGGCAAAAGACTCTTCAGTGCTCTGTGTCACTGTGGCCCAACATCTGCTTAATTTAGTCCAGGCTACTCTGTTCCAAGCTCCCACAAACTGAGGTCTGGTCTATGCACTGTGGTGAATACTTGTGGGTGTTTTAATAGTGTCATAGTCACCTTAGTGTTTCTATGCACTGATTTTTGTGGTGTTACTTTAGCAAATGTAATATTGGACTAATGTATTTTCCCCTTTTAAGACAGTTACATTTGATTAAAACATAGTTAGCAAAACAGCACAAAATTGCATTTTATTTTGGTTTAGGTCATGTTTCGGTAGAAAAGACAAATATTGTCTCTGCCCAAGCTGGTCCCATCTTACAGTCACCTGAAGTTTACTTGTATAAAAACAGGGCTGACTTGTTAGACCGCAGAAGGCTGCTAGAAATATTAATGCTGTTTGATAGAGTAACCCAAAAGAGAGACTTGTCAGAAAGCTGATGCCACAGTATCTATTATTGGGAGAAACATAATCCTTTGTATAATAAATGAGCGCTTAACATGCCAGGTTGCTTGCTTTCTCAGGGGATGGGTGATTGGACTGCTGCAATAACATGATGGCCTTCTTAGGAGCCTACCTTAGAATTAATGGTTTCATCAGCTTGCAAGAACAACTAAATAATTGGGCACACATGAGACTATCCTAAAGTGCTCCTTCATACTTAGTGAATGCTTTCTAACTAGTTCCAGTAAAGTGTCTATCACTGGAACCTGAGTGTTGCAGACTCGATCAGAGGACTTAATTTGATGGACTGGTTGGAGCATGTGAGAGCTTGAGCATAGGTATCAAGAGCATAATTATGGATGAGGAATCAACCTTTAGAAAAAGCAATGTGAGGCTTTACTAGTTATATATTGAATACGTTATAGGGGATTAGCCTGGCAATCTAGCAGCTGTGCAGAAAGGTGTACAGCCAGCCAAAGTTAGAGTCATTCCTGGCTTGGATGCAATCTGTTTGGAGTCTAAATGTTAGGACCTGATACTATGGGAGTAACTCAGTGTTGCCTTACACTTCAGTAGCATACTCTTTAGAAAGTTACCTTATTTTTTCTGTCTTCTGAAGCCATCTATTAGGTTGCTTACATTGGGCAAATAACCTTGATGGATGACAGCACCAATAGAAATGTTTTCAGATGTTGCAGCTCAAGATATGTTTCCTTTTTCTTCCTAGAGACTCAATAAATTTTCATCCCTATTTTTGGTGATTTAAATGACATGTTATACTCTGAAAAATGTGCTTTAAATGTTTCTGCAGGAATGGCTGAGCTCCTAAATTATTTGTCAGTCTCAAATTTTTCTTTGCTTCCCCTAATGAGACGTATTGTAACAATCTCTTGCTCTCTTGCTCTTTCCAGGCCTGTAGTAGTAGGTGTGGATCTTCCGCCTGAATCAGAGCACACTGGTCTATGAATTGCAATTACCTTAGGCATTAAGACTTAGCACTTGTACAGCCTGGTACAAAATTTCTCATTGTATGAGGCCAAGACAAAACATGTATCTATGAAATAATTGTTAAGGAGTAAATACACTGCCTAGTAAATTGCTTGCTTAAAGGAAAGGTCCACAAACATTGTTGGCACAATTTGGCAGTAACATCTTTATTGCTGTCTCTTCTCTTGTAGAAGACTCACCTGATTGATCTCAGCACAGTATCTCCTCAAAGTAATACAGGGAATAATGCAGGAAATAGCCTGTTTTATTCTGAGAGCTAAAAATCTACAGTTCACTTCATTTGTGAGTCATCACCCTTAAATAAGCATAGTATTCAGCAACCTTTATAAATGACTGATAGGTTTGGATGAAAAGACCTGTACAAGAGGAGAAGTACTTATTACATAATACATACTTATTACATAATAAGTACTTTTATTATTATTATTATTATTACATAATTATTATTACATACTAGCAGAGAGACCTATAGATGACATTTATGGTTAAAAAGAGAAGATGGTTTAATTGCTTGGACTATGGTTGTGAGCAGTAAAGACTAAGAAAGCAAAACTGGTGTTTGGCAGTGTTGCTTTGGGTCTCTAGGAACAACAACTGAGAAGTCACCAAAGTTGTCCATACAATCATGACCTCTCAGTGGAAACCATACATTGTGCCATGTTGCACTGTGGTATACTATGCTGTGGTTGCTCTCCAACATGTATATAAACCTGCAGCAGTAATTAGGTATGCTGTGTGTAGAAGGTGAAGCTAGAAGGGAATAAAATTTGTGGTTTAAAAACAGGAACATCTTTCTGCAGATAGGCTGCCCCCCTTGCTGGTCTCTTTCCTAATGTGAAGATTGAGTAATATCTCATTCTTTTCTTCCTTGCAGGTCAAGCCTGTTACCCACAGTAGAATCACTGTGTCAGCACGGTTTCGAAAACCACTCCAGGAGCCCTACACTATTTTGTAAGTAGAATTTTCAGTTAGTGAACTGCAATTTCAGGGAGGGGGATGGTGGTGTCTTTACGTCAGTAGTTTTGTTTAAAATGCTCCTCTAAATTATTTTACTTTGCTTTATTTCAGCCTGATTGCTAATGGAGACCTCATTAGCCCTGTAGTACGCCTCCTCATTCCCAGGAAAACACTGAATCACTGGGATCATATTCTTGAAATGGTTACAGGAAAAGTTACCATCAGAAGTGGGGCTGTTCACAGGTATCAGGAACTGAATATTTGCAAGATACATTTGATACATGTAGATATGATTTTACAACTCCATAGGTAGATATGAGGGATCATTTCTGCTTCATGGGAAATTCCACTATAGGAAAATTAAAATACATGTAGAAGTCACAAAATGAAATATATTGACTCCAAGCAACCTTCAGGTTTCATTTCAAGTGCTATTTGAAAATGCAAATAACTCAACTTGTTTCAACTGTTATTTCTTGATTAAATATTTAGTTAGCAGGCATTTTAGAATACAATAATGATGCAATATATTTAGTATTAATAATTAAGTTACAGGTCAGAATAAAATAAGTGACCATGATAAAGTTGGTGAAGTGCAAGTTTGTAATGTGCAAGAATCAGTGCTATCCATATTTCCTTTTAATTTTGATATTCAAATTCATTGGGGCAAAAAAAAATCAAGAAAAATACTACAGATTCTTTGGTTTTTGAAGACCTGTGCTATGACTAGGATGTGCCTTATACTCAGCCAGCTCAGCCTTGTAATAGGACCCAAGGCCAAAATTATAGTCAGGGGTTTGCCAGTTCTAGTATCTCAGCTGGGCTGAGTTGTGTTCTCCCAGGAATAGGAATTGAGCTCTTGGATAGGTAAGTTTCAGTCCCTTGAGGCTCTCTAAATAATCTCTCTAAAGTAGTGTAAGGTAGTTGTTGCAAGTTTTAGAAGAAAATGATATATATATTTTCCATGAGAAACATTGTGTAAATGGGCTGCCAAGGTGTGTACAGGCAAATTATTGACATTCCAGTGCTGCCCCATGAGGAGTACATTACAGAAATCCATTCCTCAGATGGGAAAGAGCCTTTTGTAGAAAATCATTCTTCATGGCTTACACACTGTCTGAGGCTAAGCTTCCAAATCTTTCTCAAATCAGTGAAGATAAGGTAGTCTTTCAATTCTTCTGACTGCTTTCCCAGAGCTGGTACTGATGAAGGTAATGCTACCTGTTGACTGTCAGCTCTTCTCTAATTTTTCCTTTCAGACCTGCATTTCTTTGCTCCTATTATCTGGCTACTTAGCACTTTTACTTGCAGCTAACTAAAGTTACACACGTGTTGCAGCTTTCTGGATCTGATTCTCAGCTAGTGTAACTCAGAAGTGAGCAAGGTGACAACGGTTTACAGCATACCAATTTTTTCTGCTCTTATGTTGTTTAGCAATTTAAAAGCCTTTCACATTTTATTTTCATTACTTGATGTCACTCCTTGGTGAAACTGCATGATGTACATGAAAGCAGAAATCATTCTGTACATAGCTAGGATTGCTTTTTAGAGGTTCCCTTCAGTGCTCAGATTTAATCTTTTAAAATAAGATAATGTGTATGACATTTTGAATTATTTAATGTTTTCCCTTTTCTGTTTTTCTATTAACTCAGTTTTCATTTTATTTTTCCTAAAAATGCTAGGAATACATATTAAATATATTAGTAAAGTGATCACTGTTCTTTAATAAGTTACACATTAATTGCTGGGGTTCACTGTAACTATGTTAGCATTAGGGGAGTTCCTGTAAGACCACTGCTGCTGAGAAGATGTAATTTCTCGTTAAAGAAGAGTAAGTGGAAGTACAAGAACCTGTATTATATATATGGCAGTTTTTCTTTTCCATGTTATTAAAAGACATATAAAGCTGCCAAGTCTTACAGTTTCACATGTAGCTTTTTTAAAAAACAAACAAACAAACAAATATTGTTCATCTGCATTAGAATAGGGTTTAAGTAAGAAATGACAAAGTAGCTTTTCTGTTTGTCAGATTGTGCATGGGGATGGGGTAGGGCAACCTGATGGGCAGGTACCTGGTGCTTTGGCAACTGAGAGTTTGGGGATATTGGTCCCACAAGTTGTGTCTTTGCTATCTCCTTTGTCAGCCTGTATGCTTGCTTTGTTTTGGCTGCCACTTTTTGGCTTGGATACAGGAGAGAAAATGGAAGTCCACTGACATCCCACAAGACAAGCCCTAAGTCATCCCCCAGTGACCAGAAGAAGTGGCCACAAGGACACCTTTGTTGTATAATAGTAGCCAGAGAGAACCCAGCTGGTCTATGAATAGTTGTGGTCAGGTGGGTGGGTAAAAGGCTTCAGAACTAAGTGTCACGAAAGTTTTGTGATGCTTGTTAAGTCAATATTTATGTGTTTAAAGTGCCATTTTTTAAAAATGCATTTTTAATTTCACTTTCATCTTCAGTGGCTGATTATGTTTGATTCAGTTATCATGATTATTATTTTCAGGGTGACAAACACACTAGAAATTGCCAGATAATCCATAATATTTTTGGGAGTTATATTAAACAAACAACTTTGGTGCATTAAATATAATATTAAAATGCAAGCAAAATGGAAGATTGAGAACAAAACTCCACAGTCCTGTTTGTATGAACCCCTATATACCTGCAGCACCATACAAATATATAACACAGTTCATAAACTCTGGTACATTGATTTGCTGTTTTATCCTGAGTTCCCCAAAGCAAAATGTAACCTAGCAAAACACATCTAGATTAATTCAGAAATAAGCTTGTTACTGATTTTAGACTGATTGTTTTATTTTCATTTTTGTGTGTAACTAATGTTGTAAAACATAAATTGTTCTTTGAATTGCTGGCATGCCTGTGAAACGTTTGCACTAAAAAGTAAATGTAAGTAATACAAATGGGGTGCTTCAGAGTTGACATACTTCTTCACAAGGAAGCAGCAAAGTGATCAAGAATTTAAAAAGCTGCAGTTTCACTTTTAAGAACTTTCTGTCTTTGCACTTTGAAATCCAGGGTACTTTTATATGGCAGGAGGCACCTAGGAAAGCAAGGTACTTTCATGAGGGGAACTTAAGAAAGACACGGATGCACTGCAAGCACAGCAAAGGGTCACAGAGATCATAGAATGAAAAAATTGGTTAGGTTGGAAAAGACCTGTATGATCATAAAGTTCAACCTTTGACCTAGCACTGCCAAGTCCACCACTAAACCATGTCCTTAAGCACAAAATCTATGTCTTTTAAAAAACTTCAGGGATGGTGACTCAGTGCTTCCCTGGGCAGCCTGTTCAGTAATTAACAACCCTTTTGGTGAAGAAATTTTTCCTAATATCCAATCTAACCCACCCCTGGCACAACTTGAGGCCATTTCCTCTTGTTCTGTTTCTTGTTACTTGAGAGAAGAGACTTACCCCTACCTCGCTACAACCTCCTTTCAGATACTTGTAGAAAGCGATAAGGTCTCCTTTGAGCCTCCTCTTCTCCAGACTGAACAGCCCCAGTTCCCTTAGCTACTCTTCAAAAAACCTGAGCTCTGAACCCTTCACCAGCTTCCTGACTCCAGCACCTCAATATCTTTCTTGTAGTGAGGGGCCCAGAACCAAACACAGGATTTGAGGTGCAGCCTCACCAGTGCTGAGTGTGGGGGATGATCACTTCCCTGGCCCTACTGCCAAGCTATTTCTGATAAAGGCCAGGATGCCTGGGCACCAGCTGGCCCATGTCCAGCGACCATCAGTCAGCACCCCCAGACCCTTTTCCACCAAGCAGCTTTTCAGCCACTTTTCCCCAAGCCTGGAGTGTTGCATGAGATTGTTGTAGTCCAAGTGCAGTACCCAGTACTTTGCCTTGTTGAACCTCATACCACTGGCCTTGGCCCATTGATCCATCCTGTCCAGATCCCTCTGTGCAGCCTTCAAGCAGATCAACACTCCCACCCAACTTGGTGTCACCTGCAACCTTCCTGAGGGTGCACTTGGTCTACTTCTCTGCATCACTGATAAAAGACATTAGGCAGAACTGGCCCCAGTACTGTCTCCTGGGGAACACCACTTGAGATTGGTCACCAGCTGGATTTAACCCCATTCACCACAACTCTTTGGGTCTGGCCATTCAGCCATTTTTTTGCCCAATAAACTACACAGCAGCCAGTTTCTTCAGGAGAATGCTGTGGGAAAGAGTGTCCACAGCCTTTCTCCTATCCTCTAAGTGGGTCACCTTGTCATAGATGGAGATCAGGTTAGCCAAGCAAGACCTACTTTAAATAAACCCATGCTGACTGGGCCTGACCACCTGGTACATGCTGTGGTAGGTGGACAGGTCCTGGGTTTGAAGTAAGTGGCCATGAATGGCCAGAGCACAGATAGGTGGACCTTGGTATGAGAGGGGTGAGGAACGCATGGAATAGATCCCTTTCAAGGTGTCAGAAGAAAGACATTAAAGACCTTCTAAGTATAATGTAATGTATTTCATTTTAGAAATTATGAGAGTATTTCATCTTTCGTAGCACTTCATATTTTATTTATTTTATATAAATTATGATTTAGGTCATTATTTTTCTCTGTCTTACCTTGTCTTGTTTATGTTGTGACTGATCATTGTATGGCATCTGCTATACTTTATTTGGTTTCATATCTGGAAATTCACATGTTTTAGTGCATTTAGATTAATGTAGCTTTCAACTCTCTTAATGCACCTAACAAGTTTTATTATATTAAGCATTTTCATACTTTTCAGACTTTACACTGTAGATGGAAAACTTGTTCAGAATGGGTCAGACTTGGAGAACGGGCAAATTTATGTTGCAGCAGGTAGAGAAAAGTTTAAGAAGTTGCCGTATGGTGATCTGCTGTTTCGCAAATCTATGAGAAGGCCACAGGGGTAAGTTCTGTAGGTGTGTGGTTTAATTCTTACATGTCTGTGTGTGTCAATATGTTTACAAAGTACCACGAGTGCAAAGTTATCATGAGGAATGGATGGAGGGATAGATGGATGGGTTAATAGGGATGTAAAACTTTATTGACAACTTCTGAGAAAGTTGAGAAGATAAAAGTGAAAGAGAAAATGGAAATTCAGAAGGCTATTTCACCTCATAAACATGCCGTTGAATGTGTATCACAAAACTAATGGCAGAGGAAGTAGTATTTTGACTTTTCTGAATTTTATTTATTTATTTTTTTTTTTTTTAGTGAGCAACTGTAGACAATGTAAATAACTTGAAAGTGTTTTGGGAAACAGCATTTGCAACAAATGAATTTAAGGACAATGAAAAGCTATGTTCAACTGATGTAAACCAATTATATTTTTAATTGCTGGAACTTTGCATCATAATAGTTGTAGAGCTCTTTCACTCAGTAACTCACTGAATGCTGCTCTGCAAGTTTTCAGTATATGAAGTATGCATTGTGGGGAAATGTAATGTCTTTGTTAGTAAAAATATACAATGAATAAAAGATTTAACTCTGTTGCCATAGCTGACTTGATGATATTTGACTGATATGTAGTGTCTATGGTAGTGACAGCATAATTCTAAGATATGGCTTATTTCTGCAGTTCCAAAGCCTCTGCACTACCTCCAATTGTAGGATCTCGAAAGTCTAAAGGCAGTGTAAGTATCAAGTGCCATAATAAAATCTGTTTCTAATTTCGCTTAATTTCAGTAGATGGAAAGTCCCTGTCCTTTGGGTTTTAATTAAATCTGAAGTGAAAAAATCCACAGCCACCTGCTGGTATGCTTATGAAAGCTTGATGAATCCGTAGCTATTTGCAGTGTCAATTAGACAGGAGAAATCTGAGAAAATATTATTGCAATAATGGCTGCTTTATTTGTTATAGAACCTTCCATAGCAAGTTCAGCTGCTGCCTTGAGGTCTTTCCCATAAACCTTGGCAGCTATCTTTATGTGTTTATTTATTTATTCATTTAAACTAAATACCTAGAGGAAAAACACAGAACCTTTTACAAAACGTCTTGCAGAAAATGGTGTTTCTGCATGCTGAGTCTGATTAAGGCTCTAAACCAGTTTCTTATCTGATGTGTTTTGTCCTAGCTAATCATTAAATACAGAGCTTGAGCCTCCACTGTTTTGTAACCTGTACAGCTACTTATATGTGTACAAATGAGTCCACCGTGGATTTAAAACAGTGCCAAATCAGAATATAAGTATCTGTTCGCACAGATTCTGTACAAGTGCTGTTTACTCTACAAGGCGGAGAGTCAGATTCACAGTTTGTCATTATAATTGTAGTAGTTGATCGTGTCCATTCACTGTTTACAAAACAAAAAAACTGTGGAGCCACTGAACAAAATGAACAATAAAATATACTCTTCCATTCTGTTGGAATTCAAAGATGAAACCTCAGTAAAGAACATAGTTTCAAGTGCTGTTTGGTTTTAAGATGTGAGCTTTGCAGTTCTAGCATTTGTTAGCTTTAACTTCTTGCCTCTTCTATGATTATTTTACAACATGGACAGGAAATTATTTGATATTCACTTTTATTCATTGGGATTGTAATACACACTAATAACACGTGTCAAAACATAAGGAGGCAGGAATTCCTACTGCTGCTCTTAAATATGTAATGCAACACTTGAAATGGTATAAATCATACAACTGTTTACTTCAGTTTGATACCTACACTTTCTTACTAATATTGCTTGGGAGTAACACTCTCCAGTTTGAATTAGAACAGACTGAAATATTGCCATGCCATTATTTCTCTTTATAGAGAAAGGGTAAGTGGTAGATTTGATGGTATTGGTAGATAAATGGCAGATTAGATGACAAAAGCTAAACAGTTATTTAACTAATGTATTTTAAAAGGAACTCATTTCTACTGATTATATGAAAACTAACAGAATCACATAAAAATGTAGTAGTGTATGCAGGATATTTTCAAGAGATGCAAGATTTTGTTCAGGACTTATTTTTCTGAAAGATTTTAATTTTATATAGTATTACCTTTTAACTTAAGCAGTGAGGTGAAATGAATTGTGTGGGACCATCGCGGAATGAAAGGCCTTTCTGGTGGGCAAGTTCAAAAATGGAATGAATTGTTCATGCAGCTACACTGAGTGAAATAGTGAAGTAGAATATATTTGTCTTCTGTGATTCAGCTAAGTCAGTGATTAGGTGAACAGTTCCAGTGTTTTGACAGTACTGGATTAGGAAGAAACTGCATATACTGTTAGACTGGCAAAAGTAGGAGGCAATGGTGAGGGTGTTCAGTTGGTAAAGTCTTTGTAAAGCCTGGAATGATATAAACAGAACCTATACAGTTCAGATTTTTATGATGTTGACTGTGAACAGATTTACACTGAAGCAAAATGTGTACAAATAGTAAATTCTCTGGCTAGTACATGCAGGATCATGTACACATTAAAGCTGTAAAAGTACAGATCAGGTTTCTGGTTCTGTTTCTAGATACACCACAGAGTAAGCAGAGGAACTGGCTAATGTCTTCAGAGGTGATACAGAGGTGATGTGTGGGCAGACCCCTTTCTTAGTGTCCACTTGGCAGTCAGTGTTACTGCCATATGAAGACTGTCATCCTCTTCCAGCTGCTTTTGACACTTAGATTAATGCCTATGTCTCATTTACACAGGCAGTGAATCCTTACAAGTTATATTTGTTACATCTTGTGGCTTTCCACACATATGCATAGATAAGATATAGCTGTACATCACATGCATGCACGTAGATACCACTAGCTTTCTTTTAATCAAATGAAACATTATTTCCATATAACAAATGTATTATTTTCTTCTGGGCATTGTTGAGGAGCATTTAATCAGTTGGATCATATAGTAAGTTAAGTTGATGAGATACTTACAGTATTCTGGATAGTTTAAGATATCATGTAACTGTACTGATTTTAAATTAATATGCTTCTTTAACACTTGACACCAATCCTTAGTATTACAAGTTGAAATTAAATTGAAACTAAAAAAACAAATGTTGGCATTTGCATCAATGATAACTATGTATGTTTCTTTTCAGGGAAGTGATCGTCAGTCTAAATCTACCACTGGATCCAGTGACCCAGGAGAAAACAGTTCCTCACCTCAGTTTCCCAGACGGAAGGACAGAAGAAGCCATAATCCAGAGGATTCTGTGTCCAGACAACACTTTTCTAACAACTCTACAGAAGTAAAACAGACAGTAATAGCTTCCACAGGAGCCATTCAAGATAATGGTCAGTACTGAGATAAACACTATTGTACGCAGTGGCTTTTGCTCTTCAGTTAAAATTCAGTGAACCAGTGAAATAATATGCTTGTATAGTTCTTGAATTGCCTGTTTACTCTGGCTAACTGAATTTACAAATGTTCTTTCTGCTTGGGAAATGTACTTATGCATAACTGCTACTTTCCTGGCTTTGCATACCACAGAAGGCTGTATATAATTTTTAGTGTACCTTGGAAGTTAAACTAATACAATCCTATCTTTATGTTTTTGATAAAAACATGATAGAAAACATATTTTGACCATTTTTCCACAGTTCTGCCCTACAAAAAAGGTAAAGAAAGGGAGTTGGTCTGCTCAAAGGAAAAAATGTCATGTATTTCACCATTACCATTAAGCACTAAAATGCACCTGTAAGAAAGATTGTTAGTGGTATTAACACCACTCGATTACTTGAAGTGCTTCAATGTACTTAGTATACATTTCCCTAAGATGCAATGATGCCTTTCAGAGATATAGGAAATGTTGAGATTTATAGCTACAATTGTTTCAGTTTACCTTTATCTTTGAGAATATCTGCAGACAGCGTATCTAAAATAATTTTTTTAAATTACTAGTGTAATGGTAGTTTTTACAGCTGGAACTATTCTTGAGCAATATACTAATTGTAGGTTTTATGTAACGGATAATATAACTTCTCTAGATTTTCTGCATGCAGACAGATTCTTTATTTTATTTGTTTTCTATTGAATCTTATGAGTGTAAAAGAGGAGTTAACATAATGTGCCGTGTTTGGTAACTAAAGTCTGTTGCTGTATGTTCCTTTTTATTGTTCTTTCCCAAGTAAATGCACAGCAGGCTTCTCTCTGGAAAAGCAAAGCAGTAGGAAATAAACATCTCTGTGTGGGATGTGAAGGATTCTTAAATTGCTCCTCTGGGTTATTTTGTCCTCATTTGTCTGCCTGTGAGAGACAGCAGCACCTGCAGGCAAAATCTGAGGAAAGAGGACAACTCTTGACAAATCAGAACAAAGGTCTTTTCACTCCAGTCAGACCCTATATGAGAGTTCCACTGTAGTCAGAACTTAGATACCTTGTGGTGAAGTAGTTCAAAGAAAATGTACTATATTGACCCCACAGAGAAATCTACACAGTTGTTGTCTTCCAAGCATTTATTCTGGTCTCACATGAAGATGTAGTGACCTGAAGCACAGGCCAGGCAGGCTGTAGCAGTTGTGAGTTGTTAGTGTGGAGTGCTATAACTTCAGTATCCTCCTGCCCAGCCAATCCTCTCTGTCAAACTGCCCCTGACAGAAAGCCAGTTGGACAGTAAAAATAGAGGGCTGCAGAGGTCAGCATTCACCTTATTTCTGTTCTTTATGATTTGAAGGGACTGAACTGCTGTGTGATTTCTAATGACGTTAAGTATGACAAAGGCATATTATTTTGTGACTTGATAGCCTGTTTTGCTACTAATTTTTTTTCTTTATTCCTCATTAGCTGAATATTTTTCACCTGTGGGACTATCTGTTGAGTTAAATATAGCACAGGAGCTTGATTAAGTACTTCCACCAAATTATCTATCTGCAGGTGGGAAGTGGAAGTTGTTAGCTGGTTGATGTACATTTTGAAGCAGAGGTAGGTGGTAGTCTCCTTTGAAAGCTTTCCCTAGAGACCCTCATCAGTCAGATCAGTTTTATGAGCCCACTGACTACAACTCTGTCAGTGGGGGATGTGAGAAACAAGACGTGCTGAAGTAAGCAAAACCTGAAACGCTCTGCCCTCATCAGCATTGGCATTGCTTTTTGGTGCATCACAGGAGAGTCACCTGACCCAATTTTGACCTGTGCAGCCCTTTCTCTACCAGAAAAAAAAATGTTCACAGGGGGCAAGTCTCACTACCATGCTTCCTTGCTGATTAAAAAACAAACTAGTTTGCCTCTTTCAAGCAGACCAGGTTGTAGCTGGCTTCTCTGCCTGCTTCTTTTGACATACTAAGCTGACCTTTATCATACCAGTGAAGCAGGAAAGAAATGTTAGAGATCTGCATACACTAAAAATGTTTTCATACTCAGATGACCTAACATATCCATATCCTACAGCTTGTTGTTCATGGCTCAGTTGGCTGCTTGGGATTAACCTGCCTGCTCATCTCATGCCATTCAGTACATCTGAATATATTTACCACCTTTTTGAAAGAAGCATCATAGAATTATCTCATTTTCAGTTTCATTTCAGAGTGACAGGTCTTACTCTGAAATGGAGATGCATTTTTGATGGAAAGCAAGAAGCCAACTCCAGTTACACAGTGATAATGATTGCCTTGGGTATTGTTTGGGTTAGTAGAGCTCCACTGTCTACTCTGAAGGCTCCTTGCAATTCCTCAGTTGGCTTGGCAGATTTATTCAGAAAAGCTCCTTCAAATTCAAAAGCTTTGGATTGGGTAATGGAAACACTTATCACCATCTTATATCTTTTCTATATATTTTTATTTCATTTTTTCCTGAGGGACAGTGAAAAAGATTCTTGGCATTTTAGTAGGCTGCATTTGGCTGTCACTGTTGTGGGATAAATTTAGTTTAATTGGAAACCAATAAACCACACAGTGAGTTTATACATGCACATTTTTGAGTGTACAGAAATAACTATAAAGAAAATATTCGTAGTAGAAAATGCATCCTATATTCTTCACTATCCTTTTCCCTGCCAATTTAGCAGTTATGTTGAATCTTCTCTCTTTTAAGTGCCAGATTGTTTGAAAGTGGTTGTTTCCTGGGACTTAACATCTGAAGAATTATGCTTATACCATATTTAAAGATTAACCTAATCTTCCAATAGTATTTATTTGGCTTAACTGTGTATTTACTTTGAAATTTTTCTTTTAACACACTAAGAATTTCACCAGCATGCCATTCATATTACAACTGGTCCGTGTCATAATCCTCTCAAATAAGATGATTAAAGAGTTTCTTAGTGTTCAAAACTCTTTGTGCAGGACTTAAATTCACCACTGGTAGAGCAAATGCAGACTGTGAGTTGGTGGTTTGTTTTTTGTAACTTACAAGGTATGCTGATAATGTTATGATTGGACTCTCATTGCACTAGTAGAACCTAATTAATATTGAATATATTATATGTAACAGTAATTGCAACTAGAAATATGAGGTTTAGAGCTTAGACTAGTGCAGTTGGTTCGGCATAATTAGGGCTTATGAAAGTGACACCAGAGGCACATTTAATTATCAGCATCTTGGTTTAAAGTTTTGAAAAATGCAAAACCCAAACCTAATTATTTTTTCATTTGCACCACATTCTGTAAAGGGTATACTGTAGGAAGTTGAACAGGAAAGCAAATTCAGACATGGAGTAGAAAATTCTTGTAAGGAAGCACCCTCACTTTAAAGCCTGTTCCATTTGAGTACAGTAGTCTAATTGTGGTCTCACAGCTTGCAAAGTCACCCCCTACTCCCCTCTAAAATATAAAACAAGTTCTCAAGATAATAGAATGTGATGTTTGAGTTCTCACTAAGACTTGGAAAAGTAGTATACTGGACATGGGCTAAGGCACTCCACAGTTTTTCATATCTAGTTTTGAGTATTAAAAGGTCTAAAAGTTAGCAATCATTTCAGTTTCCTGGTTTCACTATTGGCTAAAAAACGAAGGAGAAGGCCCAACCCTTAATTAAAGGAGAAGCTGTACAGACCATCAGGTATGGGAGCCACTCCTGCTATCATGCTCTGAATTGCTTTCAATAAAATTACAAACTCGCCAAAGAGTATAAACCTGGACAGCTGAATATCGGTTGTGCATTGTGAGCATTGTTTGTGCTTTCCTGCTGACAACTTTAAAGATTAAAAAAACTCTCTCTATTTAAACCATAGACACATAAACCGTATTACTGCTCTGTTGTCAAAGCAGGCAAAAGATGTGCAAAGACAGATCATCTTGATTCTTATTTGCTGAGATTTTTTTGGTACCTGTAGGTTTATTACTCACGAGAGATAAAATCACAACCTGTAGCAAAAAATGAGAACCCTTGTTGCTGTTAGTGTGTATTATAACAGTGCTCGAGAATGGTAGCCGCAATATACTAATGCCAGGGGAGAACTAAGGTGATGGTAAACCTTGCAGCCTCTTTCTTTGAGCACATGGTGAGTTTTTTGCATTTGCTTTAGTAAAATGAATACATTGCAAAGCATAAAGTGGGCAAAATAGGCAAATGGTACTTGGCAGCAGGAAAGCCATGTTGCTTAACTTGTTGCAGAATGGAGTGTAGGTGTACTTGTGCTCAGTTTGGAATGACTGGACCAGGACAGGCATTTCAGGGCTTTTGCATTTTCTCTGTGAGACTATAGCCCTTAGGACCCAGCTGTAACCACAAGAAGGCTGAGTTTTGGAACAGCTGTAACCACAAGAAGGCTGAGTTTTGGAACAGGCATGGAATTAGAAAAGATGTGGCTGAATTGAAGCTGCTTTATTAATTTCAAAATGCAAATGGTCTTAATGATCTGTAATTTAAATAAATGAATAAATTAGATGCTTGGAAACATGGAGAATAAATGATGTGAATGACCAAAGTAGGGAGAAGGAAGAAAAAACCCTTGTATTACGACATGCAGTCCTTTATTTTTGTACCTGTTTATGTATAAAGATGACTGAGCTATTGCAGTTGATTAAGGCAAATTTTCTTTTGCTGTAGTGTTATGACATTTCCTACCAGTAAAGTAGACAAGGTGAAACTCTAGAAGCACCTTTTGCAGCTACTGTTGAGGTAGTCACATGTCACCAATCTATAATTGTATGAAATCTTCTTAGAAATTCAGTATTTTCTAACAGAGGAACTAATTGCTCAGAAGCTTGAGGCTGCAATAGTATCAGATGAAGAAAAATACATATTTGTTTAATATTCCCAACAGTTTCATATGTATATTGCTACCAGTTTCTTTCTAATTCCATTACTTTTTGATGACATAAGTCACAGGCATGCAAACACATGCAAACCTATCACCAAGATAGTGGCTTTTTGTTGGAAATGGATCTTGTACAACAGTGATACTTTAAAATAAAAAAAAAGAAAATAAAAAAAGAAAAACCCAGAAAATTATGTTGGATGCAGGCATAAGCTCATCTGTCCTCCCTATTCCTCATAGCAATCTATTCAATTTAATGAGCCACAATTTTTTTCCATTTTGTTTTTAATTTGACTTAACATTTTTATGAGGCACTCTCTGTGGTAAGTCACATTAATTTTTTTTATAGTCAGATTAACTTCCTTTCTTTCATACAGAGCTTGCAGTTAGTAAATGCCTCTGATTTCCATAAAATATTCAGGGCAGGCTATTATTACAAATTTTTTTTTTATCCCTCCTAGTAAACTTCAATCAGTTTAAAATTTGGAATGCATTAATAACTGCATAATGTTGTAATTTGTGCTGCAATAAATGTTTTACAGATAATGCTGGTTAGGAAAGGAGCTTATATAAGATCCAGTAATTGCTATGCTTAATTATTTAAGATATATAGATTTCTTATGAGCTAGTTCAATGTGTAACTCAATTACTATTTAATAAAATCATATAACTTATCAGTATTCCAGCTGCAATACTGAATGGCATCAGACAGAAAATGATCTTAGCACTTTAGACAAGGTTTGCTTGGTTATACATGCATTAATTCGTTGCTTTTTCTGTATATATCTGGTGACTGCACAATATACTGAACATCCGTGTATTGAGACAACCAGTAACATGTGTCAGGTGAAATATTGTTAGTCAAAATGTTTTGGATGTTTATAAATTTGCTTTTACTGGTAATTAATCTGTTCTGTTCTATACCTATCGGGAGATTAGCCAGAAGTATAGAATACGTAGAAAATTCCTCTGAATGGTCAATGGACTCTCTTTCACACAAAGGAATTCTCAGGAGCTGCAAATCTATCATAGCTGGCATGGGTGAGGGGACAGGACAGAGCAGGTAGCTGAGGATCCTTGGCTATTAAGAACCATTATGCAAGAAGCACAATTTACATCAGTCTTAACATTGTCTTAAATTGTATTGGTTTTATTTGGCCATTTGCAACAAAGTCACAGAGGTGCAGTACTGTAGGAACACAGAACCACCTTGTCTTATCTTCTGTGAAACCAGCTGAGGACTCAGCTGCTTACTTTATGAAGTAAACCTTGGCCGAGTACAAAATCAGAAACCCCACACCCTATTTATCAGACATCATCCTTTCTAATGCAAATGTGCCCATGCTGCCTTTCTCCTACCCACAGCCTCTGGGCTGGATCTTCAGAGCTAAGCCTTCTAAGAACATCCTCCCTCATGTAATGTCGCCACCTTTTTCAGATTAAACTGTTCTCTTGATCTTTCTTACTATTTGTGTGGCTCTGTTGCTGCTAGCTGTAGAGGTTTGCCATAAAGCAGATGCTGGTGTTTCAACAGCTGTTACCATTCCGCTTTGCTTAGGGAAGATTGAGTTGGTTACCTGCTTTTTTGAGACACTAGCTATCTCTCTTCAGTAGAGTATATTGGGCTCTGTGTGTTCCTTTTCCTGGTAACCCTCGCAAGGCTTTGGGGAATTCAAAGCTTGAAGCAGTCTATGTCTTCTTGAGATTCATCAGTCTTTCTTTCTGTGGGATTACAGAGCTGGAGAAGAGGTGAGATAGAGCATAACTCTTGAATAAGCTGCATAAGAAAGCACTTGTGGTTGCAGTTTTCATTCATCCCTTCAGCCTGAAACAAGAAAATGCTGTGAGAATTCTTTCCCCAGACTGTAGAATCACTAACTGGAATCTTAATAAATATTGGTTTTGTAGGAAATTAATAAGGAATCAAGAAAAATTCTTGCCTGACAGCAGCGTGTATTTTTTCGTGGTTGCTTTTTGCTGCACTTCTCTTACAGATGAGTATGTGTGGGAGCATCTGAACACAGAAATTCAATTGCAGATACGTACTAGTAAAATGACATTCCTCTAATAAGGCTTTCATGAAGGAAAATTCCTTTAAGAAGCTTAAATTGATTTGGGTACCTGCTGGCTTGCTCTTTCTTCATCTCTCATTATTTCAAGCTTCTAGTCTTCCACTGCACATAACCTATTTTTCTGCCTTCCTGCCAGTGTGCTAGACACCATTTCTTCCCTTAGTTTCCATTTGTATTCTTCATTTTTCTGTTTACTCTTGTACAGTTTCTCATTCCACACATTCCTTCTAACATTACTGTGCCTCATCTCCCTCTGTTTGTATCTTCCAGCCTCTGCATATCCTCTCTCTCCAGTTGGCTGCTCCTCTTGAATGCCTTTTCCCTCTTGTGATCTGTTCTTTGCCCTTTTGCAGGTTCTTCTTTCTCCTTCTTGCCTGAATGACTGAACAAGACCCTGCTTTAAAATAATCAGAAATAATGGGAGGTCTTTGATTTGGTTACCTCACTTCTTTCCGTCTAGGGTATAAAAAGTAGTGTTTTTTAGCGTAAGACAGTCTGTTTTCATACAGGGGCTGGCAAAACCTGAAAAATTCCAGTCTCTTCTGGTTGTCTGGGCACTATGGAAAAATATCCTCACAGATCTAGAGACCTTCAGTAATATTGTGCTTGGGCTGTTGACAGAAGTAGCACTTACTGTGGCATGGACAACTAAAAAAACCTAACTGAAATAAATCCTTTGATTTGCACCTGCCTGCAAAGCTGTAGGGAGACATTTTGTAGCTCAAAGTGCCCTTGAATTATTTACTGCCATTGTATTCTACTCAACCTGGAGCAAATGCGTAGACTGTGGCACACCTTGACTATAAGGATTAGACCTACGTTCCTTTCTTACCACATTTTAGAACTTTTCTGACTCAACGTTGCCATATCCCTGGTTGTGGCAAATTCCCAGTTGGAGGCACAGAAAGTCAGAACTACATGAGGAGTATGAGGAGTATATGTAATCTAAAATATTTTATGAACCATTTGGGGTAGGCATAAATGTTCACTCTAATGGAAATGATGGGAATCCTCTTTTCAGTAAGGTATATTTCTTATTTCGAACTTCATCAGAGATTGCAATGTAAGCCCACAACAGTATGGAAGGAAGACTTGCAAATTATTTTTTTTATGTAATTTATAGTGTCTTCTAAAATGCCTTCTTGTTTTCTCCTCTCTTAGAGATGTGTGTAGAAAGTGACTCGTGATTCACAAAGCTGTGAAATATTACATCAATAAGTTGTTCTTTGTCTTTTTTTTCTTTTCCTAAATCAAAAAACACTTCTGAAATATTACCTATAAAATATGAGGCAAAATTACCCAATCTAACATATTTGCTTGGGATATGCTGAGTAACTCACAGCACTGGTAATAACGGTTAATGTGGTCTGCGAGCTCCTGCTGAGAAGATCTTGACACAGAATCACATAAACAAGTAATATATTGTCTTTTTACTCAGCTGCCCTGCTCCAGATATTTGTAAATTCACATACAAAAGATCTAAATACTTCTGGTTTGAGTAGTAACACTAGTAATGCTTATATTTCAAGCTATTTTCTTAGTGCTCCATTTAATCAAGTTGTTTTTTTTTTCATAAAGTATTTATAGAATCATAGAATCACAGAATAGTTAAGGTTGGAAAGGACCTTTAAGATGATCAAGTTCCAGGCACCCTGCCATGGCCAGGGACACCTCCCACTAAATCATGTCACCCAAGGCTCTGTCCAACCTGGCCTTGGACACCGCCAGTGATTGAGGATTCACAACTTCCTTGGGCAGCCCATTCCAGTGCTCACCACCCTCACAGTAAAGAACTCCTTATATCTAATTTAATCTTCCCCTATTAAAGTTTTAACCCATTATCCCTTGTCCTACCACTAAAGTCCCTAATGAAGAGTCTCTCCCCAGCATCCTTATAGGCCCCCTTCAGATACTGGAAGGCTGCTATGAGGTCTCCATGCAGCCTTCTCTTCCCCAGGCTGAACAGCCCCAACTTTCTCAGCCTATCTTCATACGGGAGGTGCTCCAGTCCCCTGATCATCCTCGTGGCCCTCCTCTGGACTTGTTCCAACAGTTCCATGTCCTTTTTATGTTGAGGACACCAGAACTGCACACAGTACTCCAAGTGAGGTCTCATGGGAGCAGAGAAGAGGGGCAGGATCACCTCCTTTGACCTGCTGGTCACGCTCCTTTTGATGCAGCCCAGGATACAGTTGGCTTTCTGGGCTGTGAGCACACACTACTGTCTCACGTTAAGTTTCTCATCAACCAACACCCCCAGGTGCTTCTCCACAGGGCTGCTCTGAATCTCTTCCCTGCCCAACCTGTAGCTGTGCCTGGGATTGCTCCGACTCAGGTGTAGGACTTTGTACTTGTCATGGTTAAACTTCATAAGGTTGGCATCTGCCAACTGTTGTGTGGGACAGTGTCAAATACTTTACGCATGTTCAGGTGGATGACACTGACTGCTCTACCCCTGTCCATCAGTTCTGTAGCCCCATCATAGAAGGCCACCAAATTTGTCAGGCAAATTTGACTTTTTTTTTTTTGTTTGTTTGTTTGTTTGTTTTTTTTCATTTTTGGTACCAGAAGATCACAGTATGTAACTTATTGCAAGACTAATTTCATTCTTTGCTATTTTCTTGGACTTATATATTTGTTCAAGTGTTAAACCTTACAATTTTTCAGTTAGCGTAATTTTTGTCTTCACCTGTTTAGGCACATTTCAGACCAAAGTCCCTTTTTTCCTGACTATTAATGGTACATGTGTTTTGAACATTTGTCTTCCATACTTTATGTCTGTGCAGAGGTAAATAATTAATTTCCCTTTTGATGGCATTTTTCTTATTTCCTTTAAGATTTTTTTCTTTTCCTTTTCTGACAACAAATCTTTTCTGCCATCCTTTCAGAAACCAACCAATGATCTTCTGTATTATGCACATTTGAAATATGCTATTTTTTAACTACTTTTTTTCTTCAAAGAATATAGTTCTGAAAATGGGATAATTTCCCAGTGTGAAAACACTGCCCTTGAAGCTTTTCTGGTGACTTCTGTGGTCACTATTATTTCCCATTGCAGGCTGCCATCTAGTTTCACTATCTTCCACGCTGTGGAAGAGCAGGAATGCTACTTCACTTTAGGGTGCTTTCCGTTCAAGACAATGAGGAGTGGTATTCTTCAGAGATACTGGAAGGTTGTGCAGAACTCTTTTCAACTAATCTCCTTTCATTTATAACTAGCTTTCTGAGAAGGCACGTGGCAGAAAGTGCTTAGAAGAAACCCCATGGGGATTTCAGTTTTTGCTTATTGAAATTCACCTGTTACTAGCTTTTTGGATACACAGTTCTGAGTGGGAAAGTTAGCTTCATGACACAGGTAGGAACTTACTGTCTTCTACCCTCTCTCTCACTCCCTCCTGGTTTAAGTGAGGTTTTTGAAAATACTGCACATCTGTCTCCTTATGCTGGGTTATTCGGCATAGCCCTGAGGCTGATATACTCCTCTAAGAAGTGCTTTAAAGTTGAGAATCCTAAGGTCTTGTGATGAATTTTGTGGATTTGGCTTCCAGGGCCAGCACATGTTTATCTCCCTTGTACTTCTTTTGCCTGCAGGAGAAAACCCTAGTTAGAATTGCCTCTGTACCAAAATCCTTTCATCTCTAGATGCCAAACAATCCCCATTTTGTTTGAAAGACTTGGGGGTCTTGAAGACAAAGTTGGTATTACAGAGTCTAAATGGAATGATGGTGATCCTAAATGCAGTTCTCTCAGAACTGGTTTGACTTTTTATAGTTCAGTGAGCCAAAGAATCTAGGACAAGGTTCTTTTCTAATGTACTTCAGAGAAGGCCTTGAATTACGAAAGTGATCACAGTAGCTTTCAAGGCACACATTGCATTTTCCTTTCAGAACATTGATAGCAATCTATGTCTCAACCAAATGTCTATGATGAGAGGCCACAAGGATAATATCAGATAAGAAAGATTGAACCTTCTGTCCCTTAGCAAATTGGAAATATGAAGTGCATTGATTGAATTTGTAAAAAAACCAACTAACCAACCAAACAACAACAAAAAAAAAAGGCAAAAAACCACAACCCAGTCCTGTCTTGGTAAAGGGAATCTGTAATGAGGTATGTACACAAACATTGCGCAAGGTTTGCCATACTGCCAGCAAATATTGGATGTCCTTAGTTGATTTCAATGGAATATCCTAAAACAGATAGATTATAGTTAATAATCTACAAAAGAAAGGGACTTAGGAAAAAAAAAATTCCATGCTAAGTATGAAGATTGGGACTTTTTCAAGATGAGTGCAATGTTTGGAGTAAGAGTACATCCAATAATCCTGAGAACCCTGTGATATTTCCAACACCAGTACTTTCAGAGGACAAGTAGTATAGATCTTTTGCTGGGGAGGGGAGGTTCAATGGGGCTGATGCTCAGGTACTGAAGGTATGGAAGGTGCTGTATCCATCAGAAAATCTGTCTCCTAAGATGCAAACAGCTGTACCATTCTGGAATATCATTGCAATATTCCATAGACAGAGACTTTCTTCATCTTAATTTTGAACTACGAGAATGGCTTTAATTTCTGGTGCTTTTGTCAGTGGCCTGTCAGTAGATATCTAAAGCCGTCTGAATGAGCTGGCACCTTCCATCCAGTTAGCCATTTGCAGTGGTATGGCATGCCTCAGAAGTTTGTTCACAGTGTAAATGGTTTGCTTGGATTTTGTAGTGATGAGAAAGTAACTGGGATACTAACTTCCAAAGTAGTCAGTGCTGCCTTTTAATGCAGGTAGATTCCAGATTTCTCTGAGTCTTGGGGTTTTTTCCATTATTTTTCCTCCTTCTCAACAGTTCTGTGAATGGTTCAGTGCGACACTAGGGCTGTTCATTTAATAGTGGCCAGCAGTGTAGATCAGTTTGCATTGTCAGTTGATGCTATCGAGTCCGTATCCTTTTATGGTGAATTAAGAGTCAGTCTGAAACAGTACAAATATTTTTTCCTCTTCCTTACTGTCATTATTTATTGTGTTGGATATGAACACATCAGCATAGGACCATCTGCCTTTCCTAGGTAGATGGAGAGGGAGAGGGGGTTATGATTTGGAGTAACCTGTGTTTTTAGTTTCTGGACTGTTTTCAGTTTGGGATGAAGGAAAAGACAAATGTGTCTCACCTGAAATTGTCTGCTTTCTGTCTGTACTTATCTTCACTCTCCTAGTTAACTGATACTGAAAGACCTGTATTCGAAGCTTTGATGACCCCTACTTATTACTTACAACTGGGGTGAAAAATTACCCAAACTAAATGGTATAAAATCTTTGTAAAATTGAATATCATTGTAACTATTAACCTTATTAGTTAGCAGTATGTGCTTTTTTAATGTAAATATGGAGTTTCAGCTATAGTTCCAGCATGTGCCCAAGGGTGGGGAGCAGCATTAATCCCAACTGTTTCTGTTAATCTTTTACTGCTGTCCTGGTTCATGATGTTTTTTGATTCAGAGCCTGAGATTTTTGCTAGATGTGTATGATAGTGCTAATTACTGGAGGGTAGAACTGACTGCAGAAATAGAAGAATATGATTTTTACAATGTATTAAGTTCAGATTGACTCCTGACCTTTGCCAGAAGAGAAGGAACTTCAGACCAAGGTTTTTTTTTTTAAAGGAAAGTTTCCTTTACTCTTTCCCTTTTCCCATTTCTTCTTTTCCCCTTTTCCCCTTTCTCCCTTTTCCCCTTTCCTTCCTCTTCTCCAAATGGTGTAGCATGTAAGTATTTGTTATTAAAAAGGGAAACAAATTGACAATAATGGGAGATTGAAACTTCATTCTAAGAACTGCACAGGGAATGGTGGGTCAGCTCAGAAACCTGCTCTCAGAAACAAAATTGAATGCAGTTCAGTAGTTGTGCCACACAGTGTCACAATGGGACTTCACTTCCTTCCACTCTGTATCTTTCCCATTATAGGTGAAAATATTTTTGAAGCCAGTGGAGATGGGTCTGAAATGTGGGGAGCAGCCGAAGTGCAGGAAGATGAAGATACTCGCATAGAAGTTCCGCTGGACCAGGTTTGATCAAGCTCTTTAGATAAATGGATTTATTTGGGGTTACAGGTTGTGTGCTGGTTTTCTTTCCCATTTTCTTTCAAGTGTACAGTGTAATTATGTAGGGGTAATTGTAACAGCTCAAAGATACAGCTTCTTCTCTTGTTAATGTGTCAAGTATCAGTTACCTTTTCATCAGCTTCAGAACTGCTCTGAGAGACCTTGGTCTGAGAGCCCTCATATGATGCCTTAGAAAATCAGGACTCCTTGCTGTCACTACCTATCAAATAGATCCACTTGGATCTCAGTCCATTCATACTGGTGAAGCAGGGTAAAGGCACTATGGTACGGAATCAATGTCAGAAGTCCTTAAGTCCTGAGTTACAAGCAGGTATGGATTTATCTGATTTTTATTAAAGCTGTCAGCACTTTCTTCTGTTGGAACAACATGGTACTTAGTTGGCCAAAATTTTATTCGTAAGACTTACGTGCAGTAAATAGGTCTTTGCAACTAAACATAAGATTATATCCTCTCTCTTTGATTTGTTTTTAAAAGAAACTCCTGTCAAATGAAATAATACAGGAAATAGGTAAGTTGATGTCTATTTGAATGGAGAGTAGAGCTGCTTAAATTATTTGCTGAAGAATTACTTCTTTCTTTTTCTTTTTTTCTTCCTGCTAATGAATTGCTGACAAAATAGTCCTCCTTCATCCCACGTGTTTGTAAGAATTTGCTAACTTGTTCAACTTTGTGTCCAGTCCACAAGATGTTGCATTGTGCTTTCGATGTCTGTTGATAATAGCTTGGGGCCAGCCACCTAGGCCACTAAATAGTATTTCTGATACATGCTGCAGTGTAAGAAATCACATTTTACCCAATAGATTTCTCAGGCTAAAAATGATTCCAGCAACATAAGGGATTCTTGGGCATTTTCCTGACTTCTGGTCAGCTCAGTGGTGAGGAACTGCTGTCAGTGTGAGATTGTAAACAAATGGGAGGGAGTTGAAAATAGTTGTTTGTAAATACACTTTAATTACTCAGGGCAACATGATGGAACACAAACAATCCAGGAGATTCCTGGACTGTGTTGGAGCCAAGTTTTTAATGTAAGTAGTGGGATACATGATTAGGAGAGGTGTTCTGCTGTGTTTGCTACTCATGAATGAAGTGTAACTTATTGGGGATGTGATAGTGGCAGCCTTAGTTGCAGTGGCTGTGAGATGGCAGAGTTTAAGACCCTGAAGAAAGTGGGGGTGGCAAATAACAAAATAAAAATCCTAGAATTCAGGAGAGTGGACTCCGCCTTGTTTGGCAAACTGGCAGGTAGGATGCTGTGTAAGGCTGCCCTGAAGTGCAGAGGAACATGGGAGATGTGGTTGATCGTCAAGGGTATTTTCCTTAAAGCACAAGGATTATCCTCATGTGCAAGAAAACAGGCAGGCATAGCAGGAGGATACTTTGAACAGAGGACTCTGGACCTCCTATTAAAAGAGGTGGGAAGGTGAGGAACTGCTAAGGAGCAGTATGGAGACATTGACTGGGCATGCAGGGATGGAATTGGGAAAGCCAAAGCTTGTTGAGAAATGGAAACTGATGCATGTGATTGCGAATAACCAACAATGTATTTGCTATGGGCAAATCATACTTAACCAACATCTGCATTAGTGATGAATAACTGGTTCTGTGAATGGAGAGTAGCTATCGTCATTTATCTTGTTTTCAGCATAGACTTATGTATTTGTAGGAGAAATTGGAAGAAGTGTGGTAGATATGGGAAGGAAGATATCCTTAAGGAAGGTAGGGACTGGATTTGTGGGCTACAAAGTGGACGAAAAATTGACTGGTTCAGTGGGACTTAAAAAGTCAATTGGTTGAAACTGCTATTCGTATGAAATCCAAGAATCCTGGAGATGGCTGCCTTACTTCTCCATGGAGATCTTACAGGGGTGGCAATGGCTCTGCCCATTCTGCTGCGTGTCTCACCAGTTCGCCTCAGCCAGAGGACAGTGACCGTCACTGGGGAAGGGAGAAGAGTTAACTTTCAACCAGCACTTCTGTACTTGACAGTGGTAGCTGTGGTGGTTAGAGTTGCCAGTGAACATGGATGTGCTGGCAAGCTCTCAGTGCAAGGAACTTGCTTGATACCTCTAAACTCGTGTACAAAAGCACATGCGTTGTCCTTAGATGGAAATATTTTTTGTTTGCTGTCAACTGATTTTGCTACCTGGACAAGGAGCTGGAAGCAGGTGGGGTTTGGGGAGCAGATTTTAAAAGCCAGCCATGCGCACTACTAATAGCCTGATTTAAATTTTCAGAAAAGCCAAACAGAGCACCAAAATTTATTTAAACTCAAGCCATGATGTATTTATCATTTTAAAACTTCATATATAGTTTCCTAGGTAATCTGGCAGGTCCTTCTGAATAGCACTGAGTACTTTTTATTCCCAGATAACTGAGATTACTCAGACCTCGGAAGCATTTAGCATTTTACATGTTCAGGTTCTTATTAATGACCATTTTGAATTGTTTTAAATTCTGCAATGTAAAGCTTTATAGCTCTTTCGTATCTGAACTGCAGTTTCTGTTATTGCTAGAAATGTGGAAAAGGACAGCCAATCAGGGCTCGACTGTCTTGCATTATGCACAAATATTTACATGCCAGGTTTCACTAGAATGCTGGCACTTCTGATATGCTATCATTTCCATCAGCCACATAAATGAGGTGGTGAAGATAGAGCTCAGTCTTTTTTTCTTTTTGTGCACCTTCTCTGTATTGCCATTTGAAGTACACTGTTGAACAAATGCCAGATTAGCCATTAACTAAACTTAGTGTAATACTGGCTAGACAGCTGCTTATGTTGTATTCTGTAAAATGCTGTCTGCCAGCTGAGAACACATTGAAAGAACAGGATTTGCTTTACTCCAGACTAGCTGACAGTTGTAATTGAACATCAAGGAGGAAAAATCAGTGTTTTGCCTAAAACCAAACCAGACCCTTCTGTTCTATATTCTGTATCAGGATTTCAGCTTCCAAATGCAAAATGGATAGTTTCTTCTTTTGACATGCAGACTTACTCCAGGTTGGTGGTTTATATCTCTGTGTCAACAACACCCATGGTAATGTATGGCAGACTATGAAATCAGTTGTGCAAATATCAGGGAACAAGGTGGTTTTATTGCAGTTCTTGGTAGGGGTGCAGAAAAAAAATACAAGTTTCTTATTTGAGATGGTAATTAAGTGTGTTACTTTGAGTTTGCTGATAATAATATCAATATATTCAAAGTAACTCTGAGATAGAAAATCTAACTTTCAAAGCTTTCAGAACCAACTACTATAATTTTGTACAAGTTGTGAAATACAAAGCCAGCAGTTGGTCATAATAGTACTGAAATAACACTGCAAGTTTGCATTGGTTTATCCATTTCCATAAGCAGGGTTGTTCTCCCATGCTGAGCCCTTGTTGGGGGGCTAAACATGAAAGTTATGAGATATAAAGCTGTCCAGTGTCTGACCCCTGTAAGGAATTCATGCATGTTGTGCTAGTCTACTTTGCCAGTGGGTATGTGATGCTGGCTATTAAGATTTAAGTGATGTAGAATGAATCTGTTTGTTTGGGATCTGGTTGTGGTTTTGGTTTGTTTTTTTTCCCTCCAGATTCATCATCTCAATCTCCCTCTCTCTGTGTTTATTTGTAAGAATCACTGGATGCTAAATTCATCTAATGGGCACTGATTTGGGGTTTTGTAGATGTTCACACTCTTGGTTCTTTCACTAGCCATTTTCTTTCCATTACTACAGACATGTCCACTGATTAATGCAGACCTGATACCACTCATTATTCCCCATTTCCTGGGCTGTTATGTGATGTGAGATTGTGTAGCTCCCCTAGATGCTCTCTGCAGCTGGAGTGTAATATCAGTAGCAGAAAACTTGCACCTTTCATTTGTAGTTTTCATTATGGAGTGTACATTTTGCTTTAGAAACCCAAGATTCACCTCAGTGAGCAGAACAAAATGTTTATTTTCCCTGTTGCTGAAGGCAAAATGTTAAAGCTTGCAGTGATTCAACATTAAAACAGGCAGACTGCTTGAAGAGACATTCCTTGATTAAAAAGATTAGGACCTTTCATGAGAAAACATTTTGTATTGCATCAGTAAGTATTTCAAAATGACATTTACAAAGAATGCATGCAGAACTTCATATGCTGAAATTTTGCTATGAATGATGCAGCTGTAATCTAAGCCTTCTGGATGCCGAATGCTGACAAGCCAGAAGATAAGATTTTCACAGCATATTCTTCTTTCATCTCCACTGATTTACACTTTTTTTTTATTATTGTTTCTAAGAGTGAGATAGGGAAACTTGCTCTGGTTGGTTCATTGCAGCTCAGAACGAGAAGAGGGATCTTCCATTGGTTTCTGCACTGGGTGGCTGATTTCTGAAGCTGTAGGAACAAGGTCTGATCTTTTCTTTAAAGGACTGCATGACCAGCTCTTGGAGGGCCTTCACTTCCTCAGAATGAAGCCCGCAAAGAAAGTTCTGTTGTAAAACCAGTGGTGGTACCACTTTGACAAAAGTTTCCTTTCTCTGTGTGCGCCTGTCTTGAAAAACTCTAGCAATCATAGAGTAGACAATTTGTTAAATCGCTTAAGATTTAGGGCATTTTTCATTCACTATAGAAGAGCCTTTTTCTGAAAAAAAAAACAAAACAACAAACAAACAAACAACAAAACAAAACAAACCCAAACCAAACACATTTCTGTATTTTTGCAACCTCAGTAGGGCTTCTTTTTAAATGCTTATCAATCTGTTCCTTGTCTACAGGGGTGCTCAGCAGAACATGCTGTATTGTGAAGCTTTGGAAAATTTTAATGTACACATGGAAGATGTTATGGAAAAACTAGGCATGGTTGTCAGTGAATAGCTGGAGAAAAATATTGTTGACTTAGTTATATCTTAGAGAAGTAAAGGTTTGATCAGATATTTTCTTCTCTACCATGTCCATCCTGTGATAAAGGAATTATGCATGCTTCCAACTACCACAGATGAAACTGAGGAATAGAGTTTGAAAAACTGTTTTTTCTACACTTCACATTACATAGTTTCCATTAATTCTACTTAGATTTCTGGGTGCTTTGTTCTTATGAAAAAATTAGACTCTGTGGACTCAGGTGCTGCATTTGTTGTTAATAAAAAATTAAAATAATGCATCTAACTGATAAAAAGGTTGGAGTTTAAATATTGTGGGGATAAAGACATTTTGCCCTCAGGAACAACCATTACATTTACTATGTGGGAAATGTAAGCCTAATGAACACTTAACTGGTCTTTTACTTGTTTTTAAGAGCCTGGGTTTTGTAAATGATGTGGAAGAGAAGAGGGCTGCTGTCACTTAGCAACCCTGTCTGCTTCGGGAACAAGATGTTTTGCTGTTGGAATCTGTGCAGTGCAGCTACAAAGCATTCCTGACTGGATAGGAGCAGGGGCAGCTCTGTTCTGGAGAGGTTTGGTGCAATCAAAGTTAAGTGCTCCTGATGCTGCATTTGTGAGGTGTATTCATGCCAGTATTTGTGACCATTAAGGTTTTTGTTTTCTACCTCATTTTTTGTCTGTTGTGACCATTAGCCAAGTAAACATTTCCAAATGGCTTCAATAAAGCAAAATTATGTTTTACTTTAATGGTACAAAATAATTTCCACCTTAAATGATTTGTGATACTACACTTTTCAATATTCTAGTATCAGTCATGTACAGACCCGAGAGGTTACATTAGCATCCCTAGAGGAAAAGAAGCCAAATGCTTCAGTGTCAGCAAATGCTTCAGTGTCTTAAGATTTCCTGACTTTTACTGCTTTTGAATAATGATGACATTTGGTAATGTAGTTCTTAATGAATGATAGCATGATGAGTGTAATTAGAATACATCTTCTTTTTTAAACACTCTGGTTTTGCTGAGATTAAAAATACCATCAAGCAATCATACTTCTTGAATGCAAAATGAAATTCACTGTGTTCCTTATCATCCTGCTAGTAAGTCAGGAGGTTTCCAGAAGGCAGGCTGGGTCCATATTTCCAGCATGAAGTTGAGAATTACTTCAGTTGTTGTACATGCCTTTGGTTGAATATGCCTTTCAATATACTTATATTGTGTCAGCAAGTCTTTTTATTGCTTGTCCGTGACAAGCACAGAATTGTGCTGACAGTTGTGAAGGTATGGTTTGAAAACTAGTTATTTTAACTAGTGTACTTTCATCTGGGAAATTGCAAAAGCGTCATCACTTGAAAGATGCAGCCAGCAATACAAGAAAGGTTACTTCCTATTTTCTTGCAACCATACAAACCATAAAATTACAAACCTTACTATGAGTAGTTGTCATGTTCTGACTATAGAAAGAATGTGGATAATCCATCAAAGTCACTTGAAAAGTCCCTTGTCCTTGAAGGCATTTACTTCTCTGTGAAAATTACCTCAAAGAATAAGAATGTAATCACCTCATGCTTCTGCAGTTTGGTATTTATTGCTGTCATGTTGAAGTAGTGCTGTTGGCTTTTTGTTACATGGACACAGGCCTAAAGTAACACATGAATCTGTATTCTGCAGTTCATTACAGTATACATGTTTAGTTACCCTGGGCTACAACTGGCTGGGTGCTTCCAACATGAATTTTTAAAGTGCCTCTTGTTCTCTCTTATGATCCTGGAATCTCTCATGACAACATGTTGATACTAATATTTGATGCTCATGTTCATTTAATTGTGTTACAAAGTGGTGATAGATCTCAGTCACTCAGGCCTGGAGATATAGCTGGTTCTGTTGATTTGAGATGCCAGGAGCTTTTACAGGAATACAAATGTAATGTGTGACTTCCTATGAGCCAACACACTGGCTGAAAGCTGAACTCTGAATTCTTGAGTGCAAAGAGGAGTGGCAGAGTTCCACATCTGTCTTGGCTATGCAGCCTGCATTCTACATAGGAAGCTCTTACTCAGAATATTCTGTTTATTTTAAAGATGAGTGACGAAAAGCTTAAAACTAAGACGTGAAATGTCACTGCTTTTCCTTGCGTATATTGCTGACTTCTAGAAATGAGTCTGATGATTTCTGCTTGGACATGTAGGTCTGAATCAGCATACCTGTTTTGTTTTCAGTATGCCCATCCTGATTTATTGACTGAGAGAACACAGTCTGCAGTAATTTTGTTGTATATGTAATGGGCATTTTTTACAGTTGTAAGTAGAGGGATGTCTGACGTGTATCAAATTCAATGAAAAGGTTCCCATTGACTCCAGGGGACATTGAATTGTACCCTGACTCAGCAAGAACTTTATTGTAGGCTTTAGCTCACTATTTCAGGTTCACCAAAATCACTGGAACTGTTCTAGGAAATAAAGTATGTACAACATTTAGAGGCTTTAGACCATATGGTCTGTTTTTCTGCCTTTTCCTTCCTGCATGTATATATGCACATAAACATTCTTTTTCGCTAAATATCAAAAATCCAACTTTTGCTTCACTTTCTCAGTGAAGAAGGTATACTTGAAATAGTGACTGCTAATTTATGCATAGCTAGTAGATCAATAGAAAAGTAAAGTGTCACACCTTTTATGTTATAAGCAGTGTAAGATGTGGTGGTGTCCTTTTACAAGGGCATGTAGTCACAGGATAAGGAGAAATGGCTTTAAGCTGAAGGAGGAGAGATGTAGATTAGATATTCAGAAGAAATTCTTCACTCTGAACGTGGTGAGGCCCTGGCACAGGTTGCTCAGAGAAGCTGTGGCTGCCCCATCCCTGGCAGTGTTCAAGGCCAGGCTGGACAGGACCTTGAACAACCTGGTGTGGTGGAAGGTGTCCCTCCCCATGGCAGGGGCTGGAACTGGATGATCTTTAAGATCCCTTCCAACCCAAATCATTCTGTGATTTTATGATTCTGTGTGATTTTGACCTTCATTTCTCTCCCTACAGTTCTGTCTTATGTCTGCTGTGCATTCTAGAATGTATTGTCCATGGTCCTTTTCACATTTCAAAGTCTACCTATGACTCTGGATGCAGTGAGAGCCATACTGCATTTTAGATTACCTTGCAGAAGGTCTTCTTCCCTGAATCAATGTTGATTTTTAACTTGTTTGAAATGTCCATTCTAATGTAGTGCAGCTTGAAAGGAGATTAAATGAAGAACTCGTTTTGCTTTCCAATTATCAGCTGCAAATATGCCATTTTTATTTTTTTTTCTGTAGTAGTAGTAACCATTGTAGTAATGTGCTCAGCTCTCTTGAAATTTTCACCTACTAAAGAAGCATTATACTTGCACTTGCACTTGCACTCATGGGATTTGTTTTACTGATCTTGTTTTGTATTATTATTTTTCAGGCAATTCAGCTTGCCTGGTCAAGTTAAATTAGTTGAAATTTAAATGTTCTTTCATGCCAGTTCCTTGTGAGCTTCCAGCGAGTTTCTGGGTACAGTTCACTTTATCTTCCATATTAGTTTTCAGTCTCAAAAAATTTGCATCCACACCCATTTTAGGCAGATGAGGTCTAATGAATCTAGCTAGTGTAGCACCTTAGGAGGTTACTGCCCCTCAAATGTCCATTGTTCTTCTATGCTAAAGACTGCTTCCGCACCAATGTAACCAGTAAAAGCATATCTATTAGGATACATATGTTTACACCATACTGTAAAGTCTACATACTGTCTTCTGCAGTCCAAAATGAGCCATCATACTAAAGCAGTTCAGGCAAGGGCAGCTATTCTCTTCTGATTGTACCCACTATCAGGCAGTGACAAAAAGCTGGAAATAATAGTATCTTGGATGACTACAGCAGTTAACTGAGAAAGCCTGTGTTTAGTTTTCTTCTTTTTCCTACCCTCTCTTCATTTAATGTTTGTAATGTCATAACAAGCAACATCATTAGCAAAACCAAACTGCTTATTTTAGCTAGTGGTGTCTGGTGCATGTAATTTGTCCTGCCCTCCCCTGTTTCTGGTCAGAATCCAGAGCTGCTAATTGCCTTAGCAGACTGAAAAGAAAATTAGCAGGTCACGTAAGTAAGACTAGCCAGTAACTTCTGAGAACCTATGGATTCTACAGATTCTTTGCTATCTTTGTGTGCTGGAGGTTACCAAAGTTGGCTCAAGCTTGCTTTAGTTGGTGCCTTCTTTGAGGGTGTCTCTTAAGACTTGTCTTGTTTAATTTTTATTTTAGCGGTAATATACCCAGCTTGATGTTACCAGATGAAAGTGAGTCAGGAAGGCTTGAATAAAATACACATAGAGACTACTGTACTTCAAAAATTACTTATGGAGCTGTTATTTATCTGGTCAGGTAACCATGTAATATTTCTAGTAATTTGTCATTCTGTGCATTATTACAACACAATAACTTGTCCTTTCTGAAGCTGTGTCAATGTGGTATTGTACACTGGCATAATGAAGTTGTCTTATGCTGTGACTTAGTTATAAAAGCAAAAGCAAGGCGTTTCATCAAGAGGCTTCAGTCAGTTGTTGATATTGCTGAAATGGCTTTTACTAGTATGTTGAAGGTGATGAGGGAATTCTTTTGAAATGATAGTGGGGGAAAGAGAGTTTTTGAAGACATAACTTACAGGTCTGTAGCAGATAGCTGCCTGCGTAAAGGAGCTGCTAATGATAATAAAATTCCAAACACTTATGATTAAAAGAGAATCTGTTGTTCTCAGCTTATTTGCTTTAGATTTAGTCTGATGAGGCTGTGTGGGAGGCAAACACCCTGTCACTCCTGCGTGATTTTTTTTTTTTTCTCTTTATTTTCATTCAAAACTTATCACAAGTACATAAATCATCTTGGCAGCGGGGGCATTGGCTCACTGAATAGTCAGGTGAATCTTCAAAGCTGAAACAGGAAGTTAAATGACAGAAACTAGATACAACGTGCATCAGTCTTCCAGATGATCCTGAAATGATGCTGCTAGCAGCTTCATCTATAGTGACTTTCTGCTTATACTTCTTCAATATGGGACAAGATCCTGTTCCTCCTCTTCGTTGGTCAATTACTAAATATCAAACAAATCCTAACAATGCCACCCCACATAGGGGTCCTTGGGAAGGAGACTGATGTTGTAGAAGTGGCCAGTAGGTCTACCTCATCTCTCTTGCTACTTTTCTGTGGATGCAAAAAAGACAGGCTGCACAACAGGACCAATTGGCATGGCATGGCCTGGTCCATAGGTAAAATGGTTCTTGGGGAACGGTGACATAAAATATTTTATTGTGGCAGGATTTTATAAACAAGTACATGCTAAATTCTAGAATGTTGGAGAATCTGAAATATCAGGAAAAAAAGTATCTCTTGCTGTAGTAGTTAAATCTAGCTCATTCCAGTTGTTTTGGGTATGGTCAAATGGATTAACCCAGTGTAATTCATTTAAATCTCACTAATACTTTTTTTTATGTAGAATATGAGTACATTATGGGATGTTAGTACAGGAGCATCATTTTCTCTCCATGTAGACAAACCTCAAATTAGCATTCTTACTCCCCAAGTAATGATGTAATTGAGATTTTGATGTCTGTCATGTTTCAGAATTGCGTGGAGCATTCTGATTAAAAATGCCTCATAATGCTGCTGCTTTTCCTTTCACCAGAGGCCAGCAGAAACTGTAGATGAAGAAGAAAATGCAGAAGAAGAAAATGACTGCGGAGAGGAGGTATATAAAGGAGAAGAAGAATATCCAGAAGCGAATGGAGAGAAAAGTGAGGAAACTGCTAAAGAAAGAAGTGAAGTGGAAGAAAACAAAAAATTAAATGAGAATTGCAAAGACGAAGCAGAAGAAACAGAAGAGGATTCTGACAGTCAGAACCAGGTGAGTGTTTATACTTTCAGATTTTTTTTCTTAAGTTTTTGATGTTCATTCATCTCAGCCTTAGGCTTCTCAGCTAGTCTCTAAGTAGCTCACTCCTGATAAGTTGCTGAGAGCATTTACAAGAACTTCAGTTTGAGGAAAAGCTGTTTTCCATCTGTATAGATCAGTTACATCAGTAATTACATTATATGCTCTCCAACTGAGAAAGCAGATGTTTCTCGCTATTTGATGAATCTGCATCTTTTGCTTTCCTGAGAACGCTGAATTTTAAATAAATAAAAAAAAAAGAAAAATTTTTGCAATTTCCAGAAAATGCTTGGTCGTTATATATTTCCACACTGCATTGTCCTTTAGGACAGAGCAGAACGGTTGATCATGGAACCACCATGACTCATTATTTTGATGAGTTGACATTCACATAAGTTTTATTTCATAAAGGCTGTTGCCATTACTTTGTGGAATTTTCATCTCCTTTTCTTAGAAACTGGAAAAGACTGAAGATAAACAAGATCCTTGAAGCAAGGGGCTTTAGTTGATTCAAAAGCAAATATCCTTTTAATTTAGGAGCTATGGTAACATGCTATTGGCTTAGATGGAGACATGCAGCCCAGAAAAATAAAGTGGACTGCCCTGACTGTCACGTGAACTGACCAGCAAACAGAATATGAGAATGAAGTATTTTGTTTGATGGGGAGAATCCAGATCTGGAAAAGTGGGATTCTTGAGCAGCAGAAGCAGAACAACTTGCTGCATATTTCTTGCCTGTAGGCTGCTGAAGCCAGACTCTTCTCTTTGTGACACTGGGAATGGCCTCTTGTACCTTGCAACTAGTCTTTCTTCTGTTTCTGTATGACATAAAAGAACATTTTTCAATTAAGAGAGCTACATAGCGTGACGCTTTCTTGGGCCCTGAATTTATTCAATGCTCAATATATTGATCTTTTGTTTGTTTTTAGAAAAGCTGAAGTTATTTATGGGAGTGGAGAAAGTGAGTGAGCATTTACTCTAAGTGGGTATGTGCATAACTGATATTTGATGAAAGAACTTGGGGGGAACCTCTAATTTGAGTAAATTATCCTTTGGAAGGTATACATGTGTAAGGTAAATAAAAATGTTAATGTGATCATTCTCAGAAAACATTTTTTTTCACGTTGATACCTTGTGGAAACTTTAGTATGAGGTGCTAACAGTGTATTGAAATGAAGTGAAATCTTTGTTACATCGTGAAGTTAACAATACCTTGCCTTTTTCTCTAGGTCGATTCCCATCTTGAAAAAGCACCCACAGCTCCAAGGGTGACAATCACCAGCCCACAGGAAAGTGAAAAAAAAGAGACCAGAGCAATGACTACAGTTGCATAGATAGAAAAAACGTACTGAGCAAAAATGAAAGATTATAATACTTTAAATATAAAGCATGTTATTTTTCATAATTGATAACTTGTAATGGAGAGATAGTTCCCACATACCAAGTCTTGAAATAGTAATGCCTTATGGACTGATTTAGAAAACAAACATTAATAGCTACTGGAAGAACACAGAATTATTTTTACAGGGTGAGCTTTTCCAAATGGAGGGGGAAAATACAAGCATACTGTATAGTAGTACTAGAAATAAATTAACTATTCTGTGGTATAAGATGGCTAGCAGTAACAGAATAACTGCAAAAATGACACTGTTCCAGTAAAAGGAAAAATCCACCACCCTAATTCAATATCAAAACTTTTTTGTACATTCGTTCAGAAAAGAGAAACATTTTTTACTTTTAATGAGGACATATGTAGTTGCTCCTTTAGAATTCCACATATGTATGTTTTCCAGGCATAATATTAAGATACAATTAGAATGTGCTCCTCAGTTAATGGATTTATGCCCACAGAAGCTGGTGTACTATAATGAGGTGTCAGTCCTAATGGTACTAAATAGTGGATTTTTAATATATTAATTAGAATTGTTAGGTTTTACATTCTAAAATAAATAGCTCATATTTAGCACTATGGATGTATGTAGACAGTCCACAATACTGCCGCTTGTTCCCATTTACAACATGAATGTTTATTGTCCTGCACCAGTTTACTGTACAGTGATTTGTTATCATAGTGGGAAAAAAAATGTAGAGGAAGAGTATTTAGCAGATTAAAGTTGAGTTTGGATGGATTTATAATCCAGTACTGTGTGAAACTCAATTTATTAATGGGAAAAAAAAAGTAGAAGAATAGGCCTGAATTCAGACTGAAATTACCATGAAACCATTCCTATCAATGGAGCCATTTAAATATGAAATACATTAGGATGAGCCTTCCAGTTTTCTGTAAAATTGTCAACAATTGCTGCATTTATGAGTCCTTTATGTAGTCTTAATGGTTGGAAGTGTGTCATCATCTTTTGGAGTAAGCTGGCTCCTTATTGGCTGTGGCTTAATTTGCATTAGTAAATAAGGCATTGATCCACAGTATTAGTTCTCCTAATGACACCAATTCTGTTACTCTTATTGTTTCTCTGTTAGCAATGGGAATAATTTGTATTTAATAGAAATACAGCCCTAAGCATTATTTCATTAATTATACAAAAGAAATAGTGAGTTTCCTTATCATTAATGCTGATAAATTATTACTATGAGAAGCTAAATGTCATTTTTGTTGATTTTATGCCATTAAGACAAAAATTATGTTTATGAGCAAATTGAACTTGAAGCACTTTGAGGAATGTGAAGAACCACTTGTCATAACTGAAATTCATCCACACGTCCTCACTTTTTCAGTAGAAAAGGTTGAATATATTTCCAATAACTATTAAATGTATTTTTCCAATGGAGTAGAAACACATAGAGGTCCTTCAGCATGTTTCTATGTATTGGCAACATAAGTATAGACAAATACAATGTTAAAAACCACAGGAACAGGGTTAGAAAATTTTGCCCTGTGGCATGTCTGAACTGTCTATGATTCGTGTCTCCTTTGTTGAACTGTCTGAGAAAGATCTGAGTGAATATTGCATTTGTGATCAGTTCAAAATAGGCTCCTAGCTTAGCCAAAATCTCAAGCAAGGGTGCATGCTTCTGATATTTGATACAGTAATTAAGCCTGTGCTAAAATATCTTTGGTTTCACTGGGGTTTAAGAAGACATTTAAAGTTAAGCAGAAGTAAAAACCAACCAAACCAACCAACACCTCAAAAAAACCTCAGAAACATTATGAATAAAATGACTGTATGTTCTAGTAAGGAAAAATGACAGAAATTCCTAGGTACCTTTATAGTTAATCCTGTACTGGAATGATAATATGCAGTAGCATTAAAAGCTCTCAAACAATACTTAACCAGTCAGAGAAGGCAGCTCTGTCTCCTCAAGCAGTTTAGGAGAATTTACCTGCTGAACCTTCTGTGCAGAGCTGACCTAGGAGAATGGCTAATGCTGCATCTCTGCTCCCTTTAAGCTGAATAGCTGATATACTTATGAGCTATTCATGAGTAAGCGTGGTCTTAAATGTGTTGTTGAATCAAGACAAACAACAGTAATCTTGTACTGACATTACTCTGAATGGGCTTTTCACTAGCAGTTAATGGTGTACCAAATACAGGACTCTACTTGTTGTCATCTTATTGCAGATTAAGACTTCAGCAACTTCTGAGATGTTCTTCATCCTCAGAAAGTTTACGCTAATTCAGCACCCAAAAATATCTGATGGAGATACTTAATTTGGAGAACATTTGCCTCAAAATGTTGTACCTAAAAACAATATTTTCAAGAAACTGATGGATTTGTATGATGATTCTTTTCTTCTTTTGGTTTCTATTTATTCTGTCTACCCACAGTTTCTGGCATTTCTTCCCTTTTCCCCAAGTGTTCGGTGTCTTCCATGCTAAAAAGACTTACAGGTGTCAATAAGAGTAATTTAAAAGCTGAAACTAAATTCTAGGGAAGTATAATTGGATCGCTTTCTTTCATGGGAACATGAAGTCCCTATGGGTGTTATTCAGCTTTTAAAATGTCTTCCCCTCTGTTTTTTTTTGTAAGAAAGAAAGTATGTATTTCTTTGCAACAGCAAGTCAGATTTCTCGGAAATAGAGATATAACCATTTTATTGTTCACCTTTACAACACTGACAACATGAATCTTTTATCAGGTTCTTTTATATAGAAAAAATAGTTTATCCATAAAAACCAATGCTGATGTTAAAAAAGAAATTAAGCAAGAAGTCTTGGAAGGCAGGTGGAGGGACTGTGAGAATGAAGACCATAGGCCCACTGTAGGAGAGGATCAGATTCGAGATCATCTTAAGAACCTGAACTTATTCAAGCCCAAGGGACCTGATGAAATCCATCTGTGGGTCCTGAAGTTACTAAGCCACTGTCCATCATATTTGAAAAATCATGGCAGTCAGGTGAAGTTCCTGACGACTGGAAAAAGGGAAATATAACCCCCATTTTCAAGAAGGGGAAAATGGATGAGCCAGGGAACTACAGACCAGTCAGCCTCCCCTCTGTGCCTAGCAAAATCTTGGAGCAGATTCTCCTGGAAGGCATGCTAAGGCACATGAAAACCAACAAGGTGCTTGGTGACAGCCAGCATGGCTTCACTAAGGGGAAATCCTGCCTGACCAATCTGGTGGCCTTCTATGATGGGGCTACGGAACTGATGGACAGGGGCAGAGCAGTTGATGTCATCTACCTGGTCTTGTACAAAAGGTTTGACACTGTCCCACATGACATCCTTGTCTCTAAGTTGGAGAGACATCAATTTGATAGGTGAACCACTCAATGGATAAAGAACTGGCTGGATGGCTGCACTCAAAGAGTAGTGCTCAATGGCTCAATGTCCAGCTGGAGACCAGTAATGAGTGGTGTCCCTCAGTGATCGGTGTTGGGACCGGTCTTGTCCAATGTCTTTGTTGGTGACATGGACAGTGGGATTGAGTGTGCCCTCAGCAAGTTTGCCGGTGACACCAAGCTGTGTGGTTCGGTTGATATGTTGGAGGGAAGGAATGCCATCCAGAGGACCTTGACATGCTTGTGAGGTGGGCTGATGCCAACCTGATGAAGTTTAACCATGACAAGTGCAAGGTCCTACACCTGGGATGGAGCAATTTCAGGCACACCTACAGGTTGGAAGAACATGGAACTGTTGGAGCAAGTCCAGAGGAGGGCCACAAGGATGATCAGGGGGATGGAGCACCTCCCGTATGAAGACAGGATGAGAAAGTTGGGGCTGTTCAGCCTGGAGAAGAGAAGGCTGCATCAAGACCTCATAGCAGCCTTCCAGTATCTGAAGGGGGACTTTTAAGGATGCTGGGGAGGGACTCTTCGTTAGGGACTGCAGTGACAGAACAAGGGGTAATGGGTTCAAACTTAAACAGGGGAAGTTTAGATTGGATATAAGGAGGAACTTCTTTACAGTAATGGTGGTGAGGCACTGGCACAAGTTGTCCAAGGAAGTTGTGGATGCTCCATCCCTGGCAATGTTCAAGGCCAGGTTGGACAGAGCCTTGGTTGACACGGTTTAATGGGAGGTGTCCCTGCTATGGCAGGGGGGCTGGAACTAGATGATCTTCAAGTCCTTTCCAGCCAATACCATTCTGTGATTCTAAGGTACAGGTGGTCTTGCTAATAGTTTTTCTGTCTTCATTTGCTCTGTGTGATGCCTTAACTCAATTTTACATAAGAAATACATTATATATATATGTATATACACACATTATTAAGCTTACATAATGTTATTTTATTAAGCTTATATGCAGCATTTCTGAGGGGTTTTTTTAAGTCTTGTTTTCTTGTTTTTTATTTTTCAAAAGAATTTGCTATTAAAGAGAACTATCATACAGATATTCTTGTGTTTTTTCTCATAACAAGACCTGTTTTATGCTAAGTCTATCTCTGGGTGACTGGCTTTATAAACCTAGTGATTTTGCAGCTGATAGGATTCTCTCATAACTACAACTTTCAAGAAAATCAGATTTTGTAGTTTTCATGTTGCAGCTGTGAAAGGAAATACGCTGATAATTTAGCTATTACATAGCTATAAATCTAAATTCCAAATCTGAGAATAACAGCACAGTTAAATTTGCCACTGGTTTTTAATGACATAGTTCAGGTTAGGACTGGATTACTGTTATGTACATACTGTTGAGCTGGTACTGGGCAAGTAATGTGAGTTTTATCTGTTCACTGGCAATACTTGAGAAAACTACCAGAAATTCTAGACATCTTCCTGCTGAAATGCCGAATTTCAGTAAAGCATCAAAGCATATGCTTAAATCCCCTGGGACTGCAGTTTTCATTGAATTTATCTAATTCTTTGGTGCTTAACATATCAGAGTCAAAATAAAGTTAGTTTCCAGAAAGAAATAGGTGAAAATAAAGAAAATATAATCCCCGCTCAGGCTCATCTGGAGTAAAGCAAAATAATTATGCGTGCAGAAGAGAAAGAGTAAGTGTATGTATTTGGATTACTTGAAAATATGGGGAAAGAATTGTTGCTTGAGTATTTTGATTGATTATCCAAAACGTACATTAAAATAACCATTAGATAATAAATACAAGTACAAAATTAAGTATCTTGAGGAAGGGTGTATTTAATTAGTAGCAATCAGAATTATTTCATGGGGTGCAGCTCAAGGATGTGTGGTTTTGGGTGGCTGATAGCCTTCAATTTAAATTTTAATCAAAAGGGGTCCTTAACAGATGGCAATAGGCAATGAAGCTGTCCATTATCTTTAGATTATCGTGCATGTGCATATTTGTATGCATTAACTTACAGGCATGTGTGTGAACACTCTAACTGAACGCATTCGCTGTGTGTTCACACATACTGTGCACATAAATAATGTACAATATGCTATAATCTAAACTTGTTATATTGTTACTGATGGGAGAAAATATTATTGATTGTAGCTGAAATTTGCTATAATTAAACAAGAAAATATAGCTAAATCTAGTCATAACTAACCTCATAAAAAGGGTGACATGTCTTTTTAAGTTATTGCATATTTTGTTGCTTTGCTGAGCCAAGCTCAGAATTGGAGCCCTGAAGTAAAACAGAAATAGTAGCCTGGAACTGACTGTGAGCTATGTTGGTCACAAAGAAGTGGACAGGATTTGAAAAATTCAAGAAAGAAAGTGCAAGTCTTTACTGCAGCATGTGATACCAAAACTCTCAAAGGTCTTTAGTATCAGCTACAGTGCTGGGAACATCTGATTTAAACAAAGGGTTATTTGGAAACAGTAGGCAGACTTCCAATAACCTATGCAGTTACTAAGAATGCCTTTAAATATTCATATTTTTCTTGCAGTCATCTACAGCTCTATTATTTGCAATTTTATAAATGAATCTCTCATTCAGTTATAATTTCTCCTTGTCCCAAATGGGACCAAAATTTATTCAAAATACAGGTGTTATTAGCTGAAAGCTTCTACTCTCTAATCCTAAAACGGTTTCAAAATCTCTTGTTTGGTATAATCTAGAAGGAATCTAATTCTCCTATAAAATGGTTCATAGTCCTGTATGTCAAGAACATGCAGATTCATGATTATAAAGAACTGGCTTGGTGGATATAGAACTGGCTGGATGGCTGCATGCAAGGACTTGTGGTCAATGGCTCAGTGTCCAGCTGGAGACCAGTAATGAGTGGTGCCCCTCAGGGACTGATGTTGGGACCGGTTTTGTTCAACATCTTTGTCGGTGACATGGACAGTGGGACTGAGTGCGCCCTCAGCAAGTTTGCTGATGACACCAAGCTGTGTGGTTCGGTTGATAAGTTGGAGGGAAGGAATGCCATCCAGAGGGACCTTGACATGCTTGTGAGGTGGGCTGATGCCAACCTGATGAAATTTAACCATGCCAAGTGCAAGGTCCTACATGTGAGTCAGAGCAATTCCAGGCACAGCTACAGGTTGGGCAGAGAAGAGATTCAGAGCAGCCCAAGGAGAAGGACTTGGGGGTGCTGGTAGATGAGAAAATGAACATCAGCCGGCAGTGTGCGCTTGCAGCCCAGAAAGCCAACCATATCCTGGGCTGCGTCAAAAGGAGTGTGACCAGCAGCTCGAGGGAGGTGCTCCTGCCCCTCTACTCTGCTCTTGTGAGACCTCACTTGGAGTATTGTGTGCAGTTCTGGTGTCCTCAACATAAAAAGGACATGGAACTGTTGGAACAAGTCCAGAGGAGGGCCACAAGGATGATCAGGGGACTGGAGCACCTCCCGTATGAAGACAGGATGAGAAAGTTGTGGCTGTTCAGCCTGGAGAAGAGAAGGCTGCATCAAGACCTCATAGCAGCCTTCCAGTATCTGAAGGGGGGCTAAAGGGGTGCTGAGGAGGGACTCTTCATTAGGGACTGTAGTGATAGGACAAGGGGTAATGGGTTCAAACTTCAACAGGGGAGGTTTAGATTGGATATAAGGAGGAACTTCTTTACTGTGAGGGTGGTGAGGCCCTGGAATGGGTTGCCCAGGGAAGCTGTGAATGCTCCATCGCTGGCGGTGTTCAAGGCCAGGTTGGACAGAGCCTTGGGTGGCATGGTTTAGTGTGATGTGTCCCTGCCCATGGCAGGGGGTTGGAGCTAGATGATCTTAAGGTCCTTTCCAACCCTAACTATTCCATGATTCTATGATTCTGTGGTTAATGGATTTCCAAAGGCAGAGGATTTATGTATACAATTTATGCTGTGAACTCTCTGACTGTTGTCCATGCATTTTGTTGTAAAAACCAGGCCTCTCTTCTGTAGATATTGTTTTCTTGGATGCTTACTCTCATGTTGTAGACCCCAGCCTTTGTGCTGGCACTGGTGCACGTGTGCATCAAATCCAAACTGTCTCTGCAAAATCACTTTTGAAAGCATTTACTTTTTCCATATTGTTCCACACTTTGGTTGTATCCAAAACTTTGTTCCTTATTTAATTAGCAAGTTCATAGGCGGTGGGTACCATGCTTTTACCTTTGTGCTTACAGGGGTGAGTGGCCTGTCCAGCTCTTGAGGATGTAAAGTATTTTCAGACCTCAGTGATGTGTGGATTTTTCTGTTTGTCTTAGTTGGGAAGGACTTCTGATTTGACTAGAGATTTGATTTAAGCTCCGCTGCCTCAGAGATACTTTACTGTTGTGTTTCTATTACTGCACACTATCTCTGTATCCTTCTGTTTCTGTGCTGTGTTTGCTTCTTCTAGTTTAGTTGTGAGAAAAGCTATTGCCAAAAATAATGCCTACATGCCATGTTTTTTCTCCATTATCAATTGTTGGTGGAAGGCTGACATCCTCTGAGAAACCCAAGCTTTACACCTTCCCCTGCCTTTCCCTTATTGCTCCCACCACCCCCTCAGAGTTAGCACCGAACAGGAGTTTACTTAGTAAGCCAAGAATTAGGATTTGCATCCACTGTTTAAAAGTAATCTCCCTCTGCAGAGAAAAAGAAGTGGATGAAGGCTATTTCTCTTTTTCATGCAACACAAGGCCAAGTTCAAGAAGACTGAAGGGTTCATCCTTCAAAGTGTCCTGACAATGTGGTTATAAGTAGCATATCCCAGGACAAGGAAGATAGGGTAGCTAAACCTCTTGGGTGCTTCTGGCTGGGGCCTTGCCCTCAAACACATCTGGTGATTGCAGATGGTCCTGCGTGTGAAGGGAGGCAGCCATCTGCTGTGGTAGCACTGTGCCTCCTCATGGGAATTAGAGCCCTTCCCTGGCAGTGTTAGTTTCTGTGGGCAAACTGAAGCAGAAAGGGTTTTGGGGACAGATGCTTAGTCCATCTCAAAGGCCTTAATATTGGTGCCAGGCTTTTTTCACTTACTAACACCTATGCACAGGCGAATATACTGCTGCTGCTCCAAGCAGGGAGAGCCATGGCACTGCTAAGGGCCTCTGATTTGGCTTCTGGGGGTGGGTGGGTGCTTGGCTGGTGTGCGAGTTGTTTGCCACCACTTTCTGACAAATGCCTGTTTCTCTGGAAGCATGTTGCTTGCACCAGCAAATAAAAAGAACTGCACATAATACCTCCCTTTCAGGGCTCCTGTGCCAAGAGGAGCAGTATGTCAGGTGCTCAGCAGCACGTGATTCCCTGGGTACTCCGCTCCATCCACCCATGGCTCATTTCCCTGGCACATGATGCTCTCAGAAGCTCTGCCCACTTTTCCTGCTCACCTCTGCTTATAATCAATGAGCCTGTGCCATATTAATTCCCTTACACATGGAATGCAGATTGTAGTCTTTAATGCCTTGAATGCAGGTGTGACATGCAGGAGAAGCAGCCAGCAGCCTCCTTGCAAAGCAGATCTGGAGATACCTCGGTGTATGCTTTGGGTTTCTTCCAAACCAGCATCTGTGTGATTCACAGCTGAGTGCTTTAAAGGTGAGGACTCTTTGTCCTGGTCTACACTGCTCTTGGAGAGTGGTTTGGGAGCTCCCTTATGTATGCCTGCCTGCTGGGTTGCTGCAGACAACCTGTATGGATAGGCTTGGCCACATACCAATTAGGGGCCAGAGCCACCTTAACATAGATACCATAAATTCATCTGTAGAGAGGAATCCATCTGGCTATCAGCTCTGGAGCTACTTTTGAGCTGAGGCCTTTGGTTTATGCCATTGGTTCAGGCAGATGAACTGTGTGATCTGGATGATGCTTTCCCATCATACCTTAGGCAAAGTGTGTCCTTACACTGGAGACAATGCACTCGTCCAACAGTAAGGTCCTCATGCTTGTCCAGCCATCTGTGATGGACAGAATATTGATGTTAAAAGTTAATTTGTTTTGCTTTTGTTGATTTTGTTTGGTTGGGTTTTTTTTTTTTGTTTGTTTGTTTGGTTTGGTTTGGTTTAAACATCTGCTCCCATAAAGATTCCAGCCACTGTATTTGTGTTCTGGTCACAGGTTTTAGACCTGCAGCAAGATTTTTTGTGCTTTCAATATTCACTCACTGTCTCATCTGATATTCATTGACAATGACCAATATTGATGCTTGAAAAGCTGCGTTTCACCAGCTGTCTCCTGGGTATTCCTTCATGCTCGCCTCTCTCCCCCTTCATCTCTCTCCTGTCTGTGCTGCCTCCCCTGTGTCACCATTTCAGGCAGGCTCATTTTGCACCGACTCCAAGATATGCCTGGGGCAGGGGTTGCTCTTGCCTCACCCCTGCTTCTCTCCTAAAAATAGACAGGGAGGCTTAGGAAGGAAATGTCAGGGCTCGAAGTTCCTTATGGCATCAGGGACAGAAAGGGCAGCAGACGCTGAAGTCATTAGGTGAGCAGAAACAGGGAAATGATGACATTCCGTGTGTTCTCCTGCTGAAGAACACATCATCCTAGCCTCAGGCTGTGGGGTGTCTCTAGCTAGGCAACAGCCTGAAGCTATAAGGCTTGAGGCTGAAATTGCTGGAGCAGCATATCTAGTACATTGTTAAACTGACTGGCTTATTAGCAAATGTTTAAAATGATCTCCCATCTTTATTTGCAAAAGCCCGTGAGTGGTAAATTACATAAAAAGCGGGCCTTCAAAAAACAGCTGCAAATGATTAGGCAAAACAATGTTACTTGATGCTGTCTCTTCTGTCTGCGGGGATGCTAGAAGTACTTGCCTGACCTAGTGTTAATATGCAGATATTATTTTCATACTAATCCCTCTGTAAATTATCTGACAGCAAAACTGAGCTTTGCCCTGATGAATGTATATCAAGTGAACTAATGCAGGAAACGCTCACTGTGTGGTCTGCCACACATCCAGGTAGGAGCTGAATAAAAGTCAGGGAGGGGATGGATTGTTTGCCCACAGATCAGAAGGCTCCAGAAGGAGCACACACAGTCTCAAAGTATTAGAAATAGTAGGAGACTATGTGGGTCTCCCCATTTGCAGTGATATTCCTCAGAGACACATTGTGCCATGGGGATGATCTGGCAAAACTCAAACATCATTTCTATAAGTGGTGCATAGGCATTAACCTCAAATGACCAGTGAAGGGTAATGCTCTGTGGAGATCCCAGTTCTCAGCTGTGGAAGTGGTGGGATGAGGAGGGAGTGAGGTTGTGCCTCCGAAACCTGCTTGGCAAGCATCATACCGTCTCACTGCCCCTAATACACAGTGAGCTGAGAGGACAGCCTGCTATGTAATGGCAGGATGGCTGGTCAGTGCTGAATGAGCCAAAGTGCTAATTCCTTTATTTTTCCAAAATTATTCTGCTATTAGCCCTTTGATAGAAAGCTTCTGGCAAAGTGCATCCAACTAAGGTACCTGCAGTCTTTTGCTGCCTCCCTTGGATTTCATGTTCTTCGGGGCTGAACAGCCTCCCTGGTGCGCAGGTTTTGCTGCTGCTCTCCCCCTGCCAAACCTCTCTGTCTGATGGCCGCTGGTGAGGATGCTGCAGCTTTCCCCCCACTGCTGCTGCTTTCGTGAAGAGCTGTTTGCTTGCAGTCGCGCATGATTGGAACTCTCACATGTGGAAATGGCAGGCTGAGGCTGTAGCAGAAACTGGGAATTAAATCTGCTTATAGGCAGCTTGGGAGGATGGGATGTTCCTGCATCTGTGCCTTTGCCTGTGATTCACTGTGCACTGGAAACAAATGGAAAATAAAAGCATTAAGACAGCCTGAAGGGGGAAGGACAGAACAGATGCTGAAGAGAAACCTTATCTGTACAATGTGGTGGGGGAAGCAGACCTAACCTTCAGAAGAACATCTATCCACCAAAATGAAGTTGGTGATTACCACTTTGACTAAAAATGTGATTTCTTTTACCACAGTTGCAGAGAAAATAGTGTTTGGCTAAGAGGGATTGCATTTTAACTTTAAGCCAAAAGAGACTAGAAGAGAGAAAAGAAGTAAGGTGAATGTGAAGGAAATTAAAGAAGACTCTTGAGCAGAGAGGTCAAAGGGTTGGAGAAAGACCAGCTCTGCTCCTTAAGCTGTATTTTATTTTGTGCTCTTTGGAAAGGTGATGGCAGTCAGTGCTGGGAGGGGAAGTTACAGGCAGTCCCGGGGTGGAACATGCACTGCAAGGGGAAAAAGGTGCATGATAGGGGAATGATATGTGCAGGGACAGATTGCCCTCAGCTTCACTGGGAAGTACGTGGGGAGCTTGGCTGCCCCTCACTGCTCCCCAGCTGGAGGCTGTACCATAGGCTTTTTCAATGAGAACAGCAAAAAGCACATCTCTGCTGCTCTTCTGATGATGCTTCAGTTCCTGCACCAAAGGATGAAGGTGTTAAAACACAACAAGGAAATGGATCTTGAAAATGCTTCTACAACGTCTCAGTCTTTCCAGCTTCTTAATAGCAACAGAGTAATTTTCTGCGTAGTATTTCTACAAAAGCCCTGTGAGGTACTGATTCTCTGCTGTGAAGGACTGTAGCCTCTGACAGGCTCTATTGTGGAAGAGCTCTAAGCAACTGAAAAAGGATTAGAGATATGAAACGTGTGACAATGTTAGCCACGACAGCGTTACCAGCTTTGCTGCTGCTGCTAAATTCCAAACACATTTCCTATCCCAGCAAGCTTCAGTAAGTTCCTCGAGGGTTTTTTTCCCCCGAACACCTGGGTAATGCCATGCCATGGCTCATCCTCTCTTACAGCCAAAGCATGTCCAGTTGTGCAGGAGCGACGCCCAATGTGACTGGGTGCCTGGTGCTTGGATCAGCTCTATTAGGCCAGCCATGCTCTGGACAAAAATACAGCAACACTTGCATGTGTGTATCTACCCGTGGGGTGTGTTTTCAGAAGGGCTGTATACCCATATAGCTACTTCGGGTAAGCAAATCTAACCTCTGCTTTCTTTTCCAGCAGGATTTTCATTCAAACTTCAAGTGGTGTTAAGAAAAGGTAGGTGGTGAGAAGGGACTCAGTAATAGCTACAGGAGCCTGCAGCCTCATCTCCTTCAGTGAACTTCACTGTAGAACTGAAAATGTCACATTTCCCCCATGCATAGTTTTTAATTGAAAGCTCTCCATTGGAAAGGTCAGGGCAGCTTGACTCTGCTGCCCACACACCGATAGCCAGGCTGCTCATCACGGTAAACACAAATCCTCTCAGCCTGAAAAGCAAGCGCTGAGGACACTCTATGCCTGGAATAACTAACGAATGGCAGCAGTGACAACCTGTCTCCCGTGTCACAGCCCTGCCACATGCC